>JAGFMF010011456.1:3263010-3383630 GCA_019455555.1 Galemys pyrenaicus
TCTGTGGTGAATCCTCTCACCCCCCCACACCTCTGGCCTGTACCCCAGTGCTTGTATGCATAAATAAATAAATCTTTAAAAAAAAAAAAAAGAAAGTTAAACAACAAAAGAGTTTCCACCCTCCTGGTTCTCACTAGTCCTGCATTATGACTTGCTCCATTATATGATTGCATTTGGCACTGTCACCAGTCCTCAGCCTTAATTCTCATAATCACTGGAAATCAGTCTTTTTAGTGGTCTATCTGTTATAACAGAGCATTCAAATTCTTTGTTTAGCTTCACTCTTTTACTCGTAGTTGGGTTACCTTGGACAAATGAAGCAAGGCTTCTAAGTCTCAGTTTTCTCATTTCAATATTACAGATCATGTGGGTCCATAAAATAGATACCATTAATATTTTTAAAATGACTTTGATGTTGCGATTCTAAGTTTAATTGTCCTCAAGCACTCATTCTTCAAACTCCTCTTGTGAGCTCTATGTACACATCATCTGAAAATTAAATATGTCGTTTTACCACAAGAGGGTGTATTTGTCTATTGTAGGTAAAGCAGCTTCAGCCTGTCTTCATAAAGATGGACTTTTCAGAGTATTTAATATATATGAGAACAATTCCAAATGCTATCATCAAATTATTTAGGAAAGTTGTGTGTGTGTGTGTGTGTGTTCAGGAAGTTTATATATCCTTCCCATGTGTTTTCTGATGAGTGTGGAATGGGGACCATATTTTGACAACATTTCTTCCATCAAACAGTAAAACTTTGGCATTAAAACAAGAGATTGTCTGATGCAGAAGACAGGGTTTTCATTTGAAGTCCATTACAAAAGAATCACATTTCAGGAATACTGCTGCAAAATATGTCTTGCCTTTTAGAGTAAGTTGAACGACTCATGGCAGAAAATCCAAGACCCAAAGCATCTGGTCCAAGACTCAAAGCACCTAGCTCAAGGGCACTTTCTTTCTAAATTGTGTGGTAACTCAGACTTTTTGTTTCTGTTTCTCAAACAAACTTCTTCCTACTATCCTTTTCACTATATTAGGCTACTTCCTGTTTAGACTCCCCATCTTAGTGAAAGAACCTGTTCTACCTCATGAAGGACTTGCCAGCTTGTGCCTCAGGTCATGATAATACCAGGTGGCCCCCCCCTCTACTCTCCTCCCCTTCATTTCCCCAAAGCTACCCTACTAGAAAGAGACTACATCTGAGGCTGGTCAAATTATAAGCTTGAAGCTTTTTCTTGGTCACCTACCACCTGGGTTAGTTTGGGTAAGTTACTTAAGGCTTCTTAATGTCAGTTTTTTCAACTGAACATTAAAAAGACAAGTCAGTAAGTTATAAGGTTCTTGTGAGTCTTCATGAAATATTAGTGAGAATACAGGTGATTTTGGTTTCGTCTTTATCCCTTCCCCATACCCTTTGCCCCAGAGGAAACAGCCCTTTTATACGTCTTTGGCTTGAAAAGAATTTAAATTATAGCAGAAGTGGATTGCAAGTCAATTCTCTTCCCAGCTTCTGTTTTACTAAATGCTGAACTCACTGATGAAATTTCCACTGAAGGAATCCCCTTTGAAGGATCCTGGGATTCCCATTCCTGGTATCACAGAGAAAGTAGGAATATTTCAGTTTGATCCTACAAAAAAAGAAGAGGGAAGCCAGAGTGGGTAAGACCACAAAATCACAGTCCACTTCCTAGTGGAGAACAGGGGAGTCCTTCTCAGGATGCTCATCTAGGCTGGACCCCAGGTCCTCAGGCTTTCTGCCCAGACCAGATTCCTATGTTCCTTCACCCACCCACAGGTGGCACTGTAGCAGAGCGCCTGCGGGTCTCAAGCCACTATAAACCCAGGGTTATGATATGACTAGAAGCCTGTCTTGCCATTGCAATATCTCACAAACTTCTATTCTGCTACAGTCTTGGGGCGGTGAGGACACCCAAAATGACTGACTGTTCTACCAGCTTAGTGGTACAGGCTCCAAGTTGGATTTTATACTTAAATAGGGAAGTGTACATGTCCAGCATGTGGGAATTCATGTTTTGAGAGCCTCTCCTGCTCATTTGTTCCGTTGAACTGCATGTGCCACATGCCTCAGGGCCTGGTCGTGGGTTGTTTGATGCTTAAGGAGACTTTTCGTTCCTTCTAAGGATGCAGTTCCTTCTAAGGATGCTGGTCATACAATGCCTGATGAACACCTGAGGGGTTTTAAACTGATAACATAGAAGGGAGCTGCTCTTCCAGGAAGCCATTGATAATCCTGCAACTTCCCCTAGACTGTTTGGTGCCTTCCCAGACCAGAGTATAAAGAAACCCTCCCCAAGCCCCTCATGCCTTTGTATTCTTTCTTTCCTATATAATCTTCTTTCACTTGCTAATGTGGGAGACAGTTTCTTTAAAATACTGTCATTGTCTTGTGGTCCTACCAAGTTAACAAAGGGCTTCCTTTGTAGAAGCTTCTCATGGTATCTGACTTTCTGAGCACAAATGATACAACCTGGTTAAGTTGCTAACAGTAACACATAGCAGAAGAAATCCAAAGGTCTCTCTTTGAAGAGTAATAAGTATTTGAGGGTGTTGGACTCCAACTATCTATTTGAATTAGAAGAAAGAAATGAGATGAAGGCTGTGAGTCTTGGGGGTAAGCTCCCTTCAGAGAAAATGAACATTCTGTAACAAGCAAATGTCTTTAGAACAGGTTGTTATTCCTGGCAAGTCACCTGATGTTATGTCAAAAGTATCAGGTACTTCTTAGGGGCCTCCTTGGTGGTACATGGGGTTCAGTCTCAGCACTATGAAGCTATCCGCAGCCACTGCAGCATGAGTTCAATCCCCAGCCAGGTTGCTGGCCCACATGGCGCAGCAGACCTCTCTTGTCTCGCCCACTGCTCCCCTCAGCAGTGTATTTCAGTAGATCTGACTGTTCTTGTTCTCACTGTCTCTCGTGAGTCCTCTCAGTATGTGTAAGGGTTCACCCCACACACTGGACTCACTTCAGGCCCCAGTCACAAGTCCCAGGTTGTCCCTTGTACTTGTGCCCAACTAACTATAAAACAGGGGTTCCCACAATCCTCTCTTCTGGATGGATAAGTTGCTAGATTGACACACCGAACTCAGGAGAATGTCTTACCACTATCTGCTTATGCAAAGGCGCAAGGAGACAATTCAAGAACAGGCAAATGGAAGGTATGTATAGGGCCAGGTATAATGGAAGCAACAGAGAGTCCATGTTTTTTTTTTTTTTTGGACACACCACTGGCCTGCTCCTCTATGTGTTCACCAGCTTAGCAGCTCACTAATCCCATCCCTGAGGGGTTTACTGGAGGTTCTACCCCTGGGCATGCTTGGTGGAATCACTAGCCACAGCCCCTCTCCCCTCTCTGGAGGTCAGAGGATGGGGCTACAATTCTAGACTTCTAATCACTGCTTGGTCTTTCTGGTGTCTAAACCCTATCCTAAAGCTATCTGGGACCCTCAGCTACCAGTCATTCATTAGCCATTCGTCAGTCATTCAAAAGATATTTATTACTTTAGAGATTCTAAGGGTTTTAGGAGTTTTGTGCCTGGGGCAGAACTGTGACCAAAGATCAAATATTTACTTTCTGTTATCCCAGGCTGTCATTTCCTTTTGAGCCTGAGAAGGGAAGGGGGTCCTGAGCACACAAGCTGCAGGTCTTTATAGTAGGTAGAGGCATCTTTAGAGCTAGAGAGATGGTTGTGCTAGTGAGAGAAAACCAATTTAAGAATGTTGGCCAGAAGGTAGGACATTTATTTCTTTTTCTTTTATTAAAGACTTATTTATTTATGCATACAAGAACTGGGTACAGGCCAGAGGTGTGGGGGTGGGAGGATTCACCAGAGATAGAGTGCGGAGCAGAACAGGCTGATCTACTGAAATACACTACTGAGGGGAGCAGTGGTGAGGCAGGAGAGGGTCCCCTCCTTAACCTGGGATCGAACTTGTGCAGCAGTGCCCGTGGATGTTTCACAGTGCGGTGTTTAACCCCTGGCATCATCAAGGAGGCCCTGGGACATTTACTTTTAAGGGATTTTTAGGGTAAGCACTGGTGCAGGGAGGGAAGAGCTATAGAAAGACGTTAAAATGTAGAGGGAGGAGAGAGCTGAAAAAGCTTAAGCAAGATGGTGTCAGCCTCATGGGAGGGAGACGAAGTCACCAGGGAGAGTGAGATACGTGGTAAGAACAGGCAGCTTCTGGGGTTTGCATCCACTGCTGCTCCTCTGATGCAGGAGGAATGTGTTGTTTGCTGTTGCTGACTCACTGATCTGGCTCTTCTCACTGCTGTCTCTGCATCTTAGTTCCCCAAATGTCCCAGCAAAGCCAGGCAGGAAACTGTGCCCCCCCCCCCCCGCTTTAATTCCTGACCCAAGAGACNTCCCCAAATGCCCCAGCAAAGCCAGGCAGGAAACTGTGCCCCCCCCCCCCCGCTTTAATTCCTGACCCAAGAGACTTGCTTGGCTGGAGAAGGAGTGTGACTTCCTGGTGCCAGACTGTCCCACATTCCCACAGTGACTGCTACTCAGATAAATACTTCCGGGCAAAAACCAACACAAGCTTTTAGGTGTGAAGAAAGGTTCTTGGCGTGTGCCAGAGGCCAAAAGAGAAACGTTTGTTCTCATTGTATGGGGAGGGGCCACGTTCCCTGCCTTCACTCTCGTGGCTGCCTTGGACAAGCTACTGTGAATGAGGGGCGTCGCTGAGCAGTCAGGTGAGGCTATAACAGAAGGCAGGCGGGCTCAGGACAGGGAGGTTTCTGGGGTCTGGCTTGCACCATGGTCCTGCTAAGAAGGAGACATGGAGTCCCCTTTCATATCCTGTTTGTGGTTCCCTGCTAGAGGTTGCCTTAGACTTGTGGTAAGATTTTGGGCCTCAGTGGCTCTGCTTCAGCGGGGCCTTGTTTGGTTGGGCATTTACCCATGAGGGGATATTTTAGGGGGAAAACATCCTCTCTTCTCTTCCCCCTCAGTGTGCACACTAATTCTATGAAAGAGCTATCACATTAAGAGGATTAAGAGGTCTCTTTGTCTTTATAAGACAAATGGCAGAAACTTGTTTTAGAATATGCAAGTTTGGGGGTCCCTTGGTCTTGTGTTAGTATCTGCTCTGGCACAGTGGAAATTTGTGGGTCTCAACTCCAATCAAACATTTAGCATTCTTTTTCCTGCAGAGAATCACTGGCAAAGTGGAGAGCTGAGGTGTCTCTGCTTGGTCAAGGTCCCTCAAGTTAATGCACAAACATGATGTGCCACTATTCTGAGAAAGTCTGGGCCTTTTATTCTGAGGATTCTTGTGGAAAGACCCTACTTTCATAAACAGTCTACCAGGCAGTTTACGGTAATGCTGGGACTAATTTTTTAGAATTACTATTTTCACCATAAATCTAATTGTACCACTTTTGACAAGTGTCTACTATTCCTTATTTATAGAATAGCTAAGGTTTAGGGATTCCTTTCCCCCCATTTGGGCCCAAGCAATAGCTTTTATTTTATATCTTTATTATATTAACTAAGTCAAGGAAAGATGTTAAAATGTAGGGGTTGGGGACTTGGAAGTTTCTAATGGTTTGTTACAGACCATTATTTGTTTCAATATTTACAAATATAAGTTAACAATGGATATTCACTTTGCTCTTTCTCTCCTGTCGCCTTCCATGATTCCCAGTTACTTTCATCCCCACTTGGATGCTTGTCTCCTATCTTCTAACTTCTGTCTCCATTTCAGTGCTCTTCTGGACAGCCCTTCTGCTGGGTCCAGGTTTCAGCACTTCAGGGGGTATGTGGTGCACCCCAAGAACTTGCTCACAGTAGGTCTCATCACAACTTGAACTCTGAACACCTCTGAATTTTCTTTTTCTTCTTACAATCTTTCCATCCTCAGTGTCTTCCTTGTCCTCACTGTGCCAAGTCTTCTTTACCCCTCTCTCCTCCCGTCTCTCTTTTATCCTCTGAAGTCATCTTCCTTCACTTTCCTCTTTCCCTCTCCGTGGCATCAGTCATTTCAGTGATGACTTATGTCATGTCCGGTAGCCTGGGTCTTCCACCAAATCCCATGTCAAACCTGCTCTTGTTGCTGTGACTTAAGCATTATTGGAGAAAACTTAACCACACAGGTACTCATACGTGTACTAGTTCAGAACACTGCAAATCCATTCTGTTCCATAAATATTTAGACGACTACTGTGTACAACCTATCACACTGGACTTCCAGGAGGCCTTTATGTCAGGGAAGAGCATTGTTACAGAAGAGAAGGTTTTCAAAAGAAATAAAACTCTGGCAACTCAAAAGAAGACAGATTTACATCTGTGCTCTGAATTTTACCCTAACCTTCATGTTGCCCTGACCTTGCTTTTATTTTGTTTTGTTACTATATATCTCACCTATAAATTCTCGCAAATGGTGATTTCTGCTCTAAGTAGCCTGCACAGAGTTCCCTGAACACCGCTAGCAAGTCTTTGATTGAGTGTGAATTCCAATCACTAATTCCCATCAGTCCCTTAAAAATGGGGCTTAGTTTGCATCCTGCAGAGAAAATTGTAATGTATGAGCAGTGTATTGTATCATAACATGTGAATATGACTTCCTTCCTTTTTTCCTTCTAGCGGCCACAGCCCAGGAAGGGGTGCTAAAGGAGCGTTCTGCTTTCTCCTAGCTGAGGGAATGAAGAAGGGGCCAGTGCTGTAGACATCTTAACTACAGATAAATGATCCTGGTAAATATTAATTACTACAGTGGGGGTGCAGATGGGCATATAGATGGGGGAATAATAAGGTATAGATCAAATCTCCTTAACTATTTGCATGTTCTAATATTAGGCTGCCTATATTGGTTACTTATGCCTGTATTTAAGAATTGAAAAAGTACGCTCTTTTTTTTTCTGGCTATAGGATTTATACTGTGTTGGGAAAATGTATACAAACTTTCCCACATGGTGAGCTAAATCCCATGAGTGAACTGGTTGTTATTTGTAGCTGGAGAGATAAATGAGATGGTTTATAAAAAGTTCAGGGATTTGAGAGAGGAAACTTATTATCAACTGTTTGGAATTTCTCTGTTGACTTTAGCATAATGGCTTTGGTGATGCGTTTAGAAATTTACAATGTAAGCTTGAGATATATGCTATATGACTTTATTTTGTAGTTCAAAAGGCTTAGAATGGCATCTGACTAACAGCTCTTTATGGATAGCTCTCTGATCCCCACTGAAGTATTTTTGAAGATAGAATGAGATTAAGACTAAGTCTGATGAACAACTCAGTGCCAGTCCCTGGAGCAAGGTAGATGGGACATGCAGGAGGAAAACCAATCAGAATTTCCCTCCTGGCAAACTTAGACTACTGCATCATATTTCCACTGAAACAAAGGGGGAGGGTATTTCATGTTTTGCCCCACACTCTGAACCTGGGAAGCCATCTATTTACTGTATAGATAGAGCCTTTTGCAATGCTTGTAGAAGTAATTTCCAGAAAGGAAAAACAGAACAGGAGAGAAAGAAGGCTGGAGCACTTGGTCATGGCGTCAGGAAATCTTGCAGGGCGGTGGGGAGGAAGGACCCAGGGCAGCACAGGCTGATGGTGAGCTTTAAGCACATGGTTACTTTGAGGCATTGCAGTATTGGACAGGAGGGGTAGAGACAAATCCCATCTCAGTAACTTTAATTATGTTTGAGGCGTGCTTGCCAGGTTGAGCCAGGAGCAATATGCACAAGGCTGTCCTCCAGCTGTGGAACTGAGAGAAGGTTCAGCTGACTCTAAAATAAGCAGTGATTGGGTCCAAGACCAATAAAATAGTCTTGCTTGTAGACCCAGTGTCCTGAAAACAACAACAACAAAACACCTATGTTCTTATTTCAATATGCATGAAAAGAAAATGTGAAGTCAATGTAGTTATTAAAAATATGTCATAATCTGCCTGAGCTTGTAATTTTAAATACTATCTAGCTCTTGATGTCTTCAAACATATATCTCAAATCTAGGTCTGCCTCCCAAATTCCAGGCTTTTATATCCAACTGCCTATGCACTTAAATATCTAGTAGGCATCTCACATTCATCACATCTGAGTGTGAAGTGTGATTGTCTCCTTCACTAAAACGGCTTTACACTGAGCCTTCCTCTTTGCAGGGGTTGGAAGGGCCAGTCTTTAAGTACTCAGGCCCTAAATCTCAGGATAAATCTCATCTCCTCTCTCAAGTGTAAGATCGAATCCATTAGGAGATCCTGTTGCCTCAAAGGAGATCCATCAACTTTATAGCTACCATATCTGTTGCTAACACACTGGTGGAACGCCTTCATCTCTTGCCATTTCATTACAATAGTCTCTTGCACATTTTTAGGTGTGTGTGTGTGAATTTATTTTTATTATCTTATTTTGTTTTTCTCAGCACCATCCTTTCTATCCCCTTATTCCTTTTTCTCCCCCCACCCTTAATCTCAGAAACCTAATGGTGTTTATGTCTACTAGTTTTCATAAGTACTTAACATTATCAAAATGTCTTATGCAAATGTCCAATATTTGCTTTTATCTTTCTGACTTGCTTTACTATACATTATTCTTTCAAATTTCATTTTGCTGAAAATGGCTGCATTTCTTCTTTCTGTAAGTCAAAATAGTCTGCATAGTGTTGATATGCTACATTTTTTGATCCAGTTATCTGTTGTTGGTAATATAGGCTATTTCCTTGTCCTACTATAAACATTATACAAAATTTATATACAAAATATATCGTGCACACACTACACAATAGCCAAGGTATGGAAGCAACTTAAATGCCCAAAGACAGATGAATGGATCAAGAAGATATGGCATATATATATACATATACATATATATATATACACACATACACACACACACACAGTGAGCTATCACTCAGCAATCAAAAAAAAAAAGTAAATTTTTGCCATTTATAGTAACATGGATAGAGCTGGGAAGGATTATACTAAGTGAAATAAGCCAGAAATAAAAAGAGGGGGAATATAGGGAACTCTAACGAAGGGTCAGAAAAAGACAAAACTTGCAAACTGACCATAGATCTGAGGCATATAGCAGGGGAGGAGAAGGGAAAGGGAAGAGTAACCGGGACTATGGTGATGTTGCACGGGTGCTGTATAGAAATGAATGATAATGTAAGAAAATAAACAAGTAAAATAATTTTAATTAGGAAAAAATCCCATATATATTGCAGATCTATCTATCTATCTATCTATCTATCTATCTATCTATCTATCTATCTATCTATCCATCCATCCATCTATCTGCACTGATGGTTTCATATTGTTTGGACAGGTGCCAGGAATGGAATTACTGGGTTATGTAGTATTCCCATTTTAATTCTTCTAGGGTAAATCCAGATTTTTTTTCCATCATGTGTACCAGTTAATATTCCTACCAAGAGTGTATTAGGGATCCTTGTTCTCTGCATTCTCTCCACACTTATTGTTGGAGGGTCTTTTTTAATATGTGCCATTTACATGAGTGTGAGATGTTGTCTCACTGTGGTTTTAACATGCATTTCTCTTACTGGAAGTGATGATGAGTATTTTTTCATGTCTATTGGTCTTCTGGTATTCTTTTCATGAATGTTTGTTCACATCTGCTGCCCGTTTACTAACTGGTTTGTTTTTCTGTTCTTGAATTATATATGTTTTTTACATATATTGGCTATTAATTCCTTAACAGTTAGATATTATATGAATACTCTCTCCCATCCAAAGGCTCTTTAATCTTCTTGTATTTTCTTTCTATTGACAAACCTTTTTAACTTGAGGTAATTGCAAATATTTAATTTTGTTTTTATTTCTCTTGCAATAGGTGTCAAGTTTGTTTCTTGGACATTTCTTGTGAACAGCAGAAAGTTGGATTTCATTTTGAATCCTGTCAGCTACGCTCCACCTTTTGACTGGTGAGTTCAGAACATTTACTTTTAAAGCATTTATTGAGATGTAAGTGCTCATTGCCATTTTGTTATGTTGTTATTGGTTTTGGTTGAATGTATCTTTTTGTTGTTTTGAGGTCCTCCTTCTGTGTTTTGCATTGGCTCCATTTCTCTTGTCTTATGTATTACTGCTATTAATTTTTGTCTGAAGGATCTCCGAGGTTAGTATATAATGAACTATTTGTGTGACATGTGGGGTGGTCTGGTGACTATGAGCAGTAACCTGAGCTGAGAGGAAGGGACGCCATCTCTCATGGTCCATTTTTCACCATGCCAATGAATATGGCACTTATTCAACTCCTGGTGAAGAGTCAGCAGACTCTCACCTTGTTGTCATGGGTTGCCAAGTGCTTGTTGCCATGGGTTGGGCCTTTTTCAACAGATGCCAGAACATCTACTCTGCATTATACAGTAGAGGATCCCAGTCTGTGCTCCAGACTTTTCCAAAACAATTAAAAGTACTCTACATGCCCAGCTTTCCTCCTTCTGTACCATCCAAGAACCCCAGATATATGTTAAATCCCCGGAAACACGATGGAAGAGTCCTTAGTACCAACTGAATAGTGGTAGTTTAAAAGGCAAATGAAATGGGGTCAAAGTGGATGTTGGTGAAAGAGTGAAATATTCCCCAAATAGCTGGAATATTATGTGAAAACTTGTCAAAGGTTTGAGACATACTCTCATGTAAGTCATGAAAAAAGTCAATTTCCTAAAAAATGTTTAGTTAGCCATTTTGGATGAAGAAGTTGTTTTTCAATCATTTGAAACTCATTCCCCCTTTTGATAGGTATGTGACTTTTTTCCAATCACATTTCCTTGATCCTGATAAATCTTTGCATCTTAAAATTATTCAGAGGTAGATGACTGTTTTTATAGCCCTATATAAGAATAATATTTGGTTGAGTTTTACTTTCTTCACATTGTAAGACAAAGTCAATATGCATGTTTCGGTTGCATATCATTTTCAAATTATGAAAGTATAGCCTTGCCAGTCATCAAGAGTAAATCAAGTCCTGAGTGTGTATGCATGCCTCTCTCCTCCCTCCACGCACACTCACCCATTTAAGATTGAAACTGAGCCTTCATGTTTTTTTCTATTTCTTAGTCTATTTAGCACTGAAGTGGGATGAAGGGATCCATATATATGCAATGGATATTTGTATATTGATTTTATAGACTGCCATCTGCCCATAGTTGTAGTTTTACTTATTTATTTCCAGTTTGAATATTTTATTTCCTTCTTTCTTTTTTAAATTTATGTGGCTAGGATTTCCAGTACTATGTAGAATAATAGTGGTGAGAATGAACATCCTTGTTTTGTTCCTGGTCTTAGTGGAAACACTTTCAATTTTTCACCATTGAGTGTATTAGCTACGGCTTTGCTGTATATGGTCTTTATTATATTGAAGTAATTCCTTCCAAACCCATTTTGTTGAGAGCTTTAATCATAAATGGATTTGAATCTTGTCAAATGTTTTTTCTGCATCTATTGAGATTATCATGATTCTGGAAATGCCAAGAGTAGAACAAAACATATTATTTGAGTGGCACATTTTGATTATAGATTCACTGAAAAAATGTAAATATGAATTCTCCCCCTGCCTTTTTCTCTGTGGCCATTTTCTCTATGTCTAGGTCATGAAAAAAGTAGACATGAGTGATGTGACGTATGACAGTAGAAATCATGCTCTTGTCTCCCCAGCCAAGGGGGCTGGGTGTCTAAAGCACGTGGACATTATTCATGCCTATTTGCTATAAGACGCTAGTTGAGTCTCTATTTGAGGTCCAGGTGATGAGATGCCCAGTTCTGCCCCTTTTTTTGTTTTCAGTAGTATCTCCACACTAGTCTGTCTCGTGGGGTGGCAGAGGTCTCACAAGCTGTGGCCCCTGTAGGTTTGGGCCTACTGCTTGTTACAGGCATGGGTTCACTTTGTTCATTTCTTCCTTACAAGGCTCTGGGGTGACCACAGTGAGAAAGGGCCTGAGGATGGAAGATGCTCATCTCCCATACTTCTCCTGGACTCACAACAACCTCCTGTCCTTTAACAATCCAGGACTTCATGGGAGAGCCATACTGGTGTTCCAAGAGCCCCCTGAAATGTTTCCGGTGCATTTTTGTTATGCCTTTACTGTGTGAAAGACAGGTGGCTAATCTTGACTTCCAATAAAAGTGATCGCTTGATTACAAAGAGAGATTTTTTGGGAATAAACAACAGAGAGAGGGCAGACATGGAATGTGTGTACATGGTGACACACATGGGCATGCTTAAACCCAAGTCTAACAACCCTTTTACAACCTCTGGAGGACCATCCCCCTTAGGTCTTTGAGAGGGGAAAGTAGTGGGTGCTGCAAGGCATGCTGGGTACAGAAGTTTGCTGATTTGTGCTTGTGTGGGCATTTTCTGGCCTCCAGAGCTCATTTAAATGAGGTTCTGAATATTAATGTTCAACCTAAGCTAGCCTTGGCTCAGCTGCTGTCTTGACTCACATCAGATGTCTCTCAGCAGGCGACTTCATGCCACTATGTGTCTTTGAGTTTGCAGGAATATCTTTGGGACTGTGAGATCTCAAATAGAGTCTTGGACAGTCCTCTCACCCTCTGAGAGGGCAGAAGGTACGCCCAGTGCCCCACGGTACAAAGTCATAAACTAGAGTGGGAAGTGTGTCTTGTGACTTTCCCTTTGTACTTTTTCTCGTGATTCCCTGCTGCTCCCTGCCAGTGAGAGTGACTGCTTGCTTCCAAAGGGCTCAGGGAACCCATGTGAAGTGCACAGAAGGCCTAGTGGTCCAGACAGCCAGTGCATAGTGTGGCCCTGGTCAAGCCCTTACTTAGAAGATTCTCCACCCGCCTAGTGACCCATTTTCACTGCTTCCTCCCCGTGACAGCTGCCATAAGGGCTCACGGGTGGTCCCCAATTGGGAGAGCTCAGTCACCACAAAGATCTACTAAGTTAAATCCTTCATTCTGTAAACACACCCGGAAATTTACATCTCAAAGTCGTAGAACAAGTAAGCAATAGAAGATGTGCTAGGCAATATTTGAAATCTGAGCAACAAGACAGGGAGAGCCCTCTCTTTAGTAATTCTGACATTGGTTGTATCCTTAGATCATGGAGTTTATAGAATGGGAGAAAAAGTGGGCTCACCTCAACTTGCCAGTTCTCAAAACAGCTGATTCAGAGAGTCACACTAAATACACTGCTGGAACTCACCCAAATGACGTGGTTTCTCTACTCAGGAAGGAGATGCAGTGCAGGGAGAACATGAGGAGTCCCCGAATGGGTTATAAAATGTATGCTATTTTCTCTTGATTTCCTATATATATCTGGTAACTGCCAAATGGTCGCCAAGCAGGTGATTCTACCGCTTCCTTCTCCCCACACAGTGAGAGAATGGTGGAAGAAGGAGAAAGGAGAGAAGGGTTAGGTGCTGGGGGTGTGACCCTTAAAAGTGCCCCTGACACCCTATACTCTACCTCTCAAGTAGTATGTTGAGCCCTTCAGGCCACAATTTCCTCATCCATAAAAAGTGGGGGTGAGGTCCCTCCCAGTTTTATAACTGAGTGATAGGATTGCTTTATCCCAAATGAATGGAACAGATTCTCATCTGCTCCTCCGAAAGGAGACCTGCACTCTCTTTTCTCTCGCAGAAGTTTTAATATTCACGCTAACACAACAAAGTCCAATAAGGATTTAATCTCTGTCTCTTTATAAATGGCCTTGCAACACCCAGAGCGGGTTTAAAGCAAATCTGCAGCCATATTTACTTCTGCACAGAGTGACTCTTTAACAAGGCACAGGCGTAGAGGAAAGCAAAACCCAAATTTGGCTGCATTTCTTTGGCAGACATTGTGAGGTAAACAGTCCTCTAATTTATAGCAGCCCATTACTCAACACCTTGGATTCATTGTAACAAACTGCACTGATGGAAATATAATGCCAGGCCCTCCACCCCTACCCCCACTCGCTTCCTCCATCTGCTTATAATAGTCACTTCTAAGCACATAAAACCCATTAATGTCTCTAGGAGTTGGCTTGTTTTTTAATCAAGATAAATATGGACAACTTCAAGACAATTAAAAAGGTACTGGGTAAAAATGACTTCAACATATAAAATTCATTAATAGCATATCGTAAGCAGAGCCGATCTATATTACTATCATATTCTTCAATGACCCACTCTATAAATGCTTGCTTTAGTGTTTTTCTAATGTTGTTAATTTATCTATGGCTGTCACTCTGGGGCTGTTAACTTTGAACAAATGACTGGTATTAATCATGAAGGGCCATTAGATGCCAAGGTCTGGTGTTAAATCAAGCCCCGAGTGGCGCATGTAAGCCTCCTCAAAGTAAATTTTAAAAACTGTTCCAGCTATTGGAGTTTGTCACAACCACTGGGATTTGACCCGCTGGGGGTTGTCAACAAGGAGGAACCTGGAACAGGCTGGTAGGGTCAATGGTGATAAGGCTTTGAAAAGAGGCAAAGTTGGGAAAATTATCTTAAGCTTGTTATTTGCAGACGCCCTGGCTGTCACATGATTAAAAAGGTGGATGCTACGCAACAATTCCCGTGAATAATGGAGGCAGCTCAGAGGCCTGGCCAGGCCAGAGGGTGAGAGAAATGAGCAAATTAAACCAGGCACACCTCTGGGTGAATGTGGGGAGCTCTGAGAGCACGAGGTCTGTCTGTCGAGGACAACACTGTGCCTCAAGTCACTGTCACCAGGCAGTGTGGACTTCAGAAATGCTGGCTGGTTTCAGAAAAAAGGACACCGTGTGGGTATTACCAAATTTGTTTGGGAACAATAATTGGCCTGACTTACAACTGCTGATGGCTCTTACGGAGGGTTCAAGAAGAATGGCTTTTGACTCAGGGGGAAACTGTTTTCTGACTTACTGAGAGATGGTGTGAAGAGGTGGAGCAAACTATGGCTGTCTTAGGTGGGGCCTCATGGGGTGGTAGACATTTTCCAAACGTCAGTTTAGATCAATGAAAGGGGTGCAGATGGTTCCTCTGATTTCCAGACTCAGTGTTTTAGGTGCTAGGGCAACCAAACTGTGTTCATACATACACACACATTCATATACACTATATGATATTCGCCAGTTCTCTGCACTATGATTATAATTTGTTTATCTACAACTGGGATATGTTTATCTGTTCCGGGATATGACTGTGTGGGCTAAATTCATGTAAGAGCCATGATAAACACACCATCCAGTTATTATAAAAAGTAAATTCCAAGAAGACAATGTAAGTCTGTAAAGATACATATGTATAGTATATTATATATACATTATGTTATATATATATTTATGGTCTTTTATTGTCTCTTTGGAATTTATTTATGCAAATAGGAATACACTTCACATACAGACACATAATATATTATACCTATATGTATATTTTTATGTAAACAATATATTATGTATCTGTATGTATTTTTAGAGCCTTATATTGTTCTCTTGGAATTCATTTATACATATAAGAATATATCAAAGACATGTATTTGTATATATGGTATGATCATGAAGAAATTAGGAAGGAAATACCTGCGTGCATAGGTGTGAGTGTGTGAGAACGTAGGTGGGCAGGGACAGAAATGCTACACTGCGTATTTTTAATATTGCTTTTATTTATGAAACTTGGATTTATATTACCTATTCAAAAAGAACACAATTTTCATCTTAAAGTAAGCGCAGCAGTTAATCAAATTCAGTGACATTCCTGATAAGAATTTGGTAGTATTTCTCCTGCATGTTAGAGATTTTTTCTTAACTCCTAATGTTTCAGCATCATTGAAATAAAAATCCCTATGAATGAGGACAAGACATCAGTATATTTTAAAGCTTCTCACATGATTCCAGTGTGCATTCAAAGTATGCTGAATTAGAAATTGTCAGTATGAACAAACATGAACAAATGAATTTTGCCTTTCTCAGACAGTTCGTTCAAATGCGAGTGAAAAGTGCTTTCCAAAACTATGCATTAGTTTTGAAATTAGACCAAGTGTTAAAAAAGTAATGTTAGACACTTTAAAATAACAGCTCTTATCAATAATAGTTTATTGAATCCTAGAGTTTCTTAGGAGGACTACACAAAAGCACAGCGCAACTCTTGTTAAAATCAGAAGGCATTTATGAAGAATACTTGTGATCAGACTTGTGTGTTCAGGGAACTTGGCTTCAACAACCCCCAGCTACTCAGCCTTTCATTCGCTCTTATGCTAGTTGGTGAATAAATCTCATGCTAAATTCCGATCCTCAGTCTACTCTTTTGAAATCAGGAGAAGCTGGTTTTAGCTTTGTCTGTTGCCTGATGCTTGGCGTAGTCATCATGAGCGAGTCATGCTCACCGTTTATTAGCGGTGTTTTACTATTAGCATAAAGGTAATCTGAGGGACTCATAAATGCACATTCCTTGTGCAACAGGATTTTTGCATGTTGAATGTTTGTGTTAAAATGGTTGGCATTTTTGTGTTTTGATTTTTCTTGGGGCTTTCTATTTTTAATTCATTAAGCATATCCTTATACAGTTTCTTAAAGTCTTTCTGGAATAGGGTGAAATAGAAATAAAAATTGACAGTTAACTAATAATTTACTGTCATTTTTTCAGTTATGAATGTATAGCTGAAGTTGGGGAGACAAGCCCCCTTTATTTTCTATTGTGCGATATCAAGATGGTAAGTGACATTGTGATGATAAGCAAATTTTCTGTTTGGCAAAGTCCTGATGTGGGGTCTAGATAGTCTTTCTGTAACATATTTGTATATTCAGAAAAAATGCATGCTTTCAAATGGAAGAAGGAGAGGATCTCCTGTGATCAAATCACATTAATAAGAGTTGTATGTTAAATCAACTAAAAATGTGACTATAAATATTTTTTAAGTTTATCAGTGCTTATTTTTTTTTAAAGATTTATTTACTTATGCATACAAGAGCTGGGTACAGGCCAGAGTCCAGGGAGGTGAGAGGATTCAGCAGAAACAGAGTGGGGAGCAGAACAGGCAGGTTGAAACACACTGCTGAGGAGAGCAGCAGGTGAGACAGGAGAAGTCAGCTGTGCCATGTGGGTCCCCTCCCTGGCTGGGGATTGAACTTGTGCTGCTGTGCCACGGATGCTTCACAGTGTGGCACTCAACCCACTACACCACCAGGGAGGCCCTATCAGGGTTCTTATTTGAAACTATGCTTTTACCATTTCCCTTGTTTAAGTAATGGAGTAAAATGATTCTAAGTGTGTGTGGAGCATACGCGTGCCTGCTCCAGAAGTTTTAGAAAAGCAGCTTACTCCCAAATACCTTGAGGGCACTGATAGCCTGATGGGGACCAAATTTACAGTTTCTTTAAAGAAAAATATGCAAATGAACTACTATTTTGTTTACACATAGAAAACTGATAAATGCATGCAAACACATGTAGATATCTACATACATGGGTACGTCCATGTATAGTTTTAAAATTGATAATTGAATTTTGTCAAATGTGAATATGAGTGAAAAGTGTTTTTGAAGACTGCATTATTCTGGAAAAAACTGCTGCAGTTTTCCATTTCTTCTACATTTCATTTGCAACCGATTTTTAATAACTTTTGTGTCATGTAAGTGTATTGGCTACCATTTTCATAGTACTGATAAGGACTATATTTGTAATATCAGTCTTCCCCATCCCTGACTCCTACCTGTCCATTCATGCATTAAACATCCACTGAGTATCAAAGACATATAGAGAGATGACTAAATCTGAAAGGGAGGTTTTCTTTGCTGTGCATTGGGCTCTGACTCCATCCTGGAAGTGGCTTCTTCCACTTATGCTTTCAATTATATTTTTCTGTCAATGTGTTTTTAAGTTGTTTTGTGCATATGTGAATGCTCTGCTTGTCTCATCTAGATGATACATTTTCTAGGACAGGGATTTGTCTCCTATTTCTGTTACAATCTCCCACTGATCCCAGAACACTTGTCTACACATGGGTGGTGTTGGCGGTGGTGGCTGGGGGAGGGGACAGGGTTGAATGGGGTTCCCTAGGAAACACCACAGCCTCCTGTGAGGCGCAGCTCCAGCCTGTACTCTGATCAGCTGTCCGCCAGTTGCTCCAAAGACTTTGCTGGCAGTGGTTAGGGTTGCTGGACTGAAAGACCTGCCTGCAAAGGCTGTAGGGCCACAGGGATAGGGGGTTAAAGTCTAAACCCTTTGATGGGAAATCTCTAGCATGGGAGGCTCTCAGGGATGGGAAGCCCTTCTCTTCGAGGATCTTCCACCAACAGAGTCAGGAGTAGGGAGATGAGCAAAGTGGTCGGAAGAAAGCAAGTGGCCAACGATACCCTGAATTGAGGTATGAAAATGAACACACAGAAACCCTATTTAAAAGAGGTTTAAGAGGAGGCTCCAAGGAGACAGTTCCTACACGTGTATAACCAGTGAATTAGCAGGAAGTGACATTTCTTCCACTAAAAGGAAGAAGGAGGCATCTCTTTGGTCCTGGAACTTCCCCTCTGAAGGCTCTATAAGGGAGCTGCCATTTGTTCTAGGGAAGCACAGGGATGTTTTGCCATAAGACGATACTTTCCAGATTGCCTATTTGTTGTTGTTTCTGCATAAGCACATTTTGTTGGTCAAAAAACTGGTTGCTTTTTGTTTAAGGTCAAGAGTAGGGAACTTGACACCTTGGCCAGACACATTAAATAGACAAGGGTCCCACAGGTGTGGAGGTCTGTGTGGTTATTGGACCAACTTAAGTTAGAGCTGCTGTGCCTGAGTCCACACTCCCATCCATCCTCCCCGAATGCACTAAGCCTGTTCCCCAGTGAGCATGCGCTGGAGTGGCAGGACCAGCAGGGGTTGTTCTATCCCTAAACTTAGTGTAGAACTTCCTAACGATTCATTCCTTAGTCCATCTTCCCCAATCTCCACTGTCACTCTCCTCAAAGACCATTGTGATAACTTTCTTACTGGTCCCTTTCTCTCTAGTCTCATTTCCTTCCAATGCATTCTCCAAACTGGGGGAATGAAGATTACTCTGGCCATGTCCAGTGCTTTGCATCTTTATAAAGTACCTGTTCCTTCATTTATCAAGCAAAAGTGCTGCTATATTGACATTTGAGCTGACCCAGTCTCTGGGAATTCCCAGGGGTAACTATGCCCACCGAGGCAGAGCTGATACTGTAACATTATTCTTTTGTGGGTAACCATGGGCCATGGGGATGTGGGAAAGAGGGATGCTTTCAAATGAGAGGGAAGAGATGGGGCCTGATGCCTCTCCTTCCAGAGAAATAGACAATCCTTCTTATCACACGGTTTTTCTCCAAGTACTTCACAGCGCTCCACACAGGAAGAATTCCAAGTCTACTATTAATAATAATACGATTTGCATGTGCAGCTCTTTGGCAAGGCTGCAGCTTTAGCCCAGGCCTTTCAATGACCTACAGAGGTTTGAGACTGTGCCAATCAGTTAGGCTTCTGGAAAAACTCGCTTTGAAAAACTACAGGGTCATACTTCAAACAGTAATGTTTTACATGTTTCCTCCCCTCCCCTCTCAGTGTTCTAAGCATCCAGATGGAGTGGCCAAGTCAAAACGGGGACTTTGCTTCCTATCAGTACCATGTGGCCCTGTTCCTTTTCCTTTCTTTACTTTTTGTTTTGGAAGGAAAACCCCTCTCTAATTGCTAGTCACTTGTGCTCTTTGGCTCCCCTAGTCGTTTGCTGCCTTCCACCTAGTGGGACAGCTTCATGAGCCAGGTGTTAATCAGATCAAGGCTGCTGGCTTGCTCCCCACTCAGCACACATGGAGGAGAACCATCCTGTGACCACTGCCTGAATTCCTAATCCTGGACAAGAGCTTTGCAACCTAATCCCAGGCACAAATCCATTCCCGTACTCTTAACCATGCAGTGCACACATGCTTAAGCCCACAGGGCAGAGAAAATGCATAATTCTCTGTGATCTACTTCCTCTTCTTGCAAAGTTCAAAGAATACTTCTTGCTGGTAACGTGCATGAAGTCAAGAATGACAGGAGATTCTGATTCAGCTGATTTCAGGCCTATGGTCATGGACCCTACAGAACAAGAGTCACCACAAAATATACAAACTGTCAGCCTTAACAGTTCTTACCAACTATGGTGCATAGTGGCCCTGAGGCCATCCTTCACTCACATGCATGACTTATTTCATCTCCTTGGGGGATCAGCCGAGACCGAGAGATGCTGTGACTTCAAAGATGAGCTGGGGCAATTGGTGATATGAGCTGAAGATGTCTCCTTTGTACGTGCAAGGTGGCTTGTTTTCAGCATTTATCAAATTAAGGGTCAAGAATACAAGTGTTACAGGATGCAGGAATCTGATAGGTTGCTGCTAAGATTCTAAATTGATGCAGTCACTATGGCAATCAGTATGGAAATTCTTCAAAAAATTAAGAATAGAAATACCGTATGGCCCAGCCACCCCACTTCTGGGTGTTCATCCAAAGAATATGAAACTGTTGGAGCAGCCTGCCTCACATGAGGGCCAGATTTTGCCCCCTGACTTTTGCCCCCTGCCCAAGCTTAAGAGGCTGCATCAAAACATCCCGATTCCCCTCCTGTAGCTGCTCCTGCTATACATGATGCTGAACACCAGCTCCGCGGTACAGAGAAGGCTTCCTGGACTATAAAGTGTGGACACGACCTGAGACCTATGCAAAAGCAGATTCTGATTCAGGAGATCTGGGCTGGGCCATCACGTGCAGTATTTTTGGCAAACCCCCAGAGATTTCCATGCTTCTGGCTTACAGCCCACCTTTGGAAGAGTGGGGCTGTAGAGAGCCTAACAGTAAGAAGCAAGAACCTGATCGTGAAAAGGAGGGACCATACTTTACCCATAAAAATATGTAATTGCTCAGTGGGGTTTGCCCATCAGGTTGTTGTAACTTTAAGTAATGACTTATTGTTCTCAGTTGTTGGGAGCATTTACCCACTTTCCAGGAAATACATTTCCCCCAGAAAAATACCCAATAATCAGAGATAGAGTTTCCTAAAGCCTATACTGATGAATATACAGGACCAGGATCTTGGGTTGAAGAAGTTTTGAGAAATAAAATCTTCTAGTCCTGCAGTAAGAAACAACCTCTGTTTAACTTCTATCAGGTCACTATTTCTCAAACTTCCTTGTCTATGATTTTTATTTACAATGCATTTGTACTTGCTCAAAGCAGTAGACTTCGATGGCTTAATCACAGGCTGAGTTTGCCAGACCTTGAGGACAGAGACCCTCTTCCCATGCAGGGTGGGGTTTGGCTCCTCCTTGAACTTGTCCTTACCTACCCTGCCTTCCTCCCTTTGCTTATGTGCTTTCTTCCTCCTTGTAAATAAATCTGCTTAATTTCTTGCTGTTACATGTTGGATTAACTTTGTTGGAGTAAGTGTTGTTTGTGCATAAAGATTAGCAGGCCCTTTGAAAGGTTGCTGAATCATTCATCCAGCAGCAGCCTGGTCAGGATTAATTGTGAGCAGCTGAGGTTCCTGCGCCTGCGCTTTATTCCAATGAGGAAGCCGCTGAGGGGCACTTGGAAGGGCTGGAAGGACTCTAAACAGGATGCTTGGGCGGCTTGCTATTGCTCAGAGAAGGAGTCAGGCTAGGGTAATTAGAAAGGCGATTCTGGATCTATTTTTTCATTAGAAAAACATAGTAATAGAGAATGAGTAGGCTTCTTTTTTAAACAGTTGTAAATAGAGCGAGTGAATGGATTTTCAGAAAATAAAAGGCCAATTAAGAGCTAAAATAGGCCCTGCCTGGTGGCGCAGTGGGTTAAGCAACGCATTATGAAGCAAACCGCAGCCACTGCAGCACGAGTTCGATCCCTGCTGCCGCCGGGAGGTGATCCACATGGNGTAGCAGACCTCTCCTGCCTCGCCCGCTGCTCCCCTCAGCAGTGTGTTTCAGTTGCTCTGCCTGTGCTGTTCCCCACTCTGTCTGGTGAAGTCTCTCACCACCCCCACCTCTGGCCTGTACCCCAGTGCTTGTATGCATAAACAAATAAATCTTTAAAAAAAAAAAAAAAAAGAGCTAAAATACCCTCCTGGACCTAGACTTTTTGGCTAGGCTTGATATTAGTCTTTACTTACAATCAGGAAAATACAATGTTTGCTTAGTTTTAAAAGTATAATTTGTATTTTTATTCCTTCCACAAATACATCTTCTTATGTTTCTTCTGAACTGCCAGAGACAAGCCTCTGTGGTGGCTTTATCCCCAGGAGAAAATGCGCACACTCCTTTGGGGCGGTGGGGATAAAGAAAGGGGTTAGCTGCTCTTTGCTTCATGGCTGGACAGCAATGGGGGTCTTTCTCCTTCCTTATGTTCCCTGTTTCTGCATTTCACTCTGCTCCCATTTCTGTAGTGAGCTCTCAAATAGCTTTTATCACACAGGAGAACAGCTACTCCAAAGAGTTATATTGTTGACCTCACCTTCCCTATTGACTGGAAGCTTCTCAAGGAAGAAGGTAACCCTAACCCAAACTCTAAGCCTATCCCTAACCTTGTTTTATTAGTTTACCAGTGTCCTTCCTCCTTCCTCCCGTCCCTCCCCTCCACCTTGTGGTATGTCCCCTGTCCCTTTCTCTCCCTCCTCCTTCTTGACCTCACAGTCCTCAGGGTGTTTGTTGATGTCCACTGTTTTTTAAAAGTGTTTTACATTGTGCAATAATTTGTTATGTGAATGTCCAATATTTGTTTTTATTGTTCTGATTTACTTTAATTTTCTTTTAACTGCACAAATATAGCAATGAGAATTTTCTTTTCTCTCCTGTGCTCAAAAGTAGTTCTAGATATTTATTTTAACATATCTGCACTCATAATGTATATATCTATACACACACAACACATCATATATATTATATCTACTTAATTTGCACCCCCACTCTGCAATATATGTATTTTTGAAATAGTTATTTGTCCATACAAGATCTGGGATGCAGGCCAGGGGCACAGGGGGATGAAATGATTCACCAGAGACAGAGTGGGAAACAGACAGGCAGATTGACGAAAGTACACTGCTGAGGGGAGCAGTGGGCAAGGCAGGAGAGGTCTGCTGCACCAGTGACGGATGCTACAAACTCTGCTACAGTGACTGCTGATAGCTTCATAGTGCTGTAACTTAACCTCTTGTGCTACAAGGGAGGCTCCCACTTTGCATTATCTTAAAGGTAAATAAATGCATGGCAGTAATAGAGATGGAATTCTTTCTTTTAAAAGAGCATGTCGATTCCATTGTATGGGTAGTCCATTTTTTAAAAACAATGTTCCTATTGAAGTCCACTGAAGTTGTTAGTGAATTCAGTCTTCTGCTGCTTTATGCTCCCTGAAGAGCTGGTGCTTGCTGCCACTCCAGTAGGTTGGCAGGTTGCTTCCCAGAAAGGTTTGGCCTATGTTTGTGTACAAGTAAAATAACCAGTGAATGTGGTTGACAGTGACCTCTTAACAATGAATTAGCCAGGAAATGGCTTTGTGAGGAAGGGCCGGTCTGGTCACTTGAAGATGAGATGATGACGGTGATGGTGGTGGCGATGCTAATGACCACGTTCATTTCTGGATCCATTTCTCCCGCTCAATGTTTTCAGGTATGAAGAAGAGTGGGTAAAATGCCTAGGGCCCAGCCTAATTCAAAGGAAAGGAACAATGCAGCCCTGAAATTCTAATTCTGCCAGAGCAGAGATTCCCCAGGGAGAGTGAAGGGGCCCTGGGGGTCTGACAACTGGAGGGGAGCAGCCTGGTCCTTGTTGCCATTTGCACTAATGGGCAGCAGATGCTGAGCTTGTGGAGAACTGACTGCAGCAGATGGAAAGTTTCTGGGGTCCAACACGCATCGTGTGTGGGGGATTGGGGCACTCATACTACCCTGAGGTCCTCTGTTGAAGCAGGGAGAAGGAAACAGGGAGGGGTGGTGTGTGTGAACCTCCCAATCATGGAGCAGACAAATGGCTGCTAACTCAAGTGGGGGAGACCCACAGGTTGGGGACAGGCTTGTCTGGAGTTCCAGACCAGAAACCAATACCAGAAAAAAAGGAGGGTAGGTAGCTTTGGATACTAAAGCTTAGTTAAAGAGAGCTGTGTTGCAGGGAAATGACTCCAGCGTGCTTTATAAATCATTTACTTTGATATTTTATCTTTTTTTCCAGCAAAGTAGTAATGTACGTTAAGGTGCTTTACTTTGTAGATTTCAAACATTTGTGGTGTCGTAAACAATGAGATCTCCTGAAAAAGGGGACTTTGGAATTGTGCAGGTGACTTTTTGGGCTGATACTTTACAAGGCATCTAAGCATATAACTCACTTAGACTGTATTTTGACATTTTACACACACGCACACACGCACACACATGCACATGCACACGCACACACCCCATCCAGCACAGGACTTGTTGCTACATGTGATTTTTAAACAAGCTCTCACAACGATAATCTCCTGGTGCTGCCAAGCTGGTTTCCTTCCTGTTGGCACCAAGTATCCCAAGGTTACTTCTTATCTCTCTTGACTTTCTTCCTATTTACTGATAGCTTTTCAGTGTACAGCCAAGAATTAAACAGAAATACAATGAGTATATTTCAAATAATGGGATTTTCATGTATGTGCTTCTGGGATAATGGCCCCAAATATGCCCCCGGGAACAAATTAACTGCAAAGGTTTGCATCAGTGATTTGGATTTCCTGCTGAATTTGCTTTGAAAGAGCAAATACGTGTGGAATGAAATTGCTTTGTAGATTTTCTCTTTATACAAGTCCTCCCTTCTGCCTTAATCACCTGGATTGACTCTGTAAAAGCACAAATGGATGTAGTTCACTGAAGAGCATTTCCGAAACATGTGCCTTTCCTGTGGTGATGTATAATTAATCACCTCCAGGCAAGGTAAACAAGTCAAGGTGGCTTTTAAAGACTGTCAGTCTTTCTTCCACTCTTCCTGTCTTGTTCTTGTCAGAAGAATCTGCTGCTCTCCTCTGATTTACTCCACTCCCAGCATAATGTGATCAATTCAGTGTCATCAGAGGATCCTTTGAACCTCTGTGCTCTCCTCTGGATGCATAGGGCAAATCTACCCTCAATAGACTCCCTGATGAAAACATGCAGTGGTTTGCAGAACACACAGAAAAATCCCTCGGCTCCCAGCCTGTCAGTTCCCGCTCCACTTCCTCTTCTAGCTGTGCCTAACCATGGGCTCTTTATGTAATAGTCCTTTATTTTGTTTTGCACCTGCCTGGTAATGACAGATTAGACCAAGAAAAGCTCTGCCAGACATGTGTGTTGTGGCAAGGATTTCCAGAGGGCCCCTCAGATGGAAGGCCTCTTTCTTATTGGGCCCAGAAAAATCCTTTTCTCTGATAAGACAACTCAAAACATCAGTGAGTAGGTTGGGACAATTTGGGAGTAGAGAGGAAGGTGGCTTCACTTATGTTCACATATGAGTAACTGTCTGGCATCGACACACTGGAGGTAGGTTTGTCGCTGCCACAGGTAGTTGCTGGGGACTGAATGGAATCCTCCAAAAAGATGCGGAGGACCTGACCCCAAGAATCTGTGGATGGGACACTGTTTGGGAATAGGGTCTTTGCAGATTAGGAAGGCCCCGATCCCATCTCTTGCTGATGTCTATGTACAGAGAGGGAAATTTGGACACAGAAATAAATAAGCCCACAGGGAAAATGCCATGTGCGGATGAAGGCAGACACTGGAGTGAGGCATCTGCAGTGCGAGGAACAACATACATTGCCCCCAAAAGACCAGGAGTTAGGAGAGAGCCTGGGACAGAGTCCCCAGCCCTTAGAAGGAGCCAACCCTGCCCAGATCTTGGTTGTGGACTTGTAACCTCCAGAACTGTGAGACACTCAATTTCTTTTGTTTTAAGTCACTCAGATCAGGGAACTTTGTTGTGGTAGCCCTCAGAAATGAGTACAGTAACTTTTCAGGAAGTGGGGGAATGACTGACCCTTGTAGAGGATGTTAGTGTGAAAAGTCCAAATCCAGGACTTCCTATGACGCCTCTTCCTATGATGCCAGGTGGTTGCCTGGGCAGAGGCGTGCGCAGAGTGTTGCCCTGAGTCTGGTGCCAGCTTGACCATCTTCCCTGTCTGAGAGAGGCTTCAGCTCCAGACAGGGGTGGGGAGGGAAGGAGAAGAGAAGGAGGGAAAGGGAGAGCGGGAGAGCAGGAGAGTGAGCCAGCCAGCTGTGGCCTGTGAGAACCTTCTACTCAGCACTAACTCAGAACCTGTGAATGTGCAGGTGACCGTGTAAGACCCTTTTTGGCAACATTAAAGAGCAGACTGATGTGCTTGAGAAATTAACGAGTTTTCCTTGATGATGGAGGTGGAAGTTCAAGGGAGTCAGAGACCCCTGTTTGGGGGGGCTTGCTGACCTAGGTGGACAAAATCAAGTATCAGCTGCTGGGCTAGATGTAGAGAAGGGTTAGGGCTCCTCTCTTTCCACCTTCTTTATCTCTCCTCTGTGTCTTTGACTTAGGGCCTATAAGAGGATAATGGAAACTAAAAGCTGTTTTTTTCCCCACTAAGATCTAAACAGTAGCAACCATAATATATTATGCCATAGCACAAATACTATGTTAAGATAAAGGGGAAATGATGTATTTTTAAAGAGCTCTTATTTGGTTCTAACTTAAAAGCAACAGTGTAAATTTCTTTCAAGTAATGTTTCCTTAATTATTCATTTTCCTTGGCACTAGTTAAAGAGCCAAGTAATGACTCCTGTCTCTTTATATTTAGTCTATTATTGTTTGAAAAAGGCCAGGGGAAGGCCAGACCTGTGCAAAAATGATATTTGCTTTTTTTTTTTTATTACCAACAGCCATGTAAAGGGTAATATAATCGCCGGCAGCTGAGAGACAATGACATTTTTATAGACCTTCTGGCAACATTGGAGTGTGAAAGAGCCTGACAGGTATTTGGCTTTCTAGTCTGTTCTTTCAACTGCATTTCTCATCAGATTGACTGCTGGGCTAGCAGGCTCAACACAAGCCCCACACCTCCCTCAAGATACCATTTTAAGAGCTGAACAGCAGCTGTCTGTTTAAATTTGGCGATTTTATAGATGGGAACCACAGACGAAAGCCCACAGGACCCCTGTTTGCACAGTCGTGGGGGCCCTCCCTGTGGCACTGTGAGTGGCCAGTTGGTTTCTCACATTCTTTGCAAACTTCAGAGACTCAAGAACAATAACCGTCTCAGTGGACTGCTGTTGACTCATTATAATTTGGAACACTTTTTCTTTAAATGAGGTCTTTCTGTGGGGTCCTCTGAGAGCTGATTTATGGATAAGAATCATTGTTGCTCTCTTTACTAAGGAAGAATTAATGTGAGGCTACTTTCTCTGCACCCCATAATCTGGGTAAGCTCCTACTTGTGAGATCTTTCTGGGCTGGGCAATTTCAGACCTGGCTGGACAACTTAGGTGTGTGGAACTGTTCAGGTAGGACAGAAAAACAAGGACCAGTTTCCACCTTAACATGGTGCAGTTCTGATATAGGACCACCAAGATAGACATTCATGTCCCTTTTGTTCTTTTAAGCTGAACAAAGTGCCCAAAGAACACAAAACACTAATTTGAAAGGAAATTTGCACTGCCATGTTTATTGCAGCACTATTTTTAATAGCCAAGCAATAGAAATGTCTAAGTGTCTAAAACAGATGGGTGGATCAAGAAGATGAGGTATAGATACACAGTAGAGTACTACTCAGCAATCAAAAAAGACAAACTCATGCCATTTGTAGCAACATGGATGGAGCTGGAAGAGATTATGCTAGGTGAAATAAGCCAAAGGGAAAATATAAATACTGGATGGTGTCACTTACAAGGTGGAATATAGAGAAACCAAAGGAAGGGTCAGGCAAAGATAGCCCTGAAAGCTAGCCATAAAACTGAGGCATCCAAAGGGTAGAGAGAGGGAGAGGGGTGAAAAGGGGAGGGGAAGGGGGGTATAATGGACCACTGTAGAGGATGATGGGTGCTTTGGTGGTGGGTATGCTGTGGTGACATACCTGAAGGGGGAGATCCTGTAGTTTCAGAACACTATTGATCTAAAGCAATGGCATGCCAATAGAAAGTATTAAAGAAAGCAGTTATGAGAATTCTCCTTCAAATGTCCCAGGGGTTAAACGCGTCCTTCTGTTGTTCCAGCAAGAGTAGAGCTAGAATCTGATATTCTCGTGAATGTTATTCAAGATGACTTGCTTTGTTTTGTGGCCACCGAACCTTAGCGATAAAATGTCCGTGGAAGAAGTCATAAGATAAAAAATGAGCTAAAATTAAGAATGAAGGCTTTCACCAAGGCTGTCCATTTACTGGAGGGATTTTTCCATATTGCTCTCTCTTTGGCCATTGATAGAATCCTCTGAGAATTGAAAGTTGGGGCTTTTGTGCCTTTGGTGAAATAAATCCCTTTTGCGTCTGTGAGGAGAGAGAACACTTGATTCTTTATTCTGTTATGGATATTTGGTAAGCATTTCTATCTTACTGCCTTATAATAGTGACACTTGCTTCCTGAAGCTACAGTGTCAGATCTTACCCAGTGGGAGCTGACTACTCAGTTAATTCTGGATGGTGAAGCCACCTTCAAAAATGCAGTTGGGTAAGGTTTCTACTTACTTCCCCCTTTAGATTATGGAGAATTGAATTTCCAAAATATATGTTGGATTCAGAGATGTTTAGGTCAGGAAAGGAGAAATGGCTCAAAATCAGCCCTTTATTATTATATGAAAAGGTCCAGCAGGTAAATTAATTGCAGAAAGAGTCAAAGGTAGTCAGGAGGTGGAGCTAAGAGTAAAACAACTCTGTCCCCACTGTTCTTCCTGACCCTCTGCCCCAACCCACTGTCTTCAATTATGAGGTGTTGGGGAAAACCCTTAGTCCTTCCTATGCCTGTACGTCTTTTTCCTTTACTGCTCCCACAGAACACTTTACTTCTGATAATCCTGGTCCCCAAATATGCGGAGGGGTCCCCAATCAAGCAGTGATCAGATACATGGCTAGATATCCTACAGTTTAACTCAGTTCTGACAGCATCTGACACCTATGTCAGACCGCACAGGTTAAGGCTCAGTTACATAAGACAACCTTCCACTCCAGAGACTAATCACAAGCAGCAGATTCCAAGGTTCCCTGCAACTTTGTTCAACTTGGCTATAAATAGGAGGTCCTCATGGCTTTCTCCTCCTGGGGTTCAATTAATGTGCTAGATTAGCTGACAAGGCTCAGGGAAATACTCACCTTTATCATTTTGTCATGAAAGGATGTGATAAAGGATAAAGATGAACAGTTAGATAAAAAGGGTGCAGTCTGGGAGGGTCCCAAACAGAGGAGGCTCTGTTCCTATGGAATTGGGGTGTGTCACTCTCTGGGTTTGTGGTTGTGCTCACCAGCCTGGAAGCAGTCCAAGCCCCATTCTACTGGGAGTTTATGAAGACTTCCTCACGTAGGCTTGATGACTTATCAACTCCATTTCCAGACCTTCTCTAGAGAAGGAGGGATTGGGACTGCAAATCCCAAGTTTCTCATCATACCTTGAAATTCGTGGTGATCAGCTGTTATCCAGGAGCCCGCCCAGAAATGCCTCATTAAAAGATGCTTCCACTTATCTTGTCATTTAGGAATTTACAAGCATGTGTATTAAGAACCAGACAGAGACAAATACATATATTTCTTACAACAAAGCCCAATATTACAAGGGGCCTATATGTGCCTTTACACTTTGTTCCCCTATTTTAGTTTCACTGTCTCTAATTGTATAACTTGGTAGTGGAGGGGCAAAGAGGTTAGAAATGACTAAAGGATTTAGTTATAATTACTAAAAAAAGGATCCAAGTGCTGAAAAGCTTGATTCTTTCAACTACAACTGTAAATTAAAACTCATAAAATGTTTGGTTTTTAAGATCTGACAAAAATATGGCCGATGGAATTACTTATTTTTATCTTGAGAGAGTGTCTGAAGGTTTTCACCCATCTGAGAAACTATTTGTCACCCTACTCATTATAATACCTCCTTCTGCTCCCTGTGCCCTGAGGACACCCACATTTAGAAAGAGGTGTCCTCTTTTGTATGGCATATGAAATTTGGACTCTGTTAATCATTTAATTGTTTGGAGGCCGCTCTTTGCAAATATTTGCTTTCTATGAATCTGATTTTACAGGTGGTATTAAGCCAAAAAGAAGAGTAATCCCCAAGTCTTTCTAGAAGGGTTATAGAAAGTGCTTCTAGTAGGAATTAGTGTGCACCTGTGTTGGTTAGTCTCTCTCTCTTTTTTTTTAATATTTTTTTTGGTTATGCATACAATGCACTAGGGTACAGGAGAGGGGTGTGTGTGTGTGTGTGTGTGTGTGTTTGGGTGTGGGTGTGGGTGGGGGGGAGGTGAGAGGATTCATCAGAGACAGAGTGGGGAGCAGAACAGGCAGATAGACTGAAACACACTGCTGAGAGGAATGGCGGGTGACAGGAAAGGTCTGCTATGCCATGTGGGTCAGCTCCCTGGCTGGGGATCAAACTCGTTCTGCAGTGGCTGTGGATGCTTCATAGTGCAGTGCTTAACCCCTTGCTCTACCAGGGAGGCCCCTATTCTCTTTTTGATCTCCACCTCCATATTTGCTTTTGCTTCTTTACCCTCCCCTTTGCTTCAGGAGACTAATACCTAAGGGTGTAGAACTGGTCTTTCGTGTCCACTGGTCTGTGATTGTATCCAACCAATGGCGGGTGCCTGAAGGAGACCACTGGGCAGGAGAGAGAGGCCCAATTTCTCCATCTTACTCTCTTGTTGGTCAGGACTGTGGCTTCCATTGCCGGCCTGTGTGCCCGCCCCCTTCCCCCCATGACTCCTGCAGGGCTTCCTTCCTCCTCAGCTCCTGTAGCGCTGTGTTGCCCAGCAGATCTGGGTAGGGCTGCCAGATAAAATTCAAGACATCCAGCTCCACCTAACTTTCAGGTGGACAAACAATGATTTTTAAATGTGCGTGGGTGAACTGGTGGTGGAAATTCTATGGGAACTACATCTGAGAAAAGAAAGCAAACATCATAAAAAAAAAAATGAACAGTGATGTGCAATATATAAAAATACATTATATAATAAAAAATAAATAAATGCAAATATATGATGGGTGATACCATACTAAGAAATTACTCACTTTATCTGAAATCCAAATTTAACTGGTCCCACATTTTTATTTGAAAGTGGTGACAGTAAGCCTGAGGATGATAACAGCCTCTCATATTGCCAGTCTCAGGGTGTCTCACCACCCTTCCTTGATTCCCTGAAATGTGTCCACAGCTTTTCAAGCAGTCCTTCCATTAACATAATCACAATCTGGGCTAGAGTCACCTCCCATAGGTAACAGGCCAAGGTTAGCAGTGGGCAAGGGATAACTCCAGAACTATAGATCCAATGCAAACAGAACCTTCCTGTGCCCTCTGAGTGAGCATGGATACCTTTCTGGAGTGAGGCTGAAGCTGAGGGTGGGAAGGATTGATTGGAGTGAAAGCATGTAGCCCTCCCACACCCAGAGGCTGTCCCTTCACCTTGCTTGCATCTTACCATCACTTGGCACCCCAATTTCATTCCAAAGGAGACTGAGAGCCAACTTGGTATTTTTCATTCATTCACTAGATGGATATTGAATCCTGCTATGGGCCAGGTTCTGGCCACGATGCAATTCTTTTCAAGTTTTTATTTTTTTTCCATTTGTCAATTTTGATAGATTTTTAGACAGTTCCAGACTATTTAGAGTTGAGATGGTTTCTCCTGGCCAGGTCTGGGAATTACAATAGGCTTTTTCAGTGCCATGTCTCCTCTTTCACCAAATAGCTGATTTTGAAGCTACTAGATTCTGACAGCTTATGACAAGTCCTGTTTATTGCTGGAAAATCTAGAAGAAATTCCACTCTGCCTGCAATTCCCTTGGGTGTTTGCTTGGTGAGGGCATGGTAATGATTCCCATTTAAAATGATGCTTGAAAAAGAATGCAGGAAATTGTGTAGATCAGCAATACCTGAGAGAAGAGGTGAAGAACAGCCATGACTTGTATTTTCTCTCCTTAATTTCCTTACACTATATTCAAACACACATGGAGTTTTAAAGAAAATGCTTTAGTTACTAAATTTATCAACCTATGAAACTTTCTAAGGCAGAGATTACATTTCCCAAATCTTTGTATCCTCAGGACATAATATTACATCTTGAATTAATGCAAGTAGCCTGCATTGCTAGGCAAGTAGGTAATGCATGCATCATCGAATTTCTGAATGATGGACTATTGCCCTGTAAGTGTCATGTTTTAGCCAGAAGTTACTTTTATCTTGTAAATCAATTTCACTGAGCTACAATTTACACTAAGATATATCCCTTTTAGTGCAGTTTGAGGACTGATAAATGTATACAGCCATGTAATTCCCATCTACCTATATCTAAGGCAGATATAGGTCATTTCCATCACTCCCAAATTTCTTTGTTCCCCTCTGTGATCTTATTTGATGGGAAGTTATCTAAAAATGTTCCCTTCCCTTTGTTCAGAGAGAATAGTGACTGTTAATTGTATTTCCTGTTGATTGCTGAGACTTCATTGTGAACATCAGTTATTGTGGTATCTTTAGAAGTAGGTAAAAGGAGCAGAATGTTTTCCTTCTCCCCCAAATGAGTCTATATGGCTTAGTTTTGAGGGTTCATATTTGCTTTTGAGCATAAATTGAATCTATTCTCTAAGTGACACCTGCTCCTTTTGTTGCATGTGCCATTTTGGGTTTTTAAAACAGTACTCCTGCTTCTACAGCATCCCTACCCACTTTCTTATCTGCCTGTTCTAATTTGCTATGGGTTAGAAAACTAGATAATCAATTTAATTAGAATTGCTTGTAATGGAAATAAAGAAGATGCTCTGATGAATAAGGTGGTGCAGAATTAGTACATCAACTTAGTGGTATTTTCTGTCCATAGGTTTTTTTTTTTTTATCTTTGTTGTTATTTATTCTCTGAGCTTTAACTCCTGGAAACGTGACTTTGCTGAGTGCTTCCTTATGTCTGGCTCATCTCATTGGTTGTTTTAGTGGAAACAGAGGGCTGGGCTGGGCAGCCATTTTCTACTTCCTAGGGCTGAGAGAGAGGTTCCACGCCTGGCACAGTTAGAATATGGATGATTTGGGTTAAATTGTAGCAGTGTTTTCTTTAAGAATTTTAAAGCAGTTGTTTTATAGCCAGTGTTCTAGTTCAGCCACCTAAGCTCATTTCTTCACAATAATTTTTAGGTTTCCTATGGTGTCTCATTAAGACATTATGCAATAGATCGATTTCTCTCCTTATCTTCTAACTTGGTCCTGTCTTTCTTTGTTCTTCTCTGAGCATCACTGAGAGCTATTGTGTATGTGTTGTGTGCATATTGTGTTGTGTAAGTTTGTGTTTTTGGGTCACACTGGGTCCTCTGCAGGGATCTGTCACAATTGCTACTTCTCTTTCTGCTGGGGTTTTGGGATAACCTCCTCTTAAAGTTGGGGAAAGGGCAGGTAACCTTCAGAAGGAGATCCTGGATTTGATAATGTAAACAGTGAGGTCTCCATCAGTTAGTTGAGAAGGAAAGCTTTATTACCAAGAAGGAAACCCTCAGATAAGGATTCAAGAGCAAGAAGTTTACATTGTAGGTTTCCCAGGAAGCACCAGTAGGGCTTAGGGGGAACTAAAGAGAAGGAAGCTGGTTGATGAGCAGGTTATTTCAATGAGCAACTGGGACACAGCCCCCCTGGGGACCTCTGCAAAGGTGTGCGGAACATACCTGATGCCTGATGAAAAAGGAAACTGGTTTCTCTCATTAATGTTCATTTGTGATTGGTCCAAATTTGCCGCTGGCCCATCTATGCCGTCTGGCCTATCTATGCTGGGTACTGTGTGCAGTCAGAGAAAGTCAGACATTACAGGAACTTGCAGTCAGAAGCCATCAAGCTGATCATGAGGGTGAGCTCATATAGAGAGGCTTGGGCAGGGCATCAAGAGCATCTGCTACATCTGGCAGGTACTTGTCTGACCTCACTTCTGCCAGAGGGTTCTGCGAGGGAGGTTTATGAGCCTGCCTTTTCTGATGATAAAATTCCATTTTTGATTTCTACGGGGGTGTTTCCTTGCTTACAGTTTCCTTGAATGGAACTGGGTTCCACTGGTAGCTTTGTGTCTAGGCTGGAGCTGCTCAGAGGCAAGATGTTCTTCAGGTATGGTATGAATAGGCGGAGAGCCTGTTCATGAATAGGTAGGTATGAATAGGCAATGGCCATGATCAGGAGAACTTTAGTCTGGAGGTGGAAATCTTTGGTTCAGTGTGTTACTGGGAAGTCTTGACTTTCTTCCCCTTCCTGCCCCAAACATTTCCATGCCGGTTGTGGATGTCTGGAGTTATTCCAGCTGCTGTGTTGTTGGAATGGGCTCTAGTGTCATCACCATGTGCCCTCCCTCAGAGGACCCTTCTCTGGCTTCGTTGTGGAGGCGAAAGTCCAACTGCTAATGCCAACTTTTCTATCTAGGGTGGGAGGTAAAAAGGGGGAAGGGGACCCTTTGTAAGTGAAATGTGCCATGATGGTTGGGGATCATTGTTCCTATTGGTTTTTCTTGTGTTGAGAAAACCTGGTTCTTTGGATTTCTCTGTCAGTTGTTATACATTCCCCTTTGTTTTAAACATACCAGAAATTATTCAAAATATCTATTCTGCTACTGAGAGTCTTGTTTTTTTTAAGAGGTTTAGGGATGTTATGATTTTTATATATAGTATTTAAATTATATATTATGCTGTGTGTATTACGTATGATTTCAACTTATTTATAATTCAAACATATCTATATGTTCAAATATCTATAGTTCAATGTATGTAATTCAAATATATGTAGTTTCAGTAGGATATTTAAAAGGAAGTATATATATGCATGTATTTATTCAATCTGCCTTTTGATCAAAATCTTACTTTGTTATTTAATGATATACTCCATATTGTGTATTTTGAAGTTACTAAAAGAATAAGATGCATCTCTATGTACTGACAGAAAGCCATAGAAACATCTGTGAATAAATCAGTTATAGAATAGTCATTTTAAGGAAGAGTTATAGTCTCTCATTCTCTCTCTTCTTCATCCCACCTCCTCCACCCTCCTTGGTTTATAGAAGGGACTGGAAGAAAGCATGCCAAATATTTAGGTGTGGACTGAACCCTGTCCTTCTCTCCCCTCAATTCCTATGATGTTGCCTCCCCCTTTCCCCTAAGTTAATAGTATTTGGAGGTGTGACCTTTGGGAGATATTAGCCTTAGATGAAGTCATCTGAAAAGGAAAAATTCAGAATAAAGACAACAGTCTGGTGAGGTAAGTGTGGGCTTGTTCTTTCCATCCTCATGGTTATAACCGAAAGTATGTGACCTTGGGGAGCAGCCCTGTGAATACAGCCACATTCCAGCTTTGTGATCTTGGGGAAGGCTCTTCAAGCCTGTTTTCTCTTCTGTAAAAAGACAATCATAACAAACATTTCATAAGGATGTTGTGATATGTAAATAAGGACATTTGTAAAGTCCTTTCAGAATTCTTGGTGCATGATAAGCAACTAAATGATGTTTTTAAAGGAGCAAGTCTCAGAGGGATTTAGTGTCCTAGAAGCGCAGGGGAAAAATAATAATGCCCAAATCTGAAACTTACTGTTTGGAATAAGAGTGAAGAGCCTCACTGTCGACTGGGAAGGTATAGTTTTGGAGGAGCTGTGTGAGTGGACTCTGACTGTAGGTGGAGACAATATGACCTTCAAGCACACAGCAAAGGAGAGAGAATAGTAAATAGAGGGTCTGTAGGGTAATTTTTTGGTTGGTTGGTTTATTTATTTTTTTCTTAACACAGAAATTGGTCCATTTCTAGATCTTTCTGTGTGCTTCCAAGACATCCTTTCAACTAAGATTTTTAAAAAGGATTATAGAAAATACTGACCATCCATTACTTAGGATGATGGCCTTTTCTCCATGCAGGTTTAAATAAGACAGGCTTGTTTGGATATAAAAGCTGTCCTTTTAATCAAGATAAATGGTTTGAAACTGTTAGTAATACTTGGTTTTCTTTTTTCCTCTTTAAATCACAGTCTGTTTAAGATCAGCTTAATCAGACAAGACAAGGAAATTGCATTGTATTTGGAAACGTGAACAAAAAAGATAAAGAGCCTATGTATTTTTCCTTTTCTCAGCAGTCTTTTCATTTGACTCTGAGTGCAAATCCTTTGAGTCTAGCAGATCCCTTTTTAGTTAAAACACACACACACAACTCTACAGCCACACCTCAATTTTCCAGTGAAGAAACTGAAGTCAGTTTCCCCAATATCATTAGTTAGTTACAGATGGGCTGGTGCTTGGTGTCCTAGCTCTGTGCTTTCCCCATCATTCTGAGATCAGGTAACTGGCTTTTATCCTCGTTTCTTACCAGCTCCGTGAACCCAGATTTCGGTATCTCCTTCTCTTCTGCGGACCACCATAGCATGTTGTGCACACCTCTGTCATTAGGATATATTATGAGATTATCTCTCTCATTAGAACCTAAAACAAAAGATTACCTTTGAATTGTTTTTTGTTAAGTATGTGTGTCTCTGATGCTCTACACTCTGCCTGGAGAGTCAATTGAATACTTGAGTGAATGAATGGATAAACAAATGATTGATCTGATTTATCTTGGCTTTTCTTTATCTAGGTTCATGGGATGACACACAGACTTTGATACTTGTAAACTTCCTGTGCATAGGAAGGGAGATTATTTTCCTGGATTACCAAGAATCAAGGATAACGGCATAGTGAATTTTTCTTTAGGTATATTTGGTGGTTTTATTATTGTTATTATTATTACTATTGCTGGAGTTCTGATTTCAGAAGACCAAATTAGGAAAGCATCCCAATTCAGCTCATAACCCAGCAGATTAATCACAGGAAACCCATATTCTGTATAGTTAACTAGCCTTACTGTCCAATTTGGCAGATTTCTGGCTGCTCTTTAGAGAAGATATATGAGAATATTTCAGACTGGCTACTCCAGAATGGAAGATAGGAATGATTTAAAGTATGCAGGGATTTGGTCTCTTAGATTCCTTCTGTTGTTGAAATTATAGGGTATTAGCCTTTCTCCAAATGAGTAAAATAAATATTTAAAATATTCATTACTCTTTTGGCTATTGACCTTTTCTTCTCTCAATGCACAAACATCATTGAGATGTAATTTATTCCAACTTCTCAAACCTCCTTCAGCTGGATTCTACTTCCACCATGTTCTTATCTCCATAGTTTGTTCATCAAATTCCTTCACTATTTCTCTATGTTCTAGTTTCTTCCCCAGGTTGAATAACTAAAGATGAGTTGCATACTATAAGACTAGAGACAAAAGAAGAAAACAATTCTCAAACCAAAAAGGCATAGGGTAAGCAAATCAGCTCCATAATTGTATGATAAGTTTTCCCCACACTGGAGAAGAGACCCAGAAGTCCTGGACTGGGAAGAGAGGAAAGGAGAAGGAAGCAGAGACCAAGGGCAGGAGAAGATGACATTGACCACCTTACATTCAAAAGAACAGTTGGGTCATCCTTATTAACTTTCACTGAGAATCAGTGAGAAAAGAGTGGAAAGAGAACAAAGACTTGCTTGGAAAGATTTTACTAGTAGCCTTGCCTTTGGAGAAACTTCCCTCTTTTCTGTTTTTTATCATCTAGTGTTGGTTTTTATTCTCTGTAATATCTAGCTCAGTGAGTGTGTGTCTCAGAGTAACAAACAGATTTTGGCTACCTCTGCACTGATGTTGCAAGCTGGGGGGAAGGATGCATAAGAACCAGAGCTCCTAGAGACACAGATACTTAGGAGCTTCTCAGCTCCTGCTGGTCCCTGTGGTTTGTTTTGCCAGATCTTCTTGCTACCTGCCACCAGTTCTTCTATCTGGCTGCCTCTCTTTGAAGTTCACCATGTATAGAATGTGGTTTTCTAAACTCTCCCTTATTTTGCTGCATTAATCAGCACTCTAATTACCTGGTTAAAACTTCAATTCAAGTTAGCCTAAACCAAAAGGAATAGATTAGCTCATGTAACTGAAGAGTCTACCGGTCAGTTTGACTCTAGGTATGGATGGAGTTGAGATTTAAATAAGCAATATCATCAGCTCTCCTTTCTTCTCTGTTGGCTTCATAGTCTTATCTGGCTCCATGTTATGGGACTTCCCCAGTCTTATGTGATTTTATATATATATATATAAAGATTAATAACTGTTTTTAGACTTTCAGAATCCATATTAGTCTCTGAAAAATGATTCTTATTGGTTCTAATATGGCCACATATCTCTCCTAGAACAGTCTCTATTTCTAGGAGAGTAGGATACGCTTGCTAACCTCTATCATATGTCTATCATTAGGAGTAGGGATAGTGGCACCTTAACTGATAATTGTTTTGTTTTTTTTAAAGATTTATTTATTTATGCATATAAGCACTGGGGTACAGGTCAGAGGTGTGGGAGTGTTGAGAGAGCGGGGAGCAGAACAGGCAGATCAACTGAAGTACACCGCTGAGGGGAGCAGCGGGCACAGCAGGAGAGGTCTGCCTTGCCATGTGGGTCCCCTCCCTGGCCTGCAGCAGGGATCGAACTCGTGCTGCAGTGGCTGCGGTTTGCTTCATAGTGCGTTGCTGAACCTGCTGTGCCACCAGGGAGGCTCCTTAACTGATAATTGTACTAAAAGTAGATGGTGTGGAGCAGAGCATTTCTTAAAAGGAAGTGTTATTGTTAGAGAGGCCCAGTGCAGAGAGGGGCCAAGCTGCTCCACCTGATGTCTGGACATTGCCCAGATGAATGGGATAATACCTGTGCAGCATGTGATCTGAACTCCACCCCTGACATCCTGAGTGAGGGGATTGCTGGAAAGGGGATGAGCTGAGTGGCCATTTTGTGAGGCTTTGAAAGGGAGAAATGCTTGTGTCTGTCTCCTCCACATCTTAGTTTAATGTCTCCCTTTATGGATTGACTCTGAATCTCTTTTGAAAGTTACTCCTTACACAGGAGCTGGTGCAGAAGGCAGGCGGTTGCCTCTCCAGCTGGTATTGTGGTGGACCTTGGCCAGCCCACTCCCTCAAGAGGGGGTACTCCTGAGCTCTGTGCTGGCAGACTTTGCTGAATCCTGCATCTTCCACCTGGCGCCAGCAGTCAGTAACTGGATCTTCTTCTCCCTCTATCATCCTAGTTGTCCTTCTCCTCCTACACTGTTGGTTAGATTAAATTAAAAACAATTAGTTTATGACACCAAAGTATTTGTGGCAGGGGATGGTCGTACCCCAGACTGGTGAGAAAGGTTTTGTTCTGATGACAATTTTTAGACCATTTGCCTAGTAACGCTATAAACCAAAGTAGTTGGTTGCTACAACTTCTGAATTTTAAGAAATCACTCCAATTAATTCATTAACATAGGAAACTAATATAAACAAGATGCAAATGAGGCCTATGATATAATAAAAAATGTCTTATACCAGTAGTAGGTGTTCTTGATTTTACAGATTTTTAAAGTGAACCTGTAATAGGAAAGGGAGTTTTTTTTTTCTTTTGCTTTTCATTGTATTTTTAGTGTTTGGCACACAGCAGATATTTAATATAGTTTCTTTATAACAGTATCAGGTGAAGAAACATAACAGTGGAGCAGTGAATAGTGTATCATGAGACAAACATCAAGAAAAGGCAGAAAAAATCTTCCTTATTGGAGGGTGGATGTGACTAACGGTGTATTGTAAATACTTAACAACTCTACAAGGGGTGGCCTCCCTGGTAGCATAGTGGGTTAAGCAGTGCACTATGAAGCAGACCACAGCCACTGCAGCACGAGTTTGATCCCTGCTGCCGGCCAGGGAGGGGACCCACATGGCGTGGCAGACCCCTCCTGCTGTGCCCGCTGCTCCCCTCAGCAGTGCATTTCGGTCCATCTGCCTGTTCTGCTCCCCACTCTGTGTCTGGTGAATCCTCTCACCTCCCATGACTTTGGCCGTATCCCAGCTCTTGTATGCATAAATAAATAAATCTTTAAAAAGCAAACAAAAAAACCCCACAATTCTACAAGGGAAAGAATCTTGACTTGTAACGACTGCTAATTCCTGTTTTGTAAATATTCCCACTGTGGTTGATTTCAAGCTATCAACAACAGTCTATGAGGGCAGAGTTGGGGAGAGACACACACAGTTGATTCTCAGGAGCCTGTGGGAATTCGCTCCCGCCCAGCGCTGAGTTTAATCAAGCTTCTGTGGACTGACAGAGACCGCTTGTCTCTGAGACATTGATGTGTGAACTCCCTGGAAGGGGTTCATCAACTGCTTACAGAACTCAGGGTTTTCTGGGAATAAGAGATCAAAATCTAAAATCTGAATCTATTTGGGGGTCTCTCTGGTGGCATAATTGGTTAAGCAACACGCTATGAAGCAAACCACACCCACTGCAGCATGAGTTCAATTCCTGCCGCCAGTTGGGGAGGTGACCCAGATGGCGAAGCAGGAGGCCAGCCACCTGGCACTGCAGACCTCTCCTGCTTCGCCTGCTGCTCCCCTCAGCAGTGTATTTCAGTCGATCTACCTGTTCTGCTCCCCACTCTGTCTCTGGTGAATCCTCTCACACACACACCTCTGACCTGTACCCCAATCTTGTATGCATAAATAAATCAATCCATTTTTTTTTAAAAAAAACTCTTATTTGATATTTGATGTTGGATATAATTAAGTAGCCCAGAATGACTTTGGCCAAGATTATGAGTCATAAAAGAGTCCTAAGAATTCCAAAGAGGAGCTCCCCATGAAGGAAGCAGTTGGCCTGCTGACCTGGGTGTAGCAACTACATTCTCATGTAGTTGATGACTGAGGTGAAGCTACTTTGTGCTCAGCCACCCAGACAAGGTACTGTGCTTCAGATAGCACTGGTCAAGAATTAGAGTGTAACTAAAAATAGTGCCTGGGCTTTGGAAGGTTTCCAGAGAGCAAAAATATTACCACAGCAGTGGACAAACATTCCTTTGCTGACACGTTACAAGTTTCTACAGTAACAGACACCAAGAGTTTGCAGTTACAACTTAAGTGTCTGTGGTGCACATGAGTCAGGATAGTCTACGTTGTGCTGTGATGACAAACAGTGCTGACGTTTTAGTGACTGAACACAGCGCGAGATTACTTTTCACTCACTCTCTTTGTCCAGCATGAGGCTCAGGCTGATGAAAGTTACCGCTTTGATATCTTCTTTCACCATTGCAGGGGAAGAAAAGGATGTGGCAGATTCACACAGTGGCGTTAAATAAGAATCATTTCTGCTCTCATTTCATTGGCCAAAGCAAGACTTATAGAGTGCATCTATCCCTGCAGTGGGAAGGGTGTGCAATCCTAGATTTTGCCCAGAAGATGGAGCTGGCAAACAGCACCAGCAACCACAGAGGTTGATTGAAAATTCTAATTACCTTTTAGGCTTTGGAAGAAGGAACTAGATTTGTGCAATGCTTGGACTAAGTAAGTCCCTGAGATCTTTAACAATTCAATTGCAGGAGGGCTGAAAGGAGTTACTAAACATTGTGATTTATAGGGGAGACTTCTAGTAATTACTGACATAATGAAACAGAGGTGGCAGTTTTGTTATGACAAAAAGTAAAATAAATAAAATTAGGCAGTTTTGTTATGACAAAAAGTAAAATAAATAAAATTAAAATAAAATAAATAAAATTAGTAAAATAAATAAAATTAAATAAAATAAAATTAACAAAAGTTCATTCAAATGGAATCATACCTTTCCCATTTAAATATCTTTAGTTACTCTTTTTAGGTATCTTTTTCATGAAGATTCCATCACTTTCATTTAGCTGCATTATTACTAGAGGTGAGAGTAATCATTGACTACACTCCTTTGAGAAGAAAACATGATAATCAGATTTATCTTCTCCCATTAGGTTTTATAGATGGAGCTGGAACATTTATTTATTTTTTAATAAATGGAAGCCAAATGTTGAATAGGGACCATTTAAGCATGAGAGGCAATAAAATTAGAAAAACATATTTTTATCACAGAGCATAGAAGTTTAGAGACGGTAAAACTGTTCTGTCCTAGTTTTTAAATTATTCCTTAAAACTTCAAAAGCAGGGCCTTTCTGTTGGCGCAGTGGGTTGAGCAACAGGCTATGAAGCAAACCACACCCACTGCAACAGGAGTTCAAGTTTGAGCCCTGCTCCCAGCCAGGGAGGGGACCCACATGGAGCAGCAGACCTCTCCTGCTGTGCCTGCTGCTCTCCTCAGCAGTGTACCTCCATTGATCTGCCTGTTCTGCTCCCCGCTCTGTCTGTGGTGAATCCTCTCACCACCATCCCCTCCCCAGGCCTCTGGCCTGTACCCCAGTGCTTGTATGCATAAATAAATCTTAAAAAAACAAAACAAAACAAAACTTCAAAAGCAAAGCATTCTTTTTTGGGGGGACCTCTCTGGTGGTGCAGGGGTTAAAGTCTCAGCACTATCAAGCTATCGTCAGTCACTGCAGAATGAATTCGATTCACAGCCAGGGAGCTGACCCACATGGAACAGCAGACCTCTCCTGTCTTGCCCACTGCTTCCCCTCAGCAGTGTATTTCAGTCAGTCTGCCTGTTCAGCTCCCCACTCTGTCTCTGGTAATTCTCTCACCCCTCAACCCCTGCACTTCTGATATACATCCCAGTTCTTGTATGCATAAATAAATAAAAATAAATCTTTAAAAAGAAGCATTCTTTTTGCAGCATGACAGATATACAAGGATATACAAGAAAAAGCTGAAAATCTCTCTCCTGCCAAGCCCAAACTCCTGAGGTAACTATGATGAAGACAGATGGTCCCCAATTTATGTTTCAATGTAAGATTTTCAACATTATGATGTGAAAGCAATACACATTCAGCAGAAGCCGTACTTGGGATTTTGAATTTCTATCACTTCCTGGATTAGCAAAGTGTGGGAGGATTCTCTTTTACTGGTGGTGTTGGGGGGGGGGGGACAGGGAGCCCCAGCTCCCCTAAGTCACATGACCAGGAGGGTAAATCTTTCACTTTTGGTATAATAATCAACAAATTACATGAGTATTCAGCACTTTATTATAACATGGTAGATGATTTTTCCCCACTGTGGGCCAATGTAAGTGTTCTGAGCATATTTAAGGTGGGCTAGGCTAACTGTTTAAACTTTGGTGTATTAAATGCAGTTTTGAATTGTGATTTTTTAATTTACTATTGGTTTATTGGGATATTATTCCATCACAAATCAAGGCATCACTATAGTCAGATATGGCTCCTTTCTTTTGCTGGACTCACAAATAAACACATTTCTACAAAGTACATACTCATATCTGGGATGTACACTCCGTCCCTTTTATTTCTTTTCTTCTTCTGTAAATGAGAGTGAAGTATACACAGTACTCAGAAACTTAGTGTTCTAATTTAGTGTTTTATGAACACCTGAGTGCTTTTCAAGCTGAAGATTGACCTATTTATGTATCATAAACTTACTGGGTCCTGACCAGTAATTTTTAAGCAAAGTAGACATAGAATAGAAGAGTAATCATCAGGGAGCTCTGATCATAGTGAGGATTGAATTTGTTTCATTTCAGATGTGTATAGTTTCCTCCTCTAGTAAATGGGGACAATGATACCTGCCTCATGGGCTATTGATAGCATGAAACAAACTGTTACAAGCACTAAAAATAGTAGCTGGTTCCTTGTAAGGACAATTTTAGTGTGTTGCCATCATCCTCACTAATCTTCACATTTTTTCCTAATAAGGGAGTGGAGAAAGCCATCCTTTTTGTCTTTTGATCTGCATTGATTGTACAGTAGTGATATGGAATATCTTTTCTGTTTACTGGCCATTTGTATTTTCTCTTGGATGCCTTTCCTGTCTTTTATTCCATGCCCACTGTCTTTTGGTTATTTAAGGTTTTATTTTGTATAACAGGGATATTAACTTTTGACTTTAAAATACTGAAAAAAAAATTTTCCAATGTGGCAGAGGCTCCTCAACTTTATTTATAGTACACTTTGCCATTTAGACATTATTGGTTTTTAAAACACAATTATTTGGGTTTTTTATAATCGTTTTTTGGGCTCACTACTTGCTTAGTAAGAACTTTCTCACCCAAAGCTATATAAATATTTAAATATTCTCCTAATGTTTTTCCCAATAATCATTATTCCTTTAGGTCTTTACATTAGATCTTTAATTCATCTGAAGTTTATTTTTGTATATGGCCTGAAGTAAGAGATTAACATTATTTTATTCCAGATGAATTGCCTATTATTTCAGTTGCCTTTATAAAATAAACCATTCTTTATAAAATAAACCATGACTGAATTTAAATACCACTCTTATCATATATTAAGTTTCTCAATATACTTGAACTTATTTCTGAACTCTTTTCCACCTATTTCTTTACCAGTTTTGTTCCAGAACCATGTTATTTTGATTATACCAATTCTTCATTAGCTTAGGAAATCTTATATATTGATTTTTAATATCAAATTTAAATTCATGTTGTCCATTTTCATTAAAGAGTCCCTTATGATTTCTGTGGGATGTTAATTTATATTAAGAAGGATTCACATTTTTTTTTCTTTAAATAATATTTCTTACATGTTTAATATGAGGTAAGCAGAAATCTACATTCTTTTTTTTTTTACTTTTTTTTTTTTTTAGATTTATTTATTTATGCACACAAGCACTGGGGTACAGGTCAGAGGCGTGGGGGGGTGAGAGGATTCACCACAGAGAGCAGGGAGCAGAACAGGCAGATCAACTGAAGTACACCGCTGAGGGGAGCAGCGGGCACAGCAGGAGAGGTCTGCTGCACCATGTGGGTACCCCTCCCGGCTGGCGGCAGGGATCGAACTCATGCTGCAGTGACTGCGGTCTGTTTCCTAGTGCGTTGCCTAACCCACTGCGCCACCAGGGAGGCCCGGATTCACATTTTTAACGATGTTTTTCTACCCATTTTTTCATCTTATTTTAAGTCTTTGATTCTTTTACTAGAGCTTTCCTTGTTAAGCTGATCACTTCACAACTTAAAGAAGTCATTGGCAATTAATTTTTAAACTCCCTTTTACTTCAGAACAACTCCTACTAGTAGAAAAGTGATTATGCATTTCTGTATATTTTTTTAAAATTTTAAAGAAAGCCAATTATTCCTTTAACTTGAACAAAAACTTAATAATTAGAATTAAGTAGTTAAAAATTATGACTATATTTTCTTGGGTGTCCTAGTGTGCGACTGATGTCCTGCAGGTCAGTTTTCAACAAGGGGACGTGGCCACCTCCCCACTCCAACAAGCAGTTCTCATTGGCTAGAAAGCAGGGCTGCTCGGGATCCCCCCTTGGATTCCATTTATAGAACATACAACTCAGAACGCACATAGAACTCAAGAAACCGTTAACCACTAGATCGCCAGTGCCCTACAAAAGGCATCCTCAGTACCAGCTGGATGGCAGAGATGTGTATGTAGGGCAAGGTCTGGGGAAAGGGAAGGGAAAGTTCCGTGTTCTCTCCAGACTCAGCATTCTCCCCCTGTTCTCACATTCACCATCTGGAAGTTCTCTGAAGTTTCTTCCTCTTGGGCATTTATGGAGGCGTCATTAAATAGGCATAATTAATGCACTTATTGGCCACTGGCAACTGATTCAAACCTCCAGCCCACTTCCTACCCAAGAAATTTGTATCCTTTATTACTCAAGTTAGAGTCTGTCCCCACAGTCAGCCAGCTCCCTTTTTCAGAAATTTTCCAAAGGTTACCTCCATTAAGGTAGCAAAGATCACCTTTGACATTCTTAATGCTTAGGCAATCTCAGAGATTTGGGGGAGCTATGAGTCAGGGACTGCAGATGAGGTCCAAATATACATGAGAAACAAATTTTGCATCTGAATGATCAAAATATATATTTATTAAAAATCACAATATCACATCAAGGTATATGGTTACATAATCAAAAAATAAAGATAATGCACTTTTCACTTACAGATTTATGCCTCTTATTTTCTCTTTTTATTAGTACATTAACTAGAATTGCCAAAATAATGTTGATTTCGAATGTTGCTTGAAGGCATCCCCATTTACTTTTTTGGTTTTAATGAGATTGCTCATTATTTTATATTTAATATGATGTTTGCTTTTAGACTTTGATTGTGTTCAGGGCATTTCAGTTTATTTCAGCAATAACTGTGATTGCTAAAATTTATCAAGTGCCTTTCACGCCCATATATTTAATTTGTTATTGTAATGAATTTTATGGATAAATGTTTTAATATTGACTCATCTTGCATGCCTGGCAATCATGACTATTTTAAAAGCAAAGAGGGAAATACAGTAAAAGAAAAAGAAAACGACTGCAAGGATATGTATGGAAAATGTAGATACCAAGCTATGAATAACAAATGTATGATTATTATTGAAGTTTCCATTTTTCAGGAAAGAAAAGATAGCACCTCCAAAAATGTGAAACAAACAGAATATAAACAAAATCTTGTTTCCATGTAGTCTTAATTACTTTTTTGGCAAAGTACCAGGAAGAATTATGCCTTCTGATCCCTGAGTAGATGAGAAAACTATATTCATCTGTTAGACACAAGTTTTGGCTTAATATTTATATAACTCTATTGGGGTGGTGGATGTTGACTGTGGTCTTCCCTGGACTTGAAAGATACTGCAAATTATTTTTTATATATGTCATTCAATAAGTGAATTGTTTGTTCTTCCACTGCCTATATTTATTTCATTGACCATTAAGTAGACTTATTTCTAGATACCAAAGATCTCTCAAAACTGACTTTGTCTTATTCTCCTGAGTCACTACTTTAAAGAAGGCCTCATAATTTCACACCTGGTGGGAGAGAATACCAAGTTTGAAGGGTCTAGATTGAAGGGACAGCCTGACACACAGTCGTCACAGAAGTTGACATCACAAAGTGGAACTAGGGAAGAAGGGAGAGAAGAAATAAGAAAAAATATGGACTCATTTTGTTATTGGGCAAAGGGTCTAAAAACTGCCACCAGGGCCTCCCTGGTGGCGCAGTGGGTTAAGCAATGCCTGCCGCCTGCGGGAAGGAGGGGGGGAGGGGATGGGACGGGACGGGACCCACATAGCGTGGCAGACCTCTCCTGCCTCGCCCACTGCTCCCCTCAGTAGTGTGTTTCAGTCAGTCTGCCTGTTCTGCTCCCCACTCTTTCTCTGGTGAATCCTCTCACCTCCCATGATTCTGGCCTGTAACCCAGCTCTGTGTGCATAAATAAATAAATCTTTTAAAAAAAACAAAACTGTCACCAGATCAGAACCTCTCAGCAGTTCTGTCTGGTCACCTGCCACCACAAATGCAAACAAAAGGGCCTTTGGTCTCTCTCTTGATCTCTCTCTTGATCTCTCTCTCTCTCTCTCTCTCTCTCTCTCTCTCTCTCTCTCTCTCTCTCTCTCTCTCTCTCTCTCGCTCTACCCACTTAGGGCAGAACCGGGATCCTGGAACTTCCCCTTTTCCTGGGGACGACCCTGTTACAGAAGGACTTTGACTTCAGTTGATTAAGGCATCAGTGGAAGCCCAGAGATCTCAGTGGAGATGTGAGGGAGGATGAAAAGAGGCAGAAAACTGGAGTTGGAACTTGAAGCAGCAGATAAAGTCATGCAAAGAGTTTTGTTTCCTTCCCTTTTAGGAACAGATGATTCCTAAACATGTTTGGAGACAGGGAGAAGGTTCCGCACAGAAAGAAAGGCTGGCCTTAGAAGGCTGTGCTCATTTTCTGGGTCAGGAGATGTCCTTTCAACTAAAGGTTAATTTAGGTGAACAAGTAGTTCCATTTCTGCCTCCACCCCAAGTAGCAAAAAACCCCACAAAAACCAACAAAACAAAACACCCGCTTCAGAGAGAAAAGAAATTAGAAATTGTTTTCTTCCACTAGTAGAATGAGTATTGGGGAAATGTCTTAGGCTGCTCTGTATTTCTGGGTTTGACTGCATTTTACTAGGTGCCAATGTGGACCACTGGAAGGCACATTTAGGGAGGGTGTTCCCTTCATCCCTTTGGGGCCCCTGCTGCTCCTAGGGAAGTACCTACTCAAACTGTTCTTGCGGTCCATCTCCTGCCTGGAGTAACCATGTGCTCCAACACTGTCTACCTTGACCTCATTTCTAATCAGCCACTGTGCAGCCTTTTTCTCCTTCTGTTTAAAATTAATTTTTGCCTTGGCCTTTATTCCACGCGTGAATTTCCAGAGAGGATGCTTCTCTGCACAGTTTTTGCCTCCTTGCCTCCCTTTTCTCAACCTTGCCCCCCCTCCCTCTTATTCATGAGGTTCAGTCTTAGACCTTATGTTGGTGCTTGTTAATGTTAGGTTCCAGCACATTTTCTTTGTTCCCAGATTAACCTCCCAGCTACCTCTGTCATCACCCCCTGGGGCACACATGGGGGTCCTATTTTTAGGCCTTCTACTGTAAATCTCTGACACAAGCTGCTTCCTGTTTTGGAAATCTCACAACAAAGAGGTCTCCTCAATTAGCATAATTACTATAGTTCCCTCATGCATAATTCCCCTACCCCTGAACATCAATTCACCATTCAGGACAATAAGACCCAGGACCAAATGGGATCACCAATTGGATTTCTTCACCAGTGGCCTGTCTTGGTCCCTCCTATAGTATCCAAGTCCACCTCCAGGGAATTGAAATTAGGGGAAAACCCTGAGGGGTTTGGTGGCAGGTTAGTATGAATGTGATGTCACAATCAGCAATTCAGATCAAGTACTAAATTGTTTGAAAAACTGGCATTTGACTTAAAGTAGAGAGATTTTACTGCCTGGTTTTACTACTAATTATTTTGTTTTCACAAAATAATAGAGGCTTGGTGTTCCATCCAGAGATCCTACATAATCTGGAGATGATTAAGTTTGTGCCAATGAAGATGCTCAAATCAGACCAGCCCAAGACTCAGAGCTGGTCTTCTCAAGACACCTGGCTCTGGCAGGCAGAGTATGTTGAGCTAAGAGCAATGCAATCCCTTGAGATTGAGAAGAAGCTTCTGTCCTTGTCTAAGTCCTTCACTCTTCTTGAATCCAAAAAGAAACCTTCTGTCCTTTTTCTAATCAAAGAAACAATCACTGCTCCCCCTTTCATGACCTAGAAGATTATAGTTCAGGGGTCTCATAAAGTTGTATGTTTATCTATAAACATGTCCACACTGATAATCTCATTTTTACTCTCAGAGTAAGGAGGAGGTAAATCTTTCATGTCTGTCATGTAAAGGTCCTCCCCACTCTCCTTGATGCCCCAGGTCCTTAAATGCAGGATAAATATATTCGGTCCTCTCCACTATTCTTTAGAGTTAACAGCCTTGTACATTTTCCATACCTTTCTTATTAAATTTTGGCCTTATCCCCTACTAAGCTCTTTGAAGTTAATGTGTCCTTTCACCCAGTGTTAGAACCCAGGTGGCTCAGGAGATGGCACAAGAGATTTTCCCTGGTACTCTGATACTAACAACGATGTCTAGGTTCTTACACTTCTGTGAGGGCTTTGCCCCTGTGGAGTTCTTTTAAGGAGATCAGCTCTGTTTAGAAGTATCATATTCTATTGAGGAATCCCGATCTTAGCTGTAATTTACAAGCGTGAAGGGATCATAGTGCCTCACATTATTAGATTCTGATGTCTTTCACCAAACCATAGGAGCACCCCTCGAGTCGGAAATGAATTTCACCTGATAACCATACATATTGCTTGATTGTTACTTATAATGTTTTTTTAAAAAATTGGTCCTTGGATTCTAACATAACTTACATAATGTTAAAGACAAAATACCAAGTTCACATACATGGAATTACTGTATGCTGGTATTGAGCCATACAGTATTGATTGTTAACATTTTAATTTATTATGGCATAGGATTCCTAAAAGTCCTGGTCTGAAATATTTGTATTTTGTGACTTAATTTGTTGTTTTCTTCTGTTGCAAGTAATAAATAAGATTTCTAAGAGCGAGAGAGTAAAAGAAGCGGGAGAGAAGGGTACTGGCATACATCCCTTAGTCCAGAGGTGTTTGTAGATTCACACATGGTTAGCTTTATTGCATGGTTAGCTTCCTGCATGCATGGCTTAGTTTCATGAATGGTTTTAGCTTCATGCATGGTTAGCTTCATGCAGAGGTGATTTTAGCCTGGTGCATGGCTTGATCGATGGGTTCAAACAAGTGGTCAGGACTTGATTTCTTTCCTTTCCTGTGTTTTTGTTTTTTGACTTTGACTTGGTTGATTTTATTTTCTGAGGCAGGCTCTTTCTAGTCAAAGGATAGCTGCTGCGGAGGCTCCAACCTCTGAGGCAGTGCATAACAGCAGGACGGTGGGCAGCAGCATGGGCTCTGGGTTAGGTGCAGATGGATTGTAACCTTACTAATTGGGTGACTTTACACAAGTTACCTTTCCTCCACAAACCTCAGTGTCCTCATCTGTGAAAAGGGCTCCTAATAAAATCTACTCTTTGATGGCCATGAAATTTAAATTTGAAAATGTATGCAAAACCCTCAAAGGGTCCTGGCACCTAGTACTGTCTGGTAGCTGTTGTTACTATTTTTCCTGTTTCGGTTCCAGTAGGATAGAGTGCATGCATCTCTCCCAGAAGTTACAACAAAAGGATATTCCATCCTTCAGTGCTCCCATGACCACAGTGATTCATTTACAGTGCCAAGGTTTTAGAGTGAATCTTGATTGTTTTGCTTGGTGCACAGCAACATAAAATCTTTCTCTTTGAGCAGTGCTTCGGGGTGTTATGAGGCTTGGAATGGCTGTAGTTCTTTGTTTTGATAACAGAAACCAGCCTGAGTATCAAATGGTCAAAGGTGGGGGGGGGGGGATCAAATGGAGAAAACATAAAAAAATAGAGCTCCAGGAATATCAAGAACTTCTGGAATATCAAGAACTTCAAACAATACCTGAAGGCCATATTCGACTACATTTAGTTCTGTATGTTGTTTGTTGGGTTTTCTATTACTTGCACACAAAGTAACCATATTACTATGGGAAATCCATAAGGTATGTCAACTACGAATGTACATATCATAATAAAATACCCCGGCCAAATCAGCTGCTATTGTTTAGAGAAGTTTTATTAGTAATAAAAGTAGAAGTGACATACTTATGGAATAGAAAACAGTCCTTTAGGTTAAATGCATTTGGATTTTTGAAAATTGTATTTATAATATGTTACAGACCAGACAAAACTACATTGTGAGTTTCACTGACTCATGGATGAGCTTTTAGGGCCCAATCAGAAAATATACATTAAATGCTTATCTCAGTATATGCTACACACAGTAGGTACTACACAGATAGCAATTTCGTGGGTTTCAAAGAGACCTGGGCAAGTTGGGTTATAGTCTTCATGCAAAGACAGGAGAGTACATCACACATTTTTGTATTCCTGGACCATAATAGACACTTACTATATACTTACTAAATGTTTGTTAAGTGAATGAATGACTGTTCACAGAGGATGCTGAAAGTCATTAGATATATGCAAAGATAACTGATAGAAAGGATATTAGAAAAGTGATCTAGATCAGCATGTGGCTGCGGATCGTGTGTCCTCTTGGGAGCCCAGGGTTAGAGGCAGAGTGGGTGAGACTTGCACAGTGTATAAATTCTGTCCTGTAAGCTTAGAAAAGAATAGGACAACAAGAAGTAGAGAAGGTGAGCCTGTGAGTTGGGTATGTGTCATTTTTGTTCCTCTGTAAAATCTTTATTTTCACCATGAAAATTTCATTATTCAGCAGTCTAATGCAAATTATTTGGGAATGATATGTTCAAGGATGTCAATTTCATCCTGGCTGAGATCTTAATCCCAAATTTTAGGGTCAGTCAACAAATATTTCTTGACTCCCCTCAGGTATAGAATCCAGTATTTAGAGCTGCAGAGAATATCCTGAAGTAGCTCAGAAGCTTGTTACGGAGATGACCCGGACTTGAAAATATGCAAATCCAATCTGCTCTCCCACTTCTCTCAGTAGATTTTCAAATATTCTCCACTTAATTTTTTTGCGAACTCTTGTTTCTCTTAGTGGGTGATTTTGTCTCTTTCTTTACAAAGAGAAAAGAGATGGAAATTCCCTCAGTGTCTCTCTTCACCCTTGTTTCCTTTTACTTCCTGTAACAGTGGAGGAAGGTCCTCCTTCTCAAAGGTCAGCTTTCCTGTTGTCCTGAGAATCTTTTCCCCTTTCTCCTTTGCAAATACTTCATTGTTTTGATTTTGGTCTTGTAACCTGTGCTGTAAACCTCTCTCCTTATTGGATTACACCCTTGACATGCCAATAAATGTTAAAAGCAGAGCTGTGCTGGAGCTGTGGGTGGTGCTCACCCTTCCCAGTTTTCCATCCAGTGATATCACAGGGGTCGCTTGAAATCAACCCCTGTGATTTCACTACACTGCAGAAATTGGCCAGTTTTTGAACCAGGGCTTTCTCCCCAAGATGCTAAATATTTATCAACACACCACTGATTAAAACAAACACTATGACTATCTCATTAAAAAAACTTCAATCTAATTATTTTTCACTTTTAATGGGTAGACATCCCCCAAAGGGCTCTCAAATGTGCTGTCTTTATTTTATTACTCCCTGTCCCCCATTGTTTTTATCCTCTAACTTTCCACATTCCAGATTCTGCCATCAAAAGCCACCTTGCCAATGGCCCCAGGAGCCTCCATGTTTCCTGAACCGGTGGATGTGTGCTCGTGCTTATCACACCTGCGTAGGTAGATGCACTTGGCAATGATGACCATCCTCCCTGCCACACTGGCTCTTGGCTGCTGTGATTCAGAGACCTTTCTTTTTTTCTTCTATGAGCTGTTCCTTTGTCTTAGCCTCTTAGGTTTGTTTCTCCTTCTTCACAAAACTTCCCAGTATGGGGTTCTTTGAGACTTAAAAGTGAACTTTCTTCCATTCTAAGTCTAAACCTGTCCTAAGCAAGCTTCTCAATTCCTCCCTATTTAAGTGCTGACTTGCTGTTGACAGTTCTCCAATTTCTCTTTGTAAAGTCCAGGCTTTTCTGCTGTGCCTGCATCTGCTTATCCTGCTTGCCTTATTCATAGGATGTCACTCAAAAGACATGGCCAACACAAAAATTTTTATTTTCTTTCTCCCTGTGAAAAACAATCCTCCCACTCCCACAGATACACCCAGCTCATGGCTCTGGGTCTTCAGGTAACCATGTGCTACCACGCCAGCACTCACCTTCTGGGTTCTTCTTTTTCTCTCAATTGATGTCCTGAACTTATCTATCTATAAGCAAATCCCTTCATTTTGTCTCCCAATCCCCTCTGTTCTCCAAAACCACTGCTGCTACATAAGTCCAAGGTTACCAGGGTCTCACTTACATTTCCAGACTCCTTTCCTTCTCTTTCTTCCAGTCACACTGCCTTTCTTTCAGTTCTTACCATTTGGCCCGTGTCTTCCTACCTTTGTGCCTTTGCACGTGCTCTCCTTTCTTCCTGGAATGCTCATCTCTTTCTCTGGTTAATCTTACTCATCTTTCACGCCGCTCAGCTGAGGTACAACTTCCTTGAAGAAGCCTTTGCTAACACCTCTGACTAAAGTAAGCCCATTTTTAGACTAGGTTCTAGTACCAACTCTTTACTTTGGAAACTTTGTCATAGTTGCATTTTCACACTTTTTATGAATTAATGAATAAACAAGGGACATCAGGAGGGCAGGAGTGGTTCCTTATTTTATCCTCAGTGCCTTGTGCAGAGAGAAGACATAGAAAGCACAGTTGTTGAATGAATGGCTAGAAATCATTAATCACATACATGTCAAGTCACAAGAAGAGACTCTCTGTGCCAGCATGATCAAAGGAGATGGGGAATCCACAAATTTTGAAATCTCCATGCCAAGTGCCTCCATTAATGGATTAAATGAATTGTAAGCTTGGCACTAGGTGATTATAATGAGTGGCCTTCTCTCCAAACCCCACTTCCCAAGAACAGAGGGTTATCAGTAGATTGCTCTCCATGGAGGCACTGTGTTTTGGGGGCATCATTTACTTCTACTGTACTTATGGCCCCTGAAAACTTGGCCAAGAAGTAACAAAAATGTTAAGCGCTCAGCATTTTCAACATGTTATAAGCACATCTGCTTTTAATGTTGATCATTTTTTTCAAGACCCAGTTTCTTGCTGGGTGAAATGACATGAAATGAAAATGAAAAGAAATTCATTTTGGATGAATTTTATTCGGGTGTGAATTCACCTTATTACACTACAGCTTCTCCTACCTTCACTGCATCCATAAATTGTATCTCATTGTAAACCAATCATAGTGCTGTTTACAACACTCGTACTGAATATCCCTGTCTACATCACAGTAAGTTTTAGAGAAGTGGATCCCAAAGCATCTCTCAATTACTTTCTCAGTGCCCCTTCTAGGTTCTTCTCTAGAAAATCTACATGGCAATCATATTTTAACCTTTTAATCTCCTGATCAAGTTAGAGGATCATAAGTGCATCCATCTTTAAACCAATTGAGATTTGAGATTTTTGTAATCTTTAAGTTTTTTCACCTTCCAGTGCCTTTTGAATTTCATCTTTTTCCTCTTAAGATTCAGTATTCTTATCAGAAGCAACTGATAAGAAGGCAAAAGAATAATAATAAAAAATTCCATCTCCACAGAAGGGTTTGTACAGTGGGACTTGTTAGGGGCTTCTATTGTTACAGGGCAACCCTAATATAAAATGGGTTTGCCTGACTGGGTCCTCACCCGCGTGCTTGAACGGCACTTATAATGCCCCAACTGCAGGCACATTTGCCCCAACTGCAGGCACACACAACAAAGGTTAATAAAGGGTTTTATTTACAAGGGAAGGAGAAATAGCGTAGTGAATAACACAAGGGATATAGATCTGTAAATATCCTACCAGTTCCTTGGAGCTGGAACCTAACCATGCGCTGAGAGCTGACTCTCAAGGAAAAAGGACCCCCCAAGGCCCACGTGTCTGCTTTTATATTCAGCCTGGCTGCTCAACTCCACCCTCAGGTCCCAGTGATCTGCTCTTCGATAATGACCTTAGGGGATTTGTAGTCCTTGGATCTTGTAGGTCTGGAATGGGGGTCGAAGTCCATAACCTATTTGTGTAATCCATTCAGGAGGGTCTTTCCCCCTAACACTATTAGGTTTAAGAAAAATCAAATGTGGATTGACCAAAAAGGAGTTTTCCATGACATCAGAGAAGTCAGGCTACACTGACAAAACCATTTGGTGAATGGATCAGGAATGACTGATCTGGTGTAACCAGCTGCCAATAACTTTGATTCATTTATCTGCAAATATTTATATACTACTAAGCTGTATTTCTTTAGTCATCCAATCAATCACTTTTTAAATTGAAACATCTTTTCCCCATGCAATTAAATGACAGTTTTGGGGCACTGGATTAGCCATTCATTAACTGCATTAGCATAAATGGGTGTCTCCAGAGCTGTAAAAGTAGCACTGGTCGTGTTTTGACCTGGTGATTGGTATCGCCTAGTCACGCTTGGTGCTGCATTTCTGCAGCCTTGTACAATCTTTTCTGGTCCATCTGTGTCTCTCCCCTTGGAATATGGGCTCCCCCTGTCTGCTTGTCCACAATGAGCTGGAAGGGGAGGGCACAATGTGCTTCAGTCCTTTCTGATTCTCTGCCTGTGATTGCCTGACTCCAGGGAATTTCTACTTTCATCTTCTGTCTCTTCCCAAAGGAGCACTTGGGGAGTCATTTTCTAGTTCTGAATTAGAAAACAGTGACCTTTACCAGTGACGACTAAGAAACTCATTTTTCACAAGCTCTGTGCATTTAAGGAGTGTTTAGAAACAGATGAGTATAACAGGCACACGATTTTGATGGCTTTTGCCTGACTTTGCTTTTACATATAGTAAAAAAAAAAAAGTTTTACAGTTATATTTCTTAAAGTTAAGGTCCATGCATAGCTGATACAGTAAGCTACCTTACTTAACAAATGACCCTTAATCCATTCCTTTAGTTTTGCTTTTGAAAAAGAAAATGTGTCCCTTTTTTTTTTTAATGAGGAAAAGACTTTTCATTATTAATCGGTTCTGTTAACAAATTTTGAAACCCAGAAATTGGGTTTGGATCTCCTGAATACACTTATGGCATAATTTTATACTATTATTCTTCAACAGTGTTACTTTATTGAACTGACAGTTTTTTTGTTTCAGTTTTTAATGAAGTAATAATAATAATAATAATATTTAAGTGAAATAATAATAATCACCAGGACCTCCCTGGTGACACAAGGGATTAAGCAAGGCACTGTGAAGCATCCACATCCACTGCAGCACAAGTTTGATCCCTGACCAGGGAGTGATTCACATGGCACAGCAGATCTCCCCTGTCTCGCCTGCTGCTCCCCTCAGCAGTGTATTTCAGTCGATCTGCCTGTTCAGTTCCCCACTCTGTCTCTGGTGAATCCTCTCACTCCCACGTCGCTGGCATATACCCCAGTTTTTGTATGTATAAATAAATAAATCATTAAAAAATATAGAAATAATAATAATAATAATAGCAGATTAGAACCACACTGTCCAATGCGGTGGCTATAGGTGCACAAACTACTGAGCCCTGGAGTTGCGTCTTGTCTGGAGTGAGATGCGCTGTAAGTGTAAAATACACACTGGGTTTGAAAATTTAATAAAGAATATTTTAATTGTAATTTTTATATTATTTACGTATTAATATACTATTTGGGGCATATTGTATTAAATGAAATATGCTTCTAAAGTGAATTTTAACTGTTCCATTTATGACTTTTTTTTTTTTAAAGATTTATTTATTTATGCATACAAGCACTGGGGTACAGGCCAGAGGTGTGGGGGGTGAGAGGATTCACCACAGAGAGCGGGAGCAGAACAGGCAGATCAATGGAAGTACACTGCTGAGGGGAGCAGCGGGCACAGCAGGAGAGGTCTTCCGCGCCATGTGGGTCCCCTCCCTGTCCGGCAGCAGGGATCGAACTCGTGCTGCAGTGGCTGCGGTTTGCTTCATAGTGTGTTGCTTAACCCACTGCGCCACCGGGGAGGCCCCCCATTTATGACATTTTTAATTTATCCAGTAAAAGCTTAAAACTGACCTTATGGTCTTGCATTTGTGGATTACATGTTACTTCTGAAGAGAAGTTCCTTAGACTGTCTCCATCGTGTATTCCAACTAACCACTCATAGGATACTTACTTTTGCTTTTTTTTTGGTGTAACATTGCATTTTAATATGCTAGAAATCTAGTGTGCTTCATTATAAATCAACATCTGTATATGTATATACTACACTAAATTCACTGCTAACAGTCCAATTCTATCTGTCACCAAACATTTGACCCCTTTTACCTGATTTCACCACCCCTTTCTCCCCCTTCCTGTTGGGTAACAAACTTATCTGAGTTTGGAAATACAGCGCCACAGAATCAGAAGCTGTAAGTTGTTAGCAGGTTCATAGGAGGCACATACAAGTGTGGTGACATAATGCTTGTCATTCCATCCCTTCAACGCTGGCACGTTACGCTTTCATTTAAACGTGGTGTCGATGGGGTGTGTAACAGGAGTGGGAAGGCCGCTTCCTCAGTCTCCTCATGGCGCCGGTTCATACCTACCGCGCTGATGGATCCATACAGAGAGCGGCGAAGTGCCAAGCGGCTGTCAAGGTAAGTCCTATTTACTGCTTCTGCACCAATAACCAGAGAGCTGGAGAGCTGCAATTTCGCACCTGTAGTTTTAATGCCCCAGTGTCAAACCTTCTCATTAAAAACTCCCAGTCAAGCGTTTGTACCATTTTCTTTCTTATGTCTCCAGGCTGGGGGCCTTGTGCGGGCCATAGCAGGGGATGAATCCCATAAGCTCTCCTGACTGGACTGCATGGCTAACATTCACATTTATCCACTATGTGTGATAGTCACACCTTGATGCTTTAATCCTTTCATGCCTCAGTGATGCAGTCACTTTCCAGGCAAAATACAGGTCAGCTAGAGATGGAAAACTCACAGCTCAGAAACACCTCGACTGGAACAGAGGATGAACCAAGACAAAGACTTGGAATCCTGCATATTCTGGAGCTCCAAAGTCTGTTCAGCCACATATGGCAAGTGAAGCAAGAACAGAGAGGAGAGACCCACTGTAAAGGTGAGGTATGGCCGACCAGAGGTGGGAGCAGATATGGTATATGTGGTCTGTTTTTCTTTTTGTTTGTTTGTTTCTAGTTCCGTTTTGATGAAACAAAACAAAATCTTAACAAGCCAACCTTTCATGGAATAAACAGAACCTTGACTTAAGCTTTCTCACCAGTATGATAGATTTTAAGAACAGTAATGTTCCATTTGCTACCATGTTTTTGTAGTTATGAAGCTTTTCTTCTCTCTAGAACCTCAAGCTATTAGCAGAAATTGAGAGACAAATTGTAATTGCGGAGTACATAGTTGTCTCTCTGCCCATTTGCATGGTTATAGCAAAAGAATGATCTGATGTATGAGAGTCAAAAATGCTACCAAATAGATAAAATCAGTTCCAACCCCAAATCACTTTGCTCTAACTCGAAACACTTTGAGGATGAGTCTGCTGAAGCGCTTCCTTCACACTGGGCTGAGGTCCTGGTAGATTCCAGGGAAGGTCAGCTCACCGGCTGAGAGACCGTCCTCCTTCCTTTTCAGGTGGCCTCTGTAAACCAGAGCATCCCCTTCAGGAAGTCAGACTTCTGGAGCTTCTTTTTCTAAGCATTGGTTCCCACAGACATATTTTGTCTGAAGAGAGAGAAAATTTAATATGACGGCCTTTGAGGAAAAACTAAATAAGGAAAAATCAATGGGATCATTTTCACAGAATCTCTTTTCCAAACATAACACTGTGAGAAGAATGGCAATTGGAGTTTTTCCTCCCAGTGACTTCCCACATGCTGGCCCCTTGTTTGTGAGCACAAGAGCTGGGCTGTAGAGAGATCCCTAAGCAATTGATGAAGTGCAGAACAGTTTCAAACATAGTTTTCCCCTCTGCATAGCAGTCTTTGTATTTAGGGGGCTGTAAAATACTTGTGTCCTCAAAATGACAATAGGTTCTCTTAGCATTGCAAAGGCAATGCTAGATCTTTCCATTTAGGGTGACAGAGCAGAGCTGGAAGGAGACTTAGGGATCACCTGACCTGATATTCTCTTTACATATGAGATTTCTGGGGAAAAACAGGGGCAAAGGGACTTTTTTATGATTCGAGGAGTCACTTTTCTTGGTCAATTTTTTTTTTTTTTAAGATGCAAAGTCAATCAGTACATTCATGGAGAGCTCCCTAAGCAATTGATGAAGTGCAGAATAGTTTTAAACACAATTTTCCCCTCTGCATAGCAGTCTTTGTATTTAGGGGGCTGTAAAATACTTGTGTCCTCAAAATGACAATAGGTTCTCTTAGTCACTACAAGAAGACTTTGCCTCTGCTCTGGGCATGCCATGTCCCATTTCTCTTCTCTTCTTGCTGCTTATGGCAATCTACTCTTGTACCTTCTCTTAAGTCACCACCCTCACTTGGAACATTCTGTCTTTTCCCTAACACTGGATTCTATTGTCTCCCTTCATGAACCAACTTTCAGAGCCTTTTGAAAGCCACTTCTTTATTTACAACTCTGGCACAGTTACCTTGCCCTCTTAGTTGTCCAGTTCATTTGCAGTGATTTATGGGGTGCCGTGTCTGGGCTGGCACCCTTCCATGCATGCACGGTGATACAGTAGGGAGCAGGGGCAGGTCCCTGCCCTCAAGGAGCTTACATTCTAGCAGATGCCCTGGGGCCCTGCCTTCCCAATGCTTTGCCATGACTCATTTTTCATTGTCTGTGTTTTCTCTTACTAGATGGTCTTCTCCACTGGGCCAGGACTGTCTGTATATGTGTGCTTGTTTTTAAACACGGTAACCAGTCAGACAAGATAGTCTCTGACTTCACAGTCGCCTTCATTTTGCTAGAAATCCATATCTCCTCTGCATATAAATTGGAGGGATCCTCTTAGGCCTCTCTTTGCCCTGTAACTAACTGGTGTGTTCCTTCTTTCAGACATGTCTCCTGATGCATCTTCCTCTCCTCTGTTTCCTGCCCACTGGTATCAACAGTTTTAGTCATTCAGGCTAGAAACTTCAGGGCTGTCTTTGATCCCGTGTCCCCTCCCTACATTTTCAGCCAGGACCCTTATTTTATCCTAACTTGTCAGTAAGTTGAGATTATCCTGCCATCAGAAGTTCTGAACTTTTTTTTTTTCCAATTCTAATTCACTCCTTTCTAATTAAAGTCTTTATCCACTTTCAGACAGAATTATTTTAAAAGTCTCCTAATAAGACAATAGATTTTTTCCCAAACACAAAACTTGACTTTACATGGGTTTTTCTCCCTGATTAATAAAAACCTTCAATTTTTTTCTGTTTGTACACAGACTAAAATAAAAACCATCTTACTTTGTAAATATATCAAGAACTTACATGGTTCTAGCAGAAGACACAAGTAACCCACTTAAAAAATAAGCAGAAGATCTGAAAAGACATTTTTCTAGAGAAGCCATACAGATGACTGTCCCAACAGGTACAGAAGAAAGATGTCCCTCATCAGCAATCATCAGAGCAATGTAAGTAAAAAATCAATGACCTATTTATTATCTCACACCTGTTAACACCTGTAAAAGGCAACCATCCAAAAGACAAGAAATAACAAGTATGGCAAGGATGTAGAGAAAAGGAAACCCTTGTGTACCATTAAAAAATTATTATATGCTTAAAAAACCAGGCCTCCCCAAACCCCCGTTTTGCTGCAGCCTTCAATACCATCCACAACCCGGCTGATGCAGACATTTCCAACCTTAGCTCTCTTAAACTGTTGTTTGTCTGAGATGTGTCTCCTCTTCTGAGTTTCAATTCCATCCTGGTTGTTCTTTTCTCCATCCCAGTCTTTCTCCACACCCCTGCACACATTCTGTTCCCCGATCAGGCTAACTCAGAGCCCTGGCCCTTGTATATACTTCAGTGGCCCTTGCGTTGTTCTTTATCCCTCTGTACACATGTCCTGTGTGTCCATCGAACAGTGGCTGCCTAGATCTCTGTCTTGAGCGGGATCCGTGGTATCTGGTGCGCATCTGTCAGTGCTGACACAGTTGTCCCTATGTACTCAAAAGAGGGTACAGCCTGCCGCTGCCTCCTTCCCTGCAAGCATTCCTTAAGGAACAAGGGATGCCAGAGGACTCTCCTTTTGTCACCTGAGAGTTCCACTTGGGTCAAGTTACCCTCTGTGCGTTCCAGGAAACTAGCTGTCGTTCTGTCAACTGGAGATGACCCCACTGAGACAGACAGGGATGGGCAATTTAACTTTTTTGTTTTCTTGCTGAAGACTGATGCTCCAAGTGTTTTAGTGACTTGCATAAATTCATACTGGACAGAAATTCACAGTGACATAAAGCTTAGCTGAGCATGCACGTGTACCGTGATGGTAGAGCAAAGTCTATAATTCTTTCCGGTTTGTTCAGAAGAGTTGACTTCCCCTTTTGAATTTTACAGCTTCAGTGGAGAGAAAGGACATGTTCTTTATTCTCAGGTTGCCTTCATTGAATTGGCTGCTTGAGACTCCTGGTCGATCCCATGGGGTTGGTGCTATCCTTTGTGTGAGGAGGAAACCTTCTCACTCTGCTTGCTGGGACAAAGCAGGGTTTCCTTGTGGGGGCTCTTGTGGGATCTGGGGGCACTTCAGGCTTCACTTGGGAGAGGTGCAGTGGACCAGAGACATTAAGCTTGCTCCAGCCTCCGGAGCCCAGTGGGGAGTCAGGTCATATCACAGAGTAGCCAGTGCCACAGTCAGAGCTCTGCACCGTCCGTGCTCCTCAGATACGCCTGCTATTTGATTTCTGCACTTAGTTCTGTGCTTGCTCAATGAGGGAGCGTACAGGGAAATGGTCTAGATACGTGGTGTCTCTGAGGACATTTACTGGGAAGAGGGTATAATCATTGGATTGCTTATAAAATCCAGGCACTCAGGAATTCTTCGCAAAAACAGATGAAAGAATTCACTTCCCATTGAGGCCTGTGTCATGCTCGACCTCTTCATATCATTAAATAGCTCACAAAGTAAATAGTAATACTATTAAGGGAAAGACAGGGATATAAATTTGTAAATATTTTATTAGATTTTTTTAAGCAATGGCGCGTTGAGAGTTGGCTTTGAGTTGAGAGAGTTGGCTTCCAAGGAAGGGAGATGGCTCCCAAGGAAGAGAGAGATGGCTCCGAGTTAAGTGAGATGGCTTTCCAGGAAGAGCGATGGCTTTAAAGGAAGAGAGCACCTAAGGCTCACCTCTCTGGTTTTATAGCTAGCCTGGCTGCTCAACTCCACCCTTAGGTTTCAATGATGTACTTTTTGATATTTTATTGGATTTGTGGTTTTGGAACATTGATGGTCTGGAGTGGGGGTTGGAGTCCACACACCCATCTGTGTAATCTATTCAGGACTACCTTTCCCCCTAACACCAGGACCATTCACATTTCATTCAGGCAACAATTAGTAATCCCTACTGCCACCCTGAACAGCGGTGACTACAGCGCATGCGCGGATGGAGGATGGTTTCATGCCTGGGAGAAGTCCCCAGAGCCATCACCAGTGAGGCTGATTCTTAGGTTTCAGAAAATGAATGGAGACTCAGTTTTCTCCCTTTTTGGGGTCTTTGCCTTTGACAGAGATGTGTTTCTGCTTCAATGAAGTCTTTGTTAGGACCCTAAATCTGCTTCCCCCGTCTACTCCCAAGGGAGAGGGGTCCCTTCGCAAACACTTCAAGTCCAAAGTCAGATGGAAGGCTGTGGCTTGCTCTGCTTGATTGCTGTCATTGGTGGTGTTGGTTCCCTTCAGAAACATGTCTTTAAAGAGACTCATGTTCCTTGAGTGTAATCCGAGCTGCTGACGCGTGTCCATCATGGGCTCCGGGAGCCTGGTCCTGGTCTTCGTCTCTCTCCTGATCGCTCCAGCCTCCAGGCCCCGCTTCTGCAGGTCCCAGCTCTCTCCACTCTGCGCCTGCCCTGCTGACTGTCCATCCCTCTTCCCCGTCTGTGGGTCTTTCCTGCTCCGGGAACAGAGGCGCCTCTTCATCTAACAAAATCAGTCTACATGTGACTCCCTGTGAGAGAGTCTCATTGTCTGCAGAGCAGGTGCCCGCAGACTATTTATTTTCCTAACTGTGCTGTTACCATGTGTATTTATTTAGCTTTTGTGTTTACCACTAGAAGGTAAGCTCCCTGCAAGCAGGGCTTCCGCATAGACTTTCTTATCTGTGACTAACACCTGGCCAGAGCATAGCAGGGGCTCAGCAAAGGGTACTAAGTGAACAAACTGTAACAATCACACACAGAAACATAGAGATGTGAGATTTTTTTTCCCTCTTCACACACCACCTTCCTCCAGCCCCACTCCTCAATGTTAACTGTGTTAATAATTTGATTTAATCCCAGTCTTTCTTTTTTTTTTTTAAAGATTTATTCATTTATTCATACAAGGACTGGGGTACAGACCAGAAGTGCGGGGCGGGGGGTGTTAGAGGATTCACCAGAGACAGAGTGGGGAGCACAACTGGCAGATTGACTTAAATACACTGCTGAGGGGAGCAGCGGGTGAGCAGGAGAGCCCATGTGGGTCCCCTCCCTAGCCGGTGGCAAGGATCGAACTTGTGTTGCAGTGGCTGTGGTTTGCTTCATAGTGTGTTGCTTAACCCACTGTGCCACCAGGGAGTGTAACAGGGTGGTTTTAGGAAAAGGAGAAGTTTTTAAAATTTTGGTTCCACCCTAAGTGGGTGGAGTTGAGGATAAAAAAATTTCTGCAGAGAAGAGAGAAGAGAAGAGAAGGGAAGATGGAGAACAGCAAGGAGACCTGGATGGGGCATATGGAGCAGAGGGACATGTAAAAAAACTGTGCTTGCTTTTTGGTCTTGGACTGGTTGAAACAAATGTGGGTGAGAGACCCGTGGGGAGGTTAGCAATGGCAGCTTTCATCTTAATTTTAATTTTACTCTTTTCCTCCCAAATTTGTCTAACTTTTTCTGACCCTTTTCTATGGGTCTCTACTAAAAAGTCCTTTAGATGTGTGCCAGGCTTTTGGGCCTTGCTTTGGGCCAATCCTATTTGGCTGAACTTTTACCCTCAAGAAAATGAGTAACTTTGGATGCTTAACTTAGTAACTATATTCTTTATTCTTTCTTTATTGTACCCTAGTTATATTAAAGCTCCTTTCCATTAAAAGTTTTATATGTTTGTCTTAATACAGCAAATGGCAAAACCCATTCAGAGAGGGCAAGTTTGGAGGTTCTAAGTGCTCCTCTCCCTGCCCTGTAACAGATTTGCAGTCTTTCAAATGTTTTTCTCTGCACTTATAAATCCAATTCCATACCACCCATGTTCCTTTTCTCTCAGTAGTGAGACACTGCTTTTGCATTGGATGAAGACTCTTGGGGTAAAATCCTCTTGTGCAAGCAGAGATTTATGACCAGGGCTGACAGATTACTTTCTGAGATCCGAGCGGGTGGAGATCCGAGCAGCTGCATTTGGAGTCTCCAATTCTAAGTATAGCTGACCATATCACGGAATAAAAATACAAGGCTCCTTGTCAGAGAAATTCGGAATCCAGGTTTAGTAGCAAAATGTATTCTTTTATGTGACCCAAGAAATCTCTAAAGACAGGGACTGGTACTTTTGGTGCACAGCACACTTTTCATCATTGCTTTTATGATGGATGGTGGATGCTCTCCCCTCATTTCTGTGGATTGAGACTATAAAGCAACCCAACAATAAGAGCTAGAGATGCCCATTGAACAAAAACCACAAATAACATACAAGTGAAGGGGCACTGGTCCTGGGATGGTAGCCAAGAGGAGCTGCCTATGCAGTGACCTTTACGAAAATGATGATTATTAATATGAAGGGGTTTGGAGGAAATCACAATATGACAGATATTTTGTGAAATATATTTGTGAAATCTCTGTGACCCAAGTGGTATAATTTATTTATATTTTATCTGGAAAACCTGAATGATCCAAGGACTACTGGATAAATTACCTTGCCAGGCATCACAGCTCTACTTTAAGAGACACAGATCTAGAAGGCTATAATAAGCACATGTGCCTGAAGATAGCAAGGGTTTGGAGACCAAAGCATTGACAAGTGATAAATGCATTTGTCTTTGTCTGCGGTAGAGGTTTCTCAGTCATAGTCAAATACCATCACAGCATGACTAACTCTGTGGATTACTGATTGCCTGTGAGACTAATTTACTGATGGGGCATGTTCATCACTCTGGTTTGTTACCAGGATCACTGGCACTAAGTTAATTAGTGAAAATACCACATTCTTCTTTTTCATCCAATACAAAATTATGTTTTCAACTGGATGTGATACATGATACAAAGACTAGCAACGCTGGAAAATTAAGAGAGGAGAATTTAGGAGCTCTCGGCATTCAGGTGAAGGAGTGTTAATTTTGGAACTGGCAAGCCTGTAGATCAGGATGACAGACTTCCAAATGATCACTAACTTTTAGCATTCATTTTCACAAACACAGACATATTGGAAGATGAATATTTTATTCCCAAGGCTCTGGAACATAGACTCAGCCCCTGGTCTATGTTGAATTATTGCTTTGTTTCAGGAGTTGCCCTATAAATAATTCCTCAATATACCCAAAGGACACAAATACACTGATTCAAAAGAATACCTGCACCCCTATGTTTATAGCAGCACTCTTTACAATAGGTAAGACCTGGAAACAACCTAAATGCCCAAAAACAGATGAGTGGATCGGGAAGCTGTGGTACATATATACGAGGAACATAAGGGAACCAAATAAAGATCAAGGAAAGGAATAAGAACAATAATAATAATAATAACAATAACAGCAATTAAGACACAGAAACCAAAAATGAGGAGACAAGGACAGACTGGGGACACCTGGTGGGGAGGGGAGAGGGAGGGTTGAGGGAAGATGGGAGCACGAGGGACTGAGGTGATGGTGCACTGGTGAGATGGTGATGGGGAATACATGGGGATTACAATTAATGGCAAGTATATGTAAATTTTAAAATATTTTAATAAAAAATATATATAAAAATAAATAAATAATTCCTCAGAGTTCAAACTCATAGAAATAAATCTCCATATGTTTCTCACTGGAACTTCTGGTGTTCCCAATGTCATCTCCAAAATAAAGCAATCAGTTTGTAGTATTCCAGTATTGTGAGTATTCTTCTTCCCCACCCCAAACTACCCCTACCTCTGTCTCTCTCGTGAGAATGATTTAATGTGTGTAGAGAAAGGCAGATACTCGGCTGTCATCCAAAGAGATCAGGGATGCTTAACAGCTCTGCTAATAGGTTCCATTTCTCATCCCAATTGGTTGCTGGAGGGCCAGTCACTAAACATGCCTAGCAAATTGATGAAGATCTTGTTGTGACACTTTGCCCTCTGAGAGCCAGTTGGACCCATCTGCCTCTTTTGTAATCACTTTGTCCAACAACAGCTTTGATTTTGGATAATAGACAAAAAGGATATTCACTTAAAATATAGCTGTGCATGATGGTGAGCATCTTTTCTTACCTTCCAACAGTCTCTGTTGGAAATACCTGCCTAGATTGACGTGGGAGCTATGGGTAAATTACCTTGGATAAATTGTTGTATGGGTAGATGTGACCATCTTCCACACCTTGACCTCATCCCCATCATGATGTTAAGAGTTGCTCATGGCAGCCCCTTCCCACCAGCAATCAATTCAGGGCGTGATCGCTGTGCCCTCTCAGCTCTCTCATAGGAATGCATGAACCTTAAAATGTCATTAAATCACTTCTTCTTCAGTTTCTTAGAAAATTTTCCATAAGGTTCTGGTCTGGTAGGGGATGCTGATGTTTTATTCCTAGAAGATGATTGTCAATATAAGGTCTGATTTGATGTGGCTGGAAAAGAGACTAGCAAATAATTGAATTGAAAGTGTTTTATTTTTCTAAGCTAACATCACAAAGGAAGGAATCACCAGTTGTTCCCTGATGGAAGGTATTGGATTGAATGAGATTTAGAAACATTTTTTCTGACTATATTAATAAATATTTATTGTAGAAAATTGGTAAATAATTCTACTATTCCATAGTATGAATGAATTATTAATATACTAACCCAAAGATAGACATTATTATTGTAGAGTTTTTTAAATTGTATTGTTTTTATTAAGGTAGCTTTGTTTTATAACATTATGTGATTTAGGGGTACAGGTTTACACCTCTTCAGATGTATGTTACCATACCACACCCACCACTAAAGCACCCACAATTCTCCCCCACAGTACATTATGCTCCTACCTATCCCCTCTAATAGCCTAGGTTTTACAGTTTTCTGGGGTTTGCTTGGTTAAATTTTGCCTGCTCCTTTCTTTTGTTTCTCAATATTCCATGTCTGACATCATCTGGTATTTGTCTTCCTCCTGACCAACTTCACTTAACATTTCCTTCTCCAATTCCTCCCATGTTGTTGCAAATGGCATGGTTTATTCATTTTTTGTAATACCTGAGTACTATTCCATTGCATATAGATTTATCACATCTTCTTATATATTCATTTGTTGTTAGGCACTTAGACTGTTCCCATAACTTGTTACTATAAATAGTGCTACAATGCACATATTACTGTTTTCACATTTGCTGAATAGATTTGGCATCACCGTGGTGAGGAGCAGCTGCCATTCACTCATTCTCCAGGTGGGTATTTACTGCCATGTTTGACCAGGAGGGATCTGAATCTGATTCTCTTTTTACCCACAAATTACAGAAGTTCTTCACAGTCATGCTATCTGGATGCCATGCATCTTATTCTAACACATTCTTACACGTTATTTTATTTTTATACTTTTTCTGGGGGAAAATCAGTTGGGGTTCAGAATGGAGGAGAAGGAAGGAATTAAAATCATGCATTCAAAGTCATAGCTTGAAATGGGTGCCCAAGAATAACTGAGGACTGTAACTCCAAATCCTGATATAGTGTTCTAACGCAGCAGTGGCAAGAAGTTGAATTGTTTCACAAGTTTATACTGAGATGGGAGAACTTTCTAACATATCCAGGAACTATTAGACAAAAAAGTATATTAGCCAACAGACAAATGAAACAAAGACAAAGTATGAGGAAATATGACATCAGAAATGGTGGAAGTGATGATTTTGTGTATAAAAGTATTTTTTTGTATAAGTTAATGGTAGCAAAATTCCCAGACCACCAAAACAACATACCAAATAGGAAAACTCTATTTTTGGATAGCAAAGAATAGCTATGTTATATTCCTATCAGTTGTCTCAGACTGCTCTGATATTCCTGGTGGGATGCCATAGGTCTATCTTCTTCACGTCTTACTTTCTCTCTCATCAGTTTCATTTTTTTCATCTTTTCCTATGAGTGTTGGATGAATTTCTAGTATTTATCATCTACTTAATTCAAATTTCTACAGAATCTAATCCTCTGTAGTCACCATAGGGTGATTTTAATTCAACAGTCATGTTTTTAAATATCCATCTCTGTTTTACAGATGATTTTATCCTTACAGCTACTTACTGGGGATTAATCAAAAATCAATGCAGTTTCCACTTGAAAGTCAAATCCATAGATTACAAGTTGTTGTTTTTTTTTTTTAAAAAAACTTGTTATTTCTTATAGCAAATGTTTTTTTTTTTTAAAAGATTTATTTATTTATGCATACAAGCACTGGGGTACAGGTCAGAGGTATGGGGGGGTGAGAGGATTCACCACAGAGAGTGGGGAGCAGAACAGGCAGATCAACTGAAGTACACCGCTGAGGGGAGCAGCGGGCACAGCAGGAGAGGTCTGTTGCGCCATGTGGGTCCCCCCACTGGCAGGCAGCAGGGCTCGAACTCGTGCTGCAGTGGCTGCGGTCTGCTTCATAGTGCGTTGCTTAATCCACTGCGCCACCAGGGAGGCCCTCTTATAGCAAATTAATTTAAAGTTTTCACTGTGTGTGTGTGGGTCCCCCATTATTGAATAACAGTATGTCTTCTAAATCCTGTGGTGTTTTAGGATTATTCTTTTAGAGGGAGTTTTTAGTTTGTTTATACAATAAGAATGATGATATTCTGTCAAAAAATTGGTGGGTAATTCTACCCAAATTTCACAGTTATCCATAAGAAAGAAACAAAATATTTTACTTTTGTATTCATTTTTATTAACAATTCAATAGCTTGAGGGTATGAATGGATGCTGAGAAATGAAGTTAAGGGATTCACAACTGGGAAATTCTACATTGTGTGAAAAGATATCTGTTGGTATTGGCTGAAGCTTATGTACCCACAAATGATGGGTCAGGAAAGGTGGAGTGGGGACCAGTGTCCTTCACTTTGTGTGTTGAGACCCTAAACCCCAGTAGGTACTCTTTCCTTCCAAGGTAGGATGGATTAGTGAAGTTTTCACATGGTTTCCACACTTTGAAAATCATGCTACTTTCTGCTGGAAAGAAGGGCTATGAATCAACAAAAATGTGTTTCCTCAAATCAGACTCATGACACACTGAATCCTGGCAGCAATTTTTCCTAGTTTTATGCATTTTTCAATGAAAGTGTTTGTATGAGTCACTTCCAATATCCAGGTAATCTGTGGATTATTAATGCCTTGTTCCCATCTTGCAAAGATGTACCAAGGCCTATATGTTTAATGTTTTAAAGAAAACCCTCTGTACCACAGCCTGGAAAAATAGTTTTCAAGAGTATTTATGGAAGATTGGAGTCTTGAGATAGTTGAAAATATAAACCTCTTAGGTATTGAATTCCTAGACTTGGAAAGTCAGCTCGCAGCCTTGGAGAGATTCTGATTGGTACTTGGTTCCCTGAATACAACTAAAATTGCAAGACAATTTGTAAGATCGTGCCAAGTTCAGTGCAAAATGTTAGAATCAGCCATATTTAAACAGTTAAGAAATTCAAGTGAACTGATTAATTCTGTAGTCAATGGGTTTGATGGAAGCTTGGAATCCATCATAATACAGCAGCACTCTCTGGGTCACAAGGCTTACCATCTCAGATTAATGTCTCCATCTGTAAAGAGGAGTAGTAGAACCTTAAATTCTCTGAAACTTATACACATACACCTATACATTCTTATATATTATGTATATCCACATATACATATATATATCTATACTAGATTTGGAACCAAAATCTCAAAAAGTAGTTCTAGTTTTACAATGATTAGAATAATAAGAATCTTTTAAATCTGATTGTATAAATCCCCAGTATGTTTGTTTAAAAAGCAATGACTTTATCTTGCATAATTAGCCATTACACTTTGAGACATTACAGAAAGTAAAGATATAATTGTTGAATAAATGAATGAGCATGTCACATAAATTTTAATGTCTAGTGTCACTCATAGAATTGGGAACCTAGGACCATACCCCAAACCCTCTGAGAAGTAAAGAACTGTCCTATTCTTGCTCCAGCAAGATCCTCCTCATGGATTGGGGACTCCCAGGGGCATCCAGAGCATTCTCCCCTCATCCCCAACCCATAAAGTTCTAGGTGTCAGAGATTGGGGAACTACCTGTCCAAAGAATCTTAAACACGTTTCTTGGGTTTACTTCCATCTTTTTCCCAGATTGCCTCATGAAGAAGAGTAGGTTATTGGTGTTTCTGTTTTTGGTCCTGGAGATGGCCAAGAAGTGGCTACTAACAGAGTGGTGGTGGAGACAGTAGGGAGACATGGTAGAGGAAGCTCCATTTCACTCTTGAACCCAAGTCTGGTAATTTCAGGACAGGCTAGGTTATTTCAGTCATTTAGTGTCTCTATATCTGAACCCCAAATACACTCGTGTATTTCTAGAAAACCTCAGTGGCCATTTAGACTCTCTCTCTCACACACACACACCATAAACTACCAACCCACAAACAACATCTAATCATCCATCCATCCACCTTCTATCTCTCAAAAGATGTCAATGTAAATCTGTGTCTCTAGACATATGAAGACTCCATAGAATTATAAAGATGTATATAATGAAGAAAGAACATGTATTTTCTTAATTCTCCTTTTTAAAAATGCTTTAAGATGAGTCATGCACTTAGCAATTAGAGTATTGCAAATTCTCAGTCTTTTCCTAGTTTTTCCCAGTTTCATCCTTTTACACACCACCCCAGTGCTTTTTCACATTTTCTCCAAATACCACAGCGAATTCTGGAAAAACAAAAAACAAAAAACATTAACAAACAGAATATGGCAGGGAAAAATATGTAGATACTATTGAAAACCTTTCACTACATTATTTCTTCCTGGATTAATGTGTTAGACAAAGGACAGATTCCTCACCTCAGGGCGTATGTGGCTATCGGGATGGGCTTTTTGTTGTAACAGTTTGTGGGTGCACTTAGACGACAGCATTTATTTCCTCTCCACATCTCACTTAAAAAGAAGCTTTGTCTGCTTGGTTTTCCTGGTGTGGATTTAAAATATTTCCATTTTCCATGGACATATTAACATTTGACCATCCGTGTGATGTGCCAATTCCTAGTTTGCCCTTCAAAGGTTGAAATAACACCCATCCTTAGAATTCCCTTCACAAAGCACAAGGAAATCCCTCCTAAGGCACAGTGAACCAGTTACAGACTTCATAATTAGCTTCTGTAATAAAGTACTTAATCGGAATAGAAGCTCTTACTAATTACAGCAGGAAGTCGGGGCAGGCGGTTCACCCACAGCTGGGGTGAGGCTCTGCAGAGGTGTCTGGGAACATGCACCCACAAGGGTCCAGGTCCGCACAAGAGCCCCAGGCCTTAATTAGCCCCAGCAATTAAAAATGAAAACAACCCTCCATTTTCTCATTAAAAGATGAAAGCCCCTCCCCCACCGTTTTACTCCGAATGATAATTTTGCTACTGCAAAGGCCGGCTCTCCGCTTTAGCAACCCCTGCAGATTGCCCAAGACAATGGCCAGTTCCTGTGCTGCAAGACCTCGTCACCCCTTCCTTGCTAAATTTCAGGCACCTCTGCATAATGGGAGATTGATTAGGGTTAATAGACTTATTTTTACAGGTCAAGTCACAAAACACTTTGGGTTGTGGGGGCTGTGGCACATAATATCACGAGCTATAAATCAAACTGCTTAAAAGAAGAGCAGTGCTCTCTGCCTCGGAACTGTGGGTAACAATCAACTTTTGTTCTCTCCAGCTACTGTCTCCCTTACTTGGCCCGGGCTCTTGTGAAGGCAGCCACAATGTCAGCCTGATAGATGTGCACAGGGTTTGGGATCCATTTATTCTACCATTTTTCAGAAACCTAGAAGAGAGGGGTATCCAGTGTGGCTCCTTGGAATTCTTATGTTTATTTTCTGCCTATTTCTAAGGTAACCATTGCTCAGCAACAGCTGTAACAACTGTCAACATCTGTCAATCTCTCCTTGATCTGATCATCAAAAGTAATACAACTGGATGAAGAGATTTAAAAATTACAAATGGAAACTCCCCCCATTCCCCGGGAAGAGTTGGAGTATTATTCTAGGGGACACAGGGCAGGCCAGAGGGTCACTGTCGGCATTTGGAATGCAGCTGCCACTGGCAAAGCATCAGCCCAAGAAGCAAAGCCACGTCCAGTGTGAGGCTTTTGGAGATTGCTTCTTCAAATTATGGCCTAAGAATAACTGAAAGGAAATTGTCTCAGTAGGAGGAAATGTCAAAGAAATGTTTATGTAGAAAATTAGAAAACACATTTAATTATCTGTCCATGAATTTGAGAACATTTGGGGGAATTTGTACCTCCCCATGAGTGCTTTCTGCTTCTTTGCTCTTGGTGAGAGGGAAACTTAAATTTAATGTACTTTTTTCCTTCTAACTAAAAAAAAGCAAAGTTAATTTGGAGTTATTTCTTGGTTTCTTTAGCATTCTCATAGAAAGGAGTCTACAGAATTTCGGAAATGCTGCTGGGAGATGTAGCTGAAGACTCATCAAAAATACACTGGACAATATAAACATTTTCTTTGAATTATGATGATGATGATGATCTCTCATCCTCCTATAAGTTTCAATCTCCTCCCCACCACTCAAAGCAACTTTGAGTAAGCCCCCAAGTCTTTTTCTCAACTTAGAGCTGTTGCTTCACTTAGCATGTAGGAGGAAACCTGGGAGTTGAGAGAACAGTTATTTGGAGGTTAGGAATGTGAAGGGAAGAAAGACAGGAGGAAGTAGGGAATGCTGAAAAGTGCATTTGGAATCTGGTTCTCTCCATACAGCAGTGGGCTGATAAAGATTTTCTTCCTCTGTTAAATATATAGACGCATATTGTGAAATCTGCAAATAAAGATTAATGAGAAAAGTAAATGGAAGTTCCTTGATGCAGAAATGAAGTGTAGTCCCAGTCAGGGCTACACCTTCAGCGGATGCTGTGGCAATTTTGTCGACATCTGGAGCCATCAGCCTGGGCACAGAACAATGATCTAGGGGTGAGGTTTTATTTCCCTAATGGGGATGGAGGGAAGGAGATGTGGCTTTGGCCCTGCAAGAAATGGAGAGTCACTTTTATACAGCTGGAATCTTCAAAGGGCCTCCCAGTTCATAAAAATGAAAAATTCCATCTCTTGGCTTGGAGGAAATACCATGTCTGAGTGGATTTTTAAAAATCAGAAGAGCAAATCCTTTGAGAAATCTAAACTCCAAAGTCTACAACAAACATAGGCATAAATTCTAGATATATGCATGGTGTGATACTACCAAACTAAAAAAAAATTAACACAAGGAGGAACTAGACTCGTATTCCTGGGAGAAGCAAGTAGAACACTATTCTGTAAGGGTTTGCAGAATATGCTCAACAAAGACCACCCTGTTAAGGAAGAACTTAATAAAAATATTGCAATTCAGAAAGGAAACAAAAAGCCATGGAGGATAATTATCAAGGCAGCATGTGAGGTGGGAGATAGCCTTGAGGAATAGAAACAGAAATAAGACCAACTGGAAAATTTCATACAGTAAAATCTAAGATCCTTGTGATTTTGAAGAAGGCAGAGAGGTTGATGAACTATGTTTGCTAAAAACCTAAAACAAATCAACAAAAGAATAGAAAGGAATGCAAAAAAAAAAGTCTGTAGACAGGTTGAAGAAAAATATGAGTGTAACCCAAATCATTCAATAGAATGATTGAATAGACTCAATAGAAGGCAAGAAAGGAGGAAAATAGAGAATGGCACATAAAAAACAAGAAGGTAGAACAGAGTTCAGATATACTAGTAATTGCAATAAATATAAATGTGTCAACCTCCTTGTTAAAAGATGGAGGTTCACAAACTAGAATAAAATAATTAAAGAAATACCATTCATTTATAAATTATTCCCAAGACATATTTTTAAAAAATAATGATACATGAAGGTTTAAAGTAAAGCCACAAAGATCCATGAGGCAAAAATTAAAGAAAACAAAGCTGGTATTGCTGTTTCAATGTCAGGCAAAACCAATTTCATTTGGAATAAGGAGACTTTTTCTTAGACATAAGCGCAAATCACTTGAAAAGCTAGTAGTTTTGAATTACAAAGCCTCAAAATATGTAATGCAAAAATTGCCTAAATAGGAGAATCCATGATTATAGTGGGAATTAATGTATTTTTGAATTACTGATATACAGAAACCAAAATTTCCTAAGAATATAGATGCCTCAAATAACACAAGTATAAAATTTAATATGTCTATTTAGAATCCTGCACCAAATAAAAAGGAATACACATATTTTCAAGGTACTATGAGATAATTATAGATATTGTTGTTCCACTTGCTCATGGAAATATAAATAAATATCAAATAAAACAATTCAAACCATATGTTCTCAAGAATATGAAATAGCACCATAGCAACTTAAAGATAATTTTAAAAATTATATTCATTAGGAAATTAATTGGAACCATTTTCCAATAAATTATTATTGGGTCAAGTACAGACAATTCATTAAAATATGCTGGGTTTGGTGACTCACCCAAGGAAAAATGCAAAGGTAAATTCTACCTGGCTAAGTCTGGCCTGGGAATGGGTGAGATTTGGGACTGGACTATAGACTTTCAATTGTATCTGTAATATTTTATTTCTTTAAGATAGTATCTAAAGCTGTATTAGTAAATGTGACAAAATGGTAATATTTGTTAAATCTCAGGCATAAATGCATGTCTGTTTTGTATTTTCTTTGTACTTAAGTGCATAAGGAAGTATTCCACACACACTTGTATGTATCTATGTTTTATCTGCGGAATATACATTCAATATATGCACATATAGGTATGTATTATATAATTCTATGTGAACTATACTATACAAATAAATGTGTATGTGTTTGTGTGTTGTATTTCTTCGAAGCCATCAATTTTAAGTAGGAGGCAAAAATGAAAGGTCTTTTGTGGTGTGCTGAGGAGTTCAGACTTTTTCTTGAGGGCGGTGGGAGCCTTAGGCAAGAAAATAACATGATTTCATTTTCTTGTCAGAAAGGGCAAATGGATTAGATGTGGGTGAAACTGGAGGCAGAACCATCATTGAAGTGGCTGCCCAAGTATTTCAGGGCAAAGTTCATGGTAACTGGAACAAAGGAAATGGCAGGGATGAGAAAGAGACAGGGACAAACTGGAGAGGTACAGGGAGGTGGGACTTCCAGGTCATGTGGTTTCCTGGGAATGGGTCTGTAGGGGAGGGTACAGGGAAGATGGGGGTGGGGGTGTGTTCCCTGGGTTTGGGGATCAGGAAGCTGGGTTTCTTTTCAGAGTCCAGAGTGGCAAGAGAAGTTTAGTGAGAGATGCTTGTGGAGTTCAAACTTGATCATGAGTCTAAAATGACCTGCACAAAACCCACATGTAGAGCTATTAGGTAGACAGTTCTGGTTCATGAGCCCTTGTTTCAATTTATGTTTTCTTATGGATCTAAGAACCTAGTCTGGCTTGACTCTTTAATCTGTAATTTAGAAATTCTTTATTTGTATTACCGTCGAGTAATAAAGTCTTCTTTAGCCCACTAAGAGCTATTGGGAAGTATCATAAATCAGATTAGCTTTGGAACATATGTAACTGTAAGTTGCTCCTTTTACTACTTAACCTGTTTTGTGTTTTATTCAATTTTCTTCTAATTTGTCTAAGTCATTAGTTTAATGATATATTATATTACCATAGTGATGCAAAATAGAAAACTATTTTATAAATTACTTTCTGAAAAATTAATTTGACCCACTGAATGATAAACATGTTTATTCAACAGGTCATAAGTAGGTTTCACAAGTTACTAATACTAATAAATTGATTAATACCAGGCAAACCAATACTTAGTCTCCTTTCTCAGTTATTTTTCTGATATTGAGAAGCAATATAAACTTAGAGAAGGTGGGGGTCTTATTGATATGTAATTTGTCAGTGCCCAAACTATTCTTAATGGACATTTTCAAGATGTTAATTGATGTGGCAACATAATTTGGGGGGAAGGGTAAGCCTCATCCCTTCAAAAATTCTTCTCTAAAGAAATACACTTTATTTTATTTGACGCAGAATAATTATTTTCCTCCTTCCTTTCCCAGCCCATAACATTTTCTTTTCTTGAAACACCAGGGTATCATTTCAGGAACACCTATCATGGGGTAGTTTGGAAAAGGATGATTTAGCTCATCTCACAAATGTGGAAATGAAATTTCAGGGCCTGCCCTGTGCGACTTAATCCGGGTCAGACAGTTGACTGATACTAAGCCAGAACCAAAACTGGATGTGCCACGTCCCCCAATTCAGCAGCATGACCTTCCACTGTAAAAGTCATAGCTTTGGCCACTCTGATGAATACCATTCAACAGATACTGAATTCTTTTCTCTCTTCCACTTTTGAATCTCCATCATTAGGATGAAGAGATAGTGACTATTCATCCTGTTTGCTGCCCTTTCGGCCTCCAGGCCTGAGGCTATGCTGAGTTCCCTGTCTGAAAGGACCAAGACTGAACCCTCTGAGCTGAGGGCGGCAGGCACTTGTCCAGCCTGTTCACCCTCCTGGGGGTGTGGGACACAGAATGGGGAGAAGGGCTGATGAGACACAGATTTGTTTGTGACAAAACCAGTTATGCCTTGGAGATTGTGCACAGCATAGCAGCAGCCCGAGACAGCCAGAATTTCTAGTTCCCCAGACTCTGTATCTTTTGGGATGGTAAGAAAGTGCAAGGAAACAATCATATTCAAAAGCCCATATTCTAGAACCATAAAATGAAGTGAAGCTGTGGTCTTAACTTCCTGAATGTAACTTACTGATGGTAGTAAGGCTAGACACATTTAAGTGCCTTTTATTTATGATCTTATTTCAATATAAAAATCAGCATCACAATTATCCTGTGACATTGGTATTTAGACCCACAGTGAAGGAAACAGAGGTCCTAAGTGATGTGGAACGAACTTTCTCCTTATCTCCCTTGTCTTATGCAACACATGTTCTCCTTTTGCACATAATACCTGGTCATAAGTGCTGTGATTTGCTTATTATGTTATATATTTTCACTTGTTTGCTACAGCAACCATGTGAAGAAGTGCTGATTTTTCCCCATTGTTAAGGTGAGAAGACTGAGACTGAAAACCTGGTAACTTGCCTAAGATCAAGCAGGAAGTAAGAAAAAGAGCCAAGAATTTAACTCCAACCTGGACCCTTAGGCTGTGGATTAAGCTGGCAGTCACACATGAATAAATTCTACCGTTTGGCTTGTCCATAGAAAAATGGAAAATTACTTCATTTAACAGGAACAAGTCATAACTTGGCGTGGGGAGAAGGGACCAGGTATGGAGAGAAGTTTCCCCTATCCTTCTACAAATCCATTTTTTACTTCTTTAGAAATGAATTGCTAAGTTTCCTGTTTGAGAGTTTAACCCAGCAGCTACTTTGTGTCTGCTCTGGAGATGCATGCTCCTCTCCAGGTAATTATGATCCTTTGTCATGGCCATTGCTTTGAAGATTAAGGTACCAGAAGGTGGTATGGAGGGTGAGGGGTTGGAATTTAAATGCTGTTATTATTTATTTATTTTTTTAGCTTTTCCCCATTACTTTTCGGTATTGCATTTCCATTTAACTGAGATCATTGATAACCAAATCAAGTGTTGAATGTGTCTTTTTTTTTTTTAATGCAAGATATCTACCAGGGACAAGAAAGCTGGTGGTTCTGACCATGACGATCTTTGATCTTAACCAGTAGGACTCACTGGCCCTGTTGGTAATATAAGTAGAATGTGTGGCTACTTTCTCTTTGCATGAGACACAGGAAATGTTTTTTGTTTCATTTTGTTTGTTTGTTTAATCCCTTTCTTTTGGCTTCTATCCACTTCTCCTGTCATCTCAGATCACAAGACAGATGCATGGAGTTAATCCAAGAAGGTTCACTTTTCTGTTTGTCAAATAGGCAACCTATTTCAACAACCTGTACATCCATATAAAAGCATTGAAAAGCATATTCAAAGGTGCACATTGTCTGAGGATAAATTACTCAAGTTCCTACATGTAAAGTGCTCAGAAGGAAGCAACATGATCACAACACAGGAATATCCACCAATTTACTACCAAGTATGAATATCAATCCCTCTTTCAACATCTCCTAGTGTAACTAATATGTATATAGGGAACGACTCCTGTTTCTTCCACTCATGGAGGCCAGTCATCAGATATAGGGTATTCATATATACTGCATATGTATTACAAAGCAAAGTTGAAAATTTTGCAAAATATCCAGGACTTTATGAAATCAGTGGAAAACTTCTAGAATCAAGCAAAGCCATTGACAGTTGCTTAAAGATTTAAACCAGTTAACAGTTCAGAGTGACCTGCTTTCCCATCTTCATTTCAGCCCCTTTGGAAAATGAGGAGATTGTGGGGCTAAGGATAGTAACACTGACTGAACGCGCCCGATCTTGTCTGATCTCGGAAGCTAAGCAGGGTCGGGCCTGGTTAGTACTTGGATAGGATAGTAACACTGAGTCTGTGAGGGCCCTTTTCTTCTGAGTTTGTTTCTCTAGGTCTGTGAGTATCCAAGTATTACAGTATTACAAGTATTACAATCCAAGCTAGCAGTATTACACTGCTAACAAGAGTGTAGAGAAGTGTGGATAGGACCTGAATGTATGATTAAGGTGTCTGCTCACAGACAGAGGTCTGGGACCTCCATTTGTATTCTCTTTACAGGTCAAATATTACAGACAAGCATGCATATAGTTTATAATTATAGTTTTATAATTATTCTGATTCTCTTTCCTTTCTCCCTAGTCCCCTCCTGTCTCTCTTCTCAGAAGTAGCTAACAGCTATGCAAACATATGCGTTGTGTAGTGCACAGTGGTGACTGCCATTGACATGTGGTCATTGTGCTGTGCCATCCAGGGCCCCCTCCAATAAAGGACTTACTGCTGCAGCTGCTGGGCATGCTGTCATCATACAACCTCCAGCTGTTAGTCCCTCCAGGACTGCACAAACACATGTCCCTTCCTGGGGAGACTCACCCACAATGGCTGATAGATGCAGGTAAGGAAGTCTGACTGTTTCAACCTAATTAGGACAATGCTGAAGTTGCATTCTAGTGCCAGAGCGCCTTGCTGAAAGGGTTGAGGTTATTGTTTGATCTTCACTGTAGTTCACTATCTCCAAGAAGCATTGCCTGCTTCCTTCTTCCTTCTACATCTTGCTACCCAGGACTTTCTTTCAGTATACTGCATGTAAGCTGTACTTCAAAGTCTGTGTTTGGGGAAAGCCAACTACAGGGGTGGTTCTCACACAAGATACAGATAAAATAGTAAAGTATATTTCTTTTTCTCTAGTGGAGGAAGAGACAGCTGAATATATTTAGAGTAGTAAATGATACATGCAATAAGAAGCAAGGGATGTGGAACTTCAGATCACTCTGTGTGTGATGTTTAGTATATTAGGGATGCTCATCACTTTTTCCATGCCCCTCTCCCAAATCTCCATGTTTTTTATTTATTTAAACTTCTGATGAATTCTGCTTTAGTCAAATGACCTCTAGGATTTTCTATACAACTTAAGGATTTTGTTTTCATTTTTCTTTCACCTTCATTCCTATATCCTCTTACCCCTTCTTCCCTGTTTATTAATTTCTGATAATTTTTGAAAGTATTTTGTCAACTAATCCATTATGTGATATCCAGTATATATATTTTTTGCCATTCTGACATACTTTACTATGTATAAATCCTATGTATAAATCACTTGAACTACCTCCTTTTTGCTCTAAGTAGCTATATTTCATCTTTCCTAATGGCCGAATAGAATACCGTAGTGTGGAAAGATCACATTTTCTTGATTCAGTAATCTGTTAATGGGCAATTAGGCTGCTTCCATAGCTTACTTATTGTAAGTAGTACTGAGATAAACACTGTAGAGCTTAAATATTTCACCTTGGTTTCATGTTTTTTTTGGGTAGAGGCCCAAAAATGGGACTGTTGGGTCATGAGGTATTTCCATTTTTATTTTTTTAAGATGAATCCATATGGATAATTATTACAATTGTACCACCTAATATTCTCACCAACAGTGTAGTAAGGTTCCTTTTTCTCCACATTGTCTCCAGTACTTGTTGTAAGGGGATCGTTTTAATATGTACCATTCTCATGGGAATGAGATGGTATGTCATGGTTTTAACCTGCATCTCTCTTATTAGACAGGATGATGAGCACTTTTTCATGGGTCTATTGGCCTTCTGGATGTCTTCTTTGATGATTTTTCTGTTCATATCTTCTGCTCATTTATTAATTTGGTTATCTGTTTCTCAGTTGTTGAACTGTATGCATTTTTTTATATCTTGGATATTAACCCCTTCTTGGTTATATATTGAGTGAATATTTTTCTTTAATTAGCAGGATGTCTTTTAGATTTTCTTTACATATATATGTACATGTATATATACTTGTACTTACACATATACATGTACATATATATTGCTATGTAAAAAAATTTAAGGAAGATAATCCCCATTGTTTATTTTTTCTCTTATTTCCCTTACTCTAAGAGGGCAAGCCTCCAAAAACATCTTTTCACTGATGCCATGGAACATATTACTGATATTTATTTTATATATTTTATCATTGCAGGTCTTTTCTCTACATTTTTAATCCATTTGGAATTTATTTTGGTGTATGGAGTTAGAGAGTGACCTTCATTTTTTATGTGGGTCCTATACCACCACATTAGAGTCAGATAGTCCCAATCCCTGGAAGGAATAGTCAAAAGTGCCTTGCAATTAAGCAACTTACCTTTTTCCCGTCTCCACTACTGACTGACTGAAGGGTGAATATCAGATTCATGGGAATCACCCCATAGGCTAAGCTGTACCTATTAAAGTTTGTCTCCGGGAAACTGGGAAGTTGCAACATATTGAAAATGTTTTCAGTTTCTAGTGGGCTTTGGAATTGATAGGGAAAAATAAAGCATCAGACATCCAAAGTGTGGAGAACTGGTACGACAGAGCGACAATAATGAAGTAGACATCAGTAGAGAAGCTGACAAGTAGGGACCTGGGACCCCAGAGAAGGAGAGAGAATAGCTGACTTTCTGGTACATCTGACTCCAGTTTCATGTGAGACCTCATTGCATTCGGTGCCTTAGGGTCTGTGATTAACTATTTTGGCTAAAGAAGTCTGTTTCTTATAATAATATTGGACTAAAGCAATCACAAGGGAAGAGATTTGAATTGAGAGTTGCTGGAAACATAAGATTGCAATGGGGGAAAGATAAAGGGACCATGGAATTTAGGCAAAAAGAGCATCACACACAGCGGTGCTGAAACACATATTTTTTGGACATATTTGGAGGATGATAAATAGGTCACTTTGGTCAATATGGAGGAAATAGAAAGCAAAATAACAGGACATACATTTGCAAGACTAGTGGGAAAACTTTGATTAATCGATGGAGCTGGCCAGCATTAAAGAGTCTATTCATTCTTTTTAGGAATTCCCAGAGGTCATAGAAAACAAGAAATAAGGGTACAAGGCAGTAAAGGTTGGCTGTTGAAGAAGTGAGGAAATAAAAATAAGGCAATGGATGTCTTATTTGTGACAGGGTAATAAGGAGAGATTAATGAAAATGGAGAATGAAATAAAAGGAATCAATGGGGAACTAGCAGAGGGTAGGGGTTCTTTGCTGAGTGGGTAACTTGCTTCCTATGCACACCCAGGTTGTGCCCTGCTCAGCTCCAAGGGTCACCCTTTGCAGTGACTTCAATATAAATGGTCCCCTGGGGTTGAGCAATATGGGTGACCTTTCTTGTAAGTCATAATTCTGTATCAACTCAGGATATTTCAGCCGCTGATGTAAAAACTATCCTAATTCAAACTTGTTTTAGAACAGAGACTTGACTGTCTGATTTAACCAAAGAGTAAAGAGGCAAACAGGTTTCAGGGACATTTATTCAGAAGTTCATGCCTTCAGGTCTCTGACTCCTGATCTCTTTGATCCTTTTGTGTGAATCAACTTTACCCTCTGGTTGGATCCTCTCCTGGTGGCCAAAATCGCTTCAGTACTCTGAGATCTCATTTTTTTTATTCAGAAGAACAGAATCTTCAGCAGTCATTTCCCAAACACCTGAGTAAGCATCTTCTCGGGTCTCATGGACCTGAATTAGGTGATGACAGTCCAACAGTGTACAAGAGAGTGTTTAACAACTGGCATATGCTTTCTCTCAAGAAAGTAGAAGAGAATGATGTCAAATATATATAAATTTCAAAAAGTTAATATAAAAATAAATAAATTAAAAATTAAACATTCGAACAATGAAAAAAAACAAAACCTAACCGAGAACATAAAAGAAAAAAAAGGAGAAAAAGCCATGATCATAACATTTGCATATGATGACATCAACACTGTGATTCAAATGATTGCTATGATGTACTGAACCCAGAGTTGGGAAGCGGTCCATGCAATTGACCCTTAAATTCCCTGAGAACTGGCTCCAACACCCTGGAGTAAATCATCACTTAATGTTGTCAATAAGTTCTTAGAAACTGTAAATTTAAGCCAAATGACATATAAAGAAACCACTTTACCAATAGGTTGCTATAAACAAGATTTAAGTTCCTATGGCAGGTTTCTGGTCACAAAAACATCAACAAACTTTTAAATAAAGAACTCAAAACTTCTAATATTAAACAGCCATTTGTAGTCATCAATGCAACTATTCGTGCATTCATTCATTCATTTCCCAATACACTTATTCCAGTTTGGGGTCTTGGGTGACTAGAACCTTTGCCTGCAGCTTAAGGCTGGACAGGCTGACTTTCCATTGAGGATCTATCACATACACCCACGATCACTCAGATTGGGACAATTGAGACCCACCAGTGAAAGTCATGTACATACCTCTGGGATGTGGAAAGAAACTAGAGCATCTGGAGAACACGCAACTGCACACAGATTTTGGCCCTGGGCAGGAATTGATTTTTTTCCTTATCAACGTTACAATCAAAATATGTGGAACAAAATGTTATTTGAGGATCTGCCCTATTAACTGGGTAGATGTATTCTCACCCAGTTATTCTTACTGTTTGCCAGAGAAATGATTGCAAGATTGTGTGGACTACATACACAGTTCTTCCTCTGTACCCACAAACACTGTATTTGTAGCTCTGTAGGCATTGCCACTTTCAAATGCATACCTTTGTTTTCTTTGAGCTTTTGCTTGCATGCTTGATGTGAGCCTGGGACTTGAAAATTTCATGTCACTAGCAAGTTCAGCAAGTGCCTTGACCACTGTCTGTAGTGTTTTAAAAATACTGAATTGGATGTGTCACCAAGGAGCACTTGGATAACTGGGAAGAAGAGTAAACAGATTTCATACATCAAACTAACATAATATGGGACATTGGTCTGTAGGCCCTGGATTTGGCTCTTCCTATTGGTATGTAGGGAGAAAGAATGGGCTCCTGCCTTAGCAGGATCTTTGCAAGAAACAGAATTCACCCAGGTACTTCAAGTGAATGTACATTAATGAGGGGGTAATCTAATGTGTGGATAAGACAAAGGAAACCTACAAGGGATGTTGAAGCACCCAGAGACTAATAACACTGGGGGGAATCCTTACCTTCCCTAGTCAGAAGGGAGGATATTATATTACTAGAACCCAAGGGAGGGTGGAGTCAAGGAGGAGCACTGGGAGCTGAAGATACCCAACTTCTTCAACAAACAGCCCTCACCAAGGTAGAGGAGAAAAGGAAAGAATGTTCCAACATCTCTTTAGTCTTATCCTCGGAACTTCTGTTGGGGCCACCCATTGGTTGGACCCAAAGAGAAACCTGCCAACATGGAAGACTGGAGACTCATTCTCAGAGGTCATCCTGCTGGAGTACATGGCAAGACAGAACAGCAGAGAATGAATGAAATCAATTTTAAAAATATATTTTTACTGAGGACTACTCAAAGTATGAGTAAATAACCAAAATACTATCATTTCATCATGAATGAGATAAAATTATTGTGGTACTTTGTGTCATTTTTTGGCACCATATTTTCAAATTCAGTGTGTATTTCATCCTCAGTGCATCTCAATTCACACCAGACGTATTTGTTTCTGGGGCTGAATAGCCACATGTGGCCAGCGGTATCACTTTAGAGAATGCTGTTCTAACCTTGTTGTCAGCATCATTGAACAGAAATACTTAAATAAAAAATCATTAATATAATAATTTTGTGTACAAGTGAAAAATAGTTATATGAGGATATACATCAGAGCCTTTGAGATGCCCAAAAACCCAAGTTCTGGGATTTAGAGTGCTTATTAACAGAACTGATGAATGACCAAAGTTTTTTCTATCCTTAAAAAAGACACTCCTTTGCAGCAAGCAGAACAAAAGGAACCAGCTACCATTTATTAAGATAACTTGACATGCAGATTATCCATGGAACTCTTAAATTCAAGAACCAGATGTAACTGCAAATCTGTTAAGTGTAAAAAGTAAATTAGTGACAAACACATGTATTACGATCATGTACCCGTTAGATTGATCTGTTCCCCAAACACGTGTTTGAATGTATGTAGTGTGGCAAGAATAAATATCTCAGTCCTTCAGTCTGCTGTAACAAAAGTGCCATAGACTGGGTGATTTAATTAACAAATACGTACTTCTCACAGTTTCAAAGATCAGAGGCTGCCAGGTCCAGCATCTGCTTCCTGATTTGCAAATAAAAGATGGTACTCTTCTCCTGGGGTCTTTACCTTACAGAAAGGCTGTTTTATAGAGGCAGTGATTACATTCAAGAGGGTTCCACCCTCATAACTTAATCACATGCAAAGATTTTAGCTCGTAATGCTCTGACATTGAAGGTTAAGATTGCAAAAATATGAATTTTGAGGGTACAAAATAATGGAGTGATTACACTGAGTTTCTAAGTCGTTACTGTAAAGGTTTCCACTTTCTAATTTAAAAGTTTTCCTTATGATAATAAAGCTGGGCAATGTTCTTTGTGGAACTTTAGTTGATTATAATATAAATCTTGATTTTGATTTTTTCTTTTCCTAATCTTGTAAAATTTCCATTTTTCCATAATGTGGTTTGGTGTCCTTGCAGTTTGGGAGTTGTTTGTTTTGACTATCTCAAATGAAACGGTTTTTCACAATATAATTATAAATTGTAACTTTAGTTTTTTTTTTTTTTTCTCATTTTGTTCTCAGCTAGGGAGATTTCTGCCATTACATCTGAGTTGTCCCACATTCTCTTATTGATGAAGGTGCGTATGTATATACTCAAATATGTGTACTTCTAAGGCTATATTTACTATTGCTTTAACAGAATTATAAAATATCATGACAACATATTTTGGAAAACAAAATGAAATAAAATCAGATTCTGTCTGTTGCAATTAAAACTTGGATTGAGAGAGTTGGTGAGCTATATTATGACCTGTTAATAATGTGGTATACTTCTAAAGGTAAATCCAAATATATGTTAGAATAAGTTTTAAAAACAGTAACAATTATGCAAATTTGTAGCTCTCCAGACCTTGAGTTTTTTTCCTCCATCTGAGATACCTTATGGAAGGATAGAGAACAACATATATTTATTGCTGAAAGGGTTAGGAAATGCTCAAGTTTTGTGCTTTCTGCCTCCTCTTCTGGAAGGGCTGACAGCCAAGAAGGAGTCTCTTCCAGGAGCATGTGTGTGCCCATGTGAAAATCCTCAGGCTTCCAGAACCACGTCTGTGAATTGATGTTAGCATCCTGAAAAGTCTTTATTCATGTTGTAAGCAGTTGATGAAGAGTCCTCAGAGTAATATCCTGGCTAAAGATGGATGGGCCGAGTTTATTCAAAGGCCAAATAATTTCCAGACATTTATTTTGGATGGAAACATATGTGTTTCCCTTGGCAATAATTTCCTTGTGAGATATACAGGCAACCCCCTACTTGCAAACAGACTATGCAGAAATTTCATTTGTAGGTCAGTTGTTTGGAATGCACAGTGATTTCTCTGCATAGGAATAAAGTTATAAGTGGCAGTTGAGGACCCAGGCTAGCCCCCGAATTCTTACCCATACCTTGGTTGGAATACTATGAGGGGAAAGAGCAGAGGAGAAGGGCCGCACTGTACTCATTGCTTATCTCTAGTTTCCCTAGGAGAGGACATAGCTCACGGTGATCATGGGCACAGCAGCTGGGGGAGACTGACTATACTTGAATCCACTGGCTGTGTGACTTTGGGCAGGTCACCTAATCTCCATGCTCAGTTTCCTAATCCATAAAAGGGGATAATGTGACCATCTATTTCATAGAGTTGTTGTATGAGAATCACAAACACATCCCCCTTAGAGCAGTTCCAAACCATGTAACTACCATGTAATTGCTCCCTATTATTATTTCTGGTTTAAGTGATTGGAAAGAGGTATGATTCTATTTCAATTACTGACTCATCATTCACTGAACATAAAACAGTATTAATGGAATGTTGCTAACAAAACATGGTTTGGAAAAAAATGTAGATGTTATTTCTTCCCTCACCTCCACTGATTGTTATTGCTGTTGGATAAGATAAAATAGATTAAAAGAAAAGAGGAAATAAGCACTAGTATTGGATGATGAGACATCTTAAATGATTCCAAAAGTTTACTTTTTTTAGAAAATTACCTTCACTTAGAAGAAATAATTTGAAAAAGATAGAAAAGCACATAGGAGAAAGCTTCTCCTAATCTGACTTTGCAGAGATAGTCACCCATTAACTTTTTGTCTCTGTCCTATGCACGTGTACAACTCAAAAATGACTAAAAATGCAAGGATTGAACAGAAGCTACAGGAAGATCTTTGACTAGTGATGGCATAAGGATGGATATATATAATGTGATATGAATTATGTCATTGGTAAAGTTTAACGTAAAGTTTAGAAGAATTGGGGAAAAAATTGAAGATTCACATGCTGAAGTATGGAAATCATCTACTTTGGCAATTAGGCTAGTAAAAAAGGAGAACACAATATCCATTATAAATGAAGACAAGAAGCTGGATACTAGATTAGGAATACCCAAGGGATGTTGCTAGTTTTGGACTGGGGACAATGGAAAGATACACAGTTTAGCTGAACTCAGGATGGGATTGAGAGCACAGAACAGATAAAGTCAGGGGGAATTTAGGTGTACTGGAGTGATGATTTGAACTGAGATGGGCCAGGCAGGAATTAGCAGAGAATAGAAAGAGTCATAAAAGGAAGGACACCTTGTCACAAGCTAGTAGACCTCTCAGGGCATGGTGGGAGATGACAGGTAAGAAGATGCACTAAAATGATATGGCAATGGGAAGGAACTCACCTTGCCAGAGAGAACTATGGAGTTGCCGCAGGTGAGTCTCCTAGCAAGTTTCCAGCTGCTGAAATGAAAGTTACTATAGAGACTGCTGTCCTATGAGAGAGTGGCAAGAACATGGAAGAACCTTCATTTAGGAGCCCAAGCATTGGTTACGATCAGGACTCATGTGCGAATCCACTGACTCGTGGATCTGCCTTTTGGCTTCTAGCGTGCAGATTGGGTCTTGGCTCTAGAGAAAGCACAAGAAATAAACTGTTAGAAGATAGAGTCTCGTCCATTTGAACTAAAAGCACCTTTGGTAAAACTCTCCTTTCCAAAGTCAGGGAAAAAGTTAGTGCTGAGGGAAGGGCAAGTGGGGGACAAGTAACCCAAAAGATGGAAAGAGGAAAGAATCAAACCACAGGGGCAGGAAAGTGGAAAAGAAAAGAATGGAAATCCATCTTTTTAGTTTTTAAGGTTTTATTTATTTATGCATACAAGAGTTGGGGTATAGCCAGAGGCATGGGGGGAGATGAGAGGATTCAGCAGAGACAGAGTGGGGAGCAGAATAGGCAGATCAACTGAAATATACTGCTGAGGGGAGCAGTGGGTGAGGCAGGAGAGGTCTGCTGCACCATGTGTGTCCCCGCCCTGGCCGGGTATCAAGCTGGTATTGCAGTGGCTGCAGAATCCCCACAGTGCAGCTCTCAACCCCTTGCGTCACCAGGGAGGCCCTGGAAATCCATCTTTTTTTTTTTTAAAGATTTATTTATTTATGCACACAAGCACTGGCGTACAGGCCAGAGTCACAGGAGGTGAGAGTATTCACCAGAGGCAGAGTGGGGAGCAGAACAGGCAGATTGAAACACACTGCTGAGGGGAGCAGCTGGTGAGGCAGGAGAGGTCTACTGCGCCGTGTGAGTCCCCTCCTTGACTGGTGGCAGGGATCGAACTCATGCTGCAGTGACTTAATCCACTGCGCCACCAGGGAGGCCCTGGAAATCCATCTTTGTACAAGTCTTTGCATTTGGAATAGGTTAGGGTCTGCAGAAGAAAATAATTTTAGAGAGATGGAAGAAATAAACTGATAAGGCAGATCTTTTAAAAAACTCTTTATTTAGATTTCAGTGTATGGTTTTTAACCAAACTGAGTTCTTCAAACACCTGAGATTTTTTTTTAAATAACCATTTCTATTTAAATATTCTAAAATATATTTATCCCTTACTTAAACAGAGTCTATTGAACTTAAAACTTAAAAAATCAGGATGGTTTATAAATACCCAGCATAGTACTGTAGTGGTTTATAAATACCCAGCATAGTACTTCCTTTCTCTCCTGTGATGTCCCGTGGTGACAGGTTGTAAATTGTCACTTCTATGGTTATGGTACCTCGTCATATGGAGGTGTTTCTTTCTACTTTCCTTTTAATTTCTTTTTTTTTTTAATACTCCATGAAAAATTGGATCTTGTCAGTTTAAAGAGGGAAGAAAAATTTAGTGACTCTCAGAACAAACTTACAGGAATGGCCATAACCGTGGGAAGGAAGGACTGAGATTCCATCAGGAAGCTGTCAGCTTCACTTCTCTGCTGGTGGCTATCTTGTCAGAAAGTCACACAACTGCAAGGTGGGTGACATGCCTCAGGCAGCTACAGATACACACCTTAACACCTCTGTCTGGAGAAGGGAAAAGGCATCTTTCTTTTTGTTTAATTAGGAGAACACCCTAGGAAGAGCTCTGATTGGCCAGGATGGAATGCCCCATTTTGTCCATGACCACAGCTGGAACACACTGATGGATCAGTTGAGGTATTAGTCTTATCACCTGGGACCAGGGAGAGGAACTTTTTCCAGTAACGGAGAACATATGGGAAGCATAACTCACAAGTGGGAGAATCCATGTGAGCCAGGAAGTGGAGTCAATTTGTGTTGATCATTACAGATAATAAAATTCTGACAAATTTGAGATAATTAAATAAAGAAGATAGTGAATGATGTGGTGGGGTATGTTCAGGGATTTGTTAAAGCTGGAGCTTGAGCTGGGGTTTGCATATTTCTGGGTGGCACTTGGTAATGGGAATGTTACTATAAATATAAAATGAAAACTGTCCTATAAGGCAAAACCCATGAATCTACTTTTCTAGAGATTTAAAAACAGGGTTGATATACCCTTCTCAATAATAGTTGAGGAAAAAGTAAGCCTGCTGGCAGCAGGGACAGATGTTCCAAGATGCGTTTTAATCCTTCATATATGCACCAATGAAGATTTGTCCAGTCAAGAGTCCACTTAAGGAACCACTTGGAGGCTTACAAGGACATTGCTGAGATCTCAGGCAAAAGCCCAGTGCCAGCTGAGATCTATTCAGATTCCAGAGACTCAAGACCCCCAAATTACACTGGCTGCAGGCTATGTCTACTGTCCCTCCAAAATGCTCCCCAAACACTGTGGGGACTGCAGGGGGGCAGGGAGGTGAGGGGCAGAGGAAATATCCTTCTACTCCTGTCAGTTCTTCTTTGGTTGTTCAAGATTTCAAATTAGCAACAGACAGATTAGGAAAAAGAGCAAATTTAATTACATATACATGAAGACTCTGAAATGGATTCAGATTCTACAGTCAATGAGGCTAATGTGTTTATACACTGAGCTGAGGAATGGGGCCTGGGACTTCAGGGAGGGAGAAGAGAGACTCACATGAGGAAAATCAGCTGCTCTGTAATTCCATGCTTTTTTTGCCATATAGACAAGCTTCTCTGCTAGATGGGTTAATCCTGGTAAGAATCTTAATTCTGGATTCCTGTCTTCATTCTTGGTATGTAAGGGAGTGGTCAAAGTTTCTCCTGAGACTGGAAGAATTAAATCCATCCTTTTGGTCAAAACTATTGCATATTATGTCCTCAGTGACATGCAGTTGTTTAGAAAAGGAAAGACTCTATGAATGGTTAAACTAACAGCTCTTCTAGGGAATATGGACAGAGTTGCATTTTTCAGATTTTGTTTTCTAATGATTAAGTCTGCTTAAACAAACAGAGGTTGTTTCTTTCTTTATGAGTGAAAGATCTGATTTAGCAAAGTTTTTTTCCCCCCTGAAATAACATGAGCTAGAAAAAAGATTTTGCTTGCAGTGTGTGTGTGTGTGTGTGCGCGTGCGCATGCGAGAGAGAGAGAGAGAGAGAGAGAGAGAGAGAGAGAGAGAGAGAGAGAGAAAGGGAGGGATCAAAAGGCCAATGTGAAAGGCAATATAGCACATGATTTTACTTTGGCAGTTTTACAAGCAAAAAAAAAAAAAGAAAAAACAACAGAGGGTCAAAGAGAAAGAATGAAACCTCTCTCCATTCCTGTTCTGATTGAAACTTTAATTCTAAAATAGTCTTTGGCTTGAAAGATTGAACTGCACCATCTTTCCATATAAATGGCAAGGCGGGACACATTTTTATGTGTTGTTTTATAGGGTTTTCTTCGCATCTTTAATGTCTAACCATTTTATAGTGCTTGGCTTTGCAGGGCCCCTGAGATAACCTCCCGAGCAATACCGGTTCTTTTATTTGTAACACAGGAATAGTTAAGAAAGTGTCTGCACACCAATGACAAATTATTGCAATCTTAAGTAGAAATCAGGCAGTAAAGATTCCTCAGACTTAAAACTTAAAAGAAAGTTGGGTTACAGAGAGGGAGAGAAATCTGCCAGATAGAATAATTAAGTTAATTGGTACAAATGAGCATGCTTTACGAACTATTCTTAAAGATTAATTGCATTTTGTTAGGTATAAAGTTCTCTCTTTTTCATCAATTTGGTGGTCCAGAAATAAACATTGTTAAAGATTCGTTGCAGTTCTTTTTTTTAAAACAAATCTCTTGATTCTGAGAGTTTGGAGTACATCTTGAAAAGGATGCATTTGAAGAGTTAGAGCCCCATTGTGTGAGATTTTATCTGTGAAGCTGTTTATTTATTTGCTGCAAATGCTATTATCATCGAGAAGTGATTATTTGCAGATCACAGAAACTCTGGATTTCTGTCAGCTGTTCCTGGTGTGTTAGCCATGTGCTTTGGTGTAGTGAAAATCCATTTCTTTCAGTCTGGAATGATGGGTAGTTTGAAAGCATTTAGAAGTTTTAGTGTTAGGATATTATCTTAGATGTTCTGCGTTTCCCCTTTCTCAACCTTATTCTAGTAATTAGAAAAGGCAACTGAAGACTGGTTTTAAATAGACTTTCGTTCAAGTTTTGACTCTGGCCATTCGTTATCATGTGACCTGCGATAATTCCTTAGATTCATACAGATTTGGTTTCCTCACCTATAAAAGAGAAACTATGGACAAACATTATTGTGAACATAAATGATGCAATTATTTAACTAAACCACATGATACATTGTAATATATATTTAATGTAACATAATGTAATAAGGTTCTGAACATTGAAACATTTACAGTGTCAGAAGAGAGTTTCATATATAGCCACCACATGCCCACTAATGCATCTGATTAGAGGTCAAACTAAATTGTGTATTATCACAGTATAAGAACCAAGTGAGGGAAGTCAGTAGGATGGGTAAGAACAGTCTCTGATTCTGGACGAATTGTTTAATGTTATTTACATGTTTAGTGACTGCTGTTAAGAAAAACTGATTTCTACCAACAATACTTTGTCCTCATGTCCGTGTGTCGAGGCTAAGCCGAGTTCTCTTGGCAAGAATATTCTGATCCAAATATTTTCTATATAAGGTAGTGAAAGAAAATGTTTAAAATATTCCTATAAAAGTCAAAACTTAGTGTTTTAAAGCCCTCCCTTGGTTTTTCTTTTTCACCAGAATCACTTTCTTACCCCAGTGAGGTGGTGGAGAGGGAGTAGAGGCTTCCCCGTGCTTTGCTTCTTAGGTCAGAGGTACATGGCTACGCTTGGCTCAAACCTCACCTCTGAGTCTTGTTGGTTAGCTAAGACTCATTTCCACAGATAGAGACTTCAGACTTGGATGCAGAATTTATGTGAGAAGAAACCAGACGTTGTCTAACTATTATTCCCCAACAGTTACTCACATGTGTCCCAAGAGAAACTCCCCAGATTTTTACCCCTGTGATCAGATATGTTTCCTATGGTCCAATAAACCCTTTTATGGAAAATTCATGTTATAGTAGATTACAAGTTCCAAGAAGTCCTAAAATAATGAAACTGACACGATTGATGTTCACATGATCGATGTTCTATGTTTCCCAAAGTCTGTGTCCAGCAATAACTAGCATTCCCAGATGTAATGTCCCATGCAGCAGATTTCAGTATATACTAGAGGCTAGTAGTGTCTCTTGCCCACTGATGTTAAGCCAAGTGGTGGCAGGGAAGATGCTTGACATTGATGGGCCTATGCCCTTGATCCTGGATCAATGCAGCTCAGGTGTGTCTGCATACACAGCAGGGTTCACTTATAAGCAACCTGACATCAGCCTAAATTCACTTTTAGATTCAAGCCACTATGGTCCCAAAGCTTCTGCTTGAATATAGGAGGGAGGGGGGTCCTTACCTGGACAAAGGTTTTGGTGTAACTTGAGCCTTTGTAAAGAGATGAGTTTGTGTGTGTGTGTGCACGCGCACATGCGCGTGCGTGCGCTTCGTGCGGGGTGGGGGGGGCTGTTAGGGGACAATAGATCTTTGTGCCAGCTGTTACCCTTCCTTTTTCTAAGACTGGGGAAAATTAGTAGTACTGATTTTTCATTTCCAAAATGCTTTCAAAGTAAAACAGCAAAAGGCAGTGATTAAAAATGAATAATGAGATGTTTGTGTTTATGAGAAAAAAAAGAGAAATGAACTACTCAGATAGTAATAAAATGTTTGAAACCTTTCTAGAGAGTCCACTTACTGCTACAGGGATAGTGTCTTTGCAAACACTGCAAATGGGAAATATAAGAAAAACCCATTTACTCCAAAGAGCAGTACAGAATGGGTAAAGAGACGTCACAAACCATTTCTCTAGTTCTCTTTTCAATTTGATTTTTGGGATGAACTGAGAATGCAGATATGGACTTGGGAATTTTTCTTCTAGCCGTCTCATGCTTTTCCTTCACGACTGGAAACTATTTGTGATTATATAAGGAAATAGTCTTATTGAAAAGTGGGCATTCCTTGTGGTGCATATTCTGAACTTTTAAAAGACAGTAACATAAAACCCAAGTGCCCAAGGAGTGTTTGCACTGGTGTCGGGTGCCTGTGCTGGCAAACACCTGGTGGAGAATAGATAACCCTTTCTGCTCCTTCTGGCCCAGGATGATGGATGTTTCTCTGTGTGTGGTCACAGAGTGGGGAGGCTCTCCATGGGCCATAAACCAGTGTCTTAATCACACAAAATCCAGGAAGACAATGGGATGAATGGAGAGGAACTTTCTCTAGAGCAATGCTTCTCAAAGGACAGTCCTGGACCCACAGGCTCACCCACACCTGGCACTGTGTCAGAAATGTGAATTCTAGGGTTCCTTCAACCCACCCAATCATGTATGCTGTCTGTGTTTTTAAATAAATCCTAACCCTCAGATGATTCTGATGTTGCCAAAATTTGAGAACCATTGCTGTAAAGGAACACAGTCTGGGCTGATGAGATAAAGCATCACCAGAAGTTCTGCAGAAGTCCCCTGCACATTTCCTCTGTGGTACAGGCTCATTCTGATCCCATGCCATCATATTCAACTCCAAGGTTATTGTACAGCCATTCTCATTCTCCCCCACCAAAGGTGGCTAAGAGACCTGTTTCCTTTAGTTCAGGTAAGTCTGGTGGACATTTTCTATAGCAGTGATTCTCAACTTTGGCTGCATAATTAAATCAATTTTGAACCCAAAATTCCAAAGATAGATCCTAGACTAGTTAAATTTAAATTTGAGGTTAGGCAGGTTGAGACCCAAGCATCCATGTTTTAAAATTTGCCCATTGGAATGATTCCAATGACGGAATGGGCTGATGAGACCAATATACACAAATGAAACATCAACAATGTAAAAGCAGAAAGCTATTTAAAGCCTAGGAATACAAGCCTAAAAATTATAGGAGATGGAGAAAAGGCCTTATTTCCAACCCTGTGTTCTGATACTGATACATCTCTGACCTCTTCCCTTGTCCTTTCTCATCCTATTCCTCCCACAACTTACGGGTGTCATCTGATCTCCTCACCTCTAATAGTGCTTCTACCTGGATGCTGTATTTTATAAGACATAACCTTTGTTAGGCATAACCTTTATAAGACACAACTCCTTTGTTGTGTGAAGGCGGTTCTGAGAGAGCACTAGGGCCACTAGTCTCTCTTAGCTGTGTTGGGTTCTTGACTCATTTACTTCCTCTTCATGCTTCTGGACGCCTCTGTGAACTGTGAACTGTGCTATAGTCCGTTGCCTCAGATCCTTTGTGTCCAGATGCCTCTTAGCTTGGTCTTTCTAGGCAGAAGATGGAGCACAGAGAAACTTGGGTAGGTTCTCAGAAGACCTGAAGTTTGGGAAGACTAGGAATAGACAATCTTTATTCTTTCCTGTTAGTGGGAATACAGGAACACAGGGGACTAGATGAGGTGGGCGGAGTCACAGAAAATCCTGGTGCTGGGAAGCAGCTTGCAACAGAAATAGGCAACGATGTGCTTGTACGCTCAGGTATGCTGGGAATAAAACCACATGGGATCAAGAAAAACTATCCTTGATAGTGTTGACTACAGATCCAGAAGACTGTAAAGAAGAGATACATTTCTCATTTGCTTTGGCAGTGGGGAAGATACTATTTGATAGCTCTTTTGATGTCTTACAGCTTAGTGTCTGTCAGAAAGATTATCAGTGTTGTTAATATGTGCTCATGTGGAGGTCCAAATGTCGAGAAAGGGTTTAATAAAGGACCTGTGCGAGCAGGGTGAACCAATAAAGGATAGGAAGGCTCCAGGGACCACTAGCAGCAGAATGTCATTAGAGGTGCCCTGGACACAAAGGGGCAGAGGAAGGGAGGGAGCTGTTGGAGGAGGGATGTACTGAGGATGGAGATTGCAGGTAGGGGTGGTCGGTGCCAAACCACAGCCTGGAGGGAGAGCTGGGGTGCGTGTGATAAATACCCTGACCTCAAGGGTTTGTCCTTTCCAGTTAGCAGATGTAACTTCATCTGGACCCCGTGGTTGCTTATCTGTTTTCCCAGTGGATCTTTCAGAGCAACCAAATTTTTGCTTGGAAACTGTCAGAATTTCCAATGACCCTCTTGGAGCAGAAAGAAAACACTTAGTACGAAATTGAATTAACTCTCCTTCCCCTACCCCAACCAAATCTGAAAGGCTCACGAATCACTGAATTGCATTAATACAGCAATTTACTTCTTGACCCATGACTCTACCCCCATTTAGAACTTAGAACAAAAGCAAGGGGAATTTCGTTATCTCTGATTTATACTTGGGAGAAGGGAGTCCATACTGATTGCTGATCCATAGGCTCTCTGAATTCCTCCTCTGAGGGTGTTAAGGGGAATCAAACTTTATTTGTTAATAAAACAAAAACCAGGCCCTGTCTCTCTAGATGTCTAATTACAAGGGCTACAATGTCAGGGCATCTTTATTTCACAAATGATTTCTGAACAATTCTTATTAGGGTAACTGTATTAGTTATGAGACATTTAGCTGCCACTAATCCAATAAGGAAATACTTCTAGGATTTGAGGGTTTGAGGCAGTGGTTGGCGAAATGTGTAGACATTAATCCTTTGTAAGCTGTGGACAGACACGGTATCTTTTTGCTCTGAATGCAGGGGCTGAGTGAGAGGCAGTCAGAACACTTCCCTGGAAATACTGTGTTTGTCTGGAGAGAATTCTTTTTTTTTTTTTAAAGATTTATTTATTTATGCATACAGGCCAGAGGTGTGGGGGTGGTGAGAGAATCCACCAGACAGAGCAGGATGCAGAACAGGCAGATTGACAGAAACACACTGCTGAGGGGAGCAGCAGGCAAGACAGGAGAGGTCTGTCTGCGCCTTGTGGGTCCCCTCCCTGGCCGGAGGCAGGGATTGAACTTGTGCTGCAGTGGCTGCGGTTTGCTTCATAGTGCGTTGCTTAACCCACTGTGCCACCAGGGTAGGCCTCTCCCAATTTCTTGTCCTAACTTGGCTCAAAGAATAGTCTAAGATTGAAGGCAGGGTTATGAGACAGAAGCTGTAATGTCACATGGAGGATATATGCCACGAACCATCTCCAAGGGCGCTTGATACAGGTTGAAATGTGTCTCTTTCCACTGATGGAATTTCTCTGCATTCACACTTACTTTGCTTTATTGACCACCAGGAACCCAAGTTAATCCTAAACAACAATGCCTGCTAAAAGTTATAAATTTTATTCCTTCTTGTTGAAGATAAATTTAAAGTGGGCAATAGAATCGGACAATTAATGTACAGATGGTGTTAAGTTTTATGATTGTCAAGTTTATAATGAGATAATACAGTTGCAGAACTGAGAATTGGCCTTGGTCCACCTTCTGGTATAAAATGAGAAAACCTGATGCATTCCAAATCTAAGCGGCTTTTCAGGTATGCTATAGGTAGCCCAAGAGCCAGGCTGCCCAGCTTCTGGATTCCTGGCTTATTTCTATAGCTCATGGTAACCTTGCTTTCAATAAATCATTAGGATATATTTTTGTCTGGTACAGACACGATGAAACCTGCATCTTCTGTTCACAAACAGTGCCTTGCAAAGAGTTTGGAATCCAGGGGGGTTCAGATGAGTTAAACTGGGGGTGATGGTAGTGACAGCCAGGATCAGGAGTGCCACAGCGCTCTCAGGAGTGTGCTGCGGTCTCTGTCATCTTCCCTGTTCCTTGTGCTGCCTTTGCCCTGCTTCGCCTTCCTTGCACGGTAGCAGAGATGGGCCCAGGCCAACAGAACTTCACTTCGAAGTGGCTCCCCAACCTGAGAGGTAGCACACTCTTTGCCAATAGCCACGCAAAGACCACAGAGAGCAGGGTAATGTCCGAGCCTGGAGCAGGCAGGTGAGCTCTGCCCTTCAAAGCCCCACAGACTGATAATGGGAGCGTGCAGATGGCTCAGAGATGGACTAGGCAGATGAACCAGTTCTCTTCCTGGGCGGCACACCCTCTACTTTTAGCTTTCACATTCCTACGTGCGCATCCGGGTGGGTGGAGGGAAGGTGAGGACAACATGGCCCACATCATTAAGAACACGTTCCTTGAAGTTTGAAGAACTCTCCCAATTTCCCCACCATCCTCATGGACTTCAGACTTTGCACACGCTGAAATTCATGTAGGTTTTCTGAAGTACCTTTTCTGATCTTATGATGATTATTTTTGGCCTGAGCAATTTCCTTCAGGAGAACAGTTGGGTTGATTTAACACTGTTCCCCAGGATTCCTCTGTCTGGCAGTTGCACCCCTGAATTCCAGGTAGCAGCGGAGCCAGGACCCTTGGCAGGACCCTTTGGACCCACCTGTTGGGGAGCGCACACCTGCTTCCTGCTGACCTCACTCCTGGCATGCAGGCGATCGGTGACCTCGGCTCACAGTTCATAAATCCGGCCCACTCACCATTCCTCGCTTCTGCGCTGCATCTGAGGCTCCTTCACACATTTCTTTCTACAGTTTCTGGTAATGGCAAATTTTGATGTTTTGTGAGAGCCTGGAAAAACTGCAGTGCTCACTATGAGCAGTCGTATTTTGTCTCGTAAGGGCCATGGAGGATTATTTCTAAGTGTTGAGAAACGGATTGTCACCCAGATATTAAGCAAGGTCTGCTGAGTGATGTTGTGAATTCAAACACAGCCGGCGAACCTCAGGAAAGTATAATTTTGGATATCTCAGTTATGGGAATTTTTTAAAGCCAGAGAAACTAAAATATAAAGTGTTTGGCTCTTCCATAATATACTAAATTCCTCTCTACCTAAGGTCAAAAACCTTCCACTAAACAGTGAGATGTGAATAGTGGAGCAGAGAGGAGGTGGCGGGCTAGGGCCAATCCTGGAACCCACAGGGAGTGAGCAAAGGGTTTGGACACTCTGCTCTCACCTGCAGCGCATCTGATTTCCTAGTGGAGCTCTGGACAAAGTGACCTCTTCCTATCCCGGCGTTATGAACCAGATCGCCATGCTTTAATGCTCCCAGGTTCCAAGCAGGGGTTTGGTTTGCTTAATTCAGGGGGGAGAGCAAAGCATGGCAAATCATCACAGATAAGCCCGGGGTTTGCTGTGGGAGGCTGGTGACCCTCAGAACACAGGGCTACCCTGACACCATCTGTCCTGCTGACTATTGGACCTGATTTCAGCTTCACATGACACGTTGAGCCCCAAACTCAGTGCCCATATTCCAAAGATTCTTCTAGGTCCTCAGAGGCACCACTGTCCACATCTGTTGGCTCTTGGAATTTATAGGAACTGGTGGTTCTTCTCCCTTTGCCACCCCTCTTTTGCCCCACACTGGAGGAGTGTTACAATGTGGTCAGATCCAAGACATTTCGCTGGGACTGATGGAGTGGACCATCTTGTTCCCCTCTTTGAGTTGTACCCCTCTTTAGTCTCTTTGAGCTGTAACCCCCCTTAATCTGGCTCCTAGGTAACTGTCATGCCTTCTAACCTCCAGGGGTTCCCCAACTGGGTCTTCTGTCCTTTCTGTTGCCTCCATGGCTCATGCTCATCACTCCATGTCTTGGTTCAGCTGTCACTTTTCAGCGAGGATTCTGCTTACTATCCTGCTGACTGCATGTCTCAACCTCCCCCGTCTGTGGATTCTTCATGGCGTGTGTCACCGTCTATCATAAGATATGTCAGTCATTTACATATTGACTATATTGTTGCTTTCCTGCATCCTCCATAAGCTCTATAAGGGGAAGGATTTTATACATTTTTATGATAGAGTCACAGAGACTTAGGGTTTGTAAACATTTGTGGAAGGAAGGAAAGAAGGAGGGGGAAAAAGGATGGAGGGAAGGAGGGAGGGAAGAAAGTAGGGAGGAAGGGAAGGAAGGGGAGATAATGATTTCTGAACACTATTTACAAAGGTGATTGAAGCTACTCTGATATCTCTAGAATTCCAAAACTCATATTAAACTATGAAAATTACAATAATAAAAAGGAATCTCAAACAACCACATCTAGGAATGAATATTTTATTTCCAACTCTGTATGAGTACTTAATTAAAGAAGCTACTGTCAAGATATTATTCATTTTCCAAATTCCAATGCAACTGGATTTTCCGTTCACGTCTCTCATCTCCTTTGGGTTTTTATCTCTGGAATTCAGGAACAAAACATATGCCTTTCGGTTAATAAGACTTTCCTTTAATGGCTGATAAGGCCAGGTGATTAATAATCACCAGACTCTTATTGTTTTCATTAGAATGATAACATATGGACAAGCTGCTCCACCTCTTCAGAGAGCCTGAAATGGGATCATAAAAGGGGAGATGAGAAATTCTGGTTTAGATTAAAGCAAATGGCTTGAGGAATTGGCTCTGATGAGCTACAATCTAGTGTTGTAAAAACTCACAGAGAAGAGCCTTCTGCAGTTTTCATCTCTTGTGTTTAAGATTAGTTGGAGAGAGTGGAAGGGATCATAATCTTTCTGTTTTTAGCTGTCTTGATTCCACTGACGTAAGTTACAAATGAGATGTGTGTGGGCCTCCACTAAATTCCCAACGAGTATTTAACTATAGCCTTAGATCCAATGCACATTTGTCATTATTCAACCCCACTGGATCAGCAAAGGCCTGAAGGTATAGGGGTTGGGTGGAAGCAAACAAGAGAAGTTGGGGGAGGTGCAGCTGTTGGGGGAATGGAATCATCAGATATATGGGGGTCACCTGTGGCAGAGAAGTGATGCTTTAAAATACCAACTGCACTAGGCCAGAGAATTTGGGTTAGGAAAGGAGAGAGGCTGGATAGTACTCAGATCCTGGCTTTGAGACGAGGTGAGCAATCAGAGAGCAGGTGGCTATAGGTATGGAGAGGAACATTAATGTTTCTGAAGCATGTGTGAGTGCCAGACCCTGGCCTAGGTACCTGAAGATGTTGCCTCATTTATACTTTACAATAAGGGATGCAGACATGATCATAAGTCAAAAAGATCTGATTTCAAATTCTGAGGATATTAAAAGTAATATGTACTCCATGGAGTTGTGGGAAAATAAGACAGTACATGTTAAGAGAAACATTCAAGTGCCTGTACAGTACATGCTCAATACATGTCAGCTTCTCACACCCCACATCTAACAAAACCAAATAACAACAAATGCAAAATTTGAGTTGAATGAGGTAAGTATCATTGGGACCCATTTCACAGACAGGAAATTTCCCCCAGGGTTCTGCCTTTGCCCAGCTCTCTGTCTTTTCTCCATCTCTGTTCCTTAGATCCTTCATGGCCATATCAGCAACTTTTCCAGACTTTGATTTCTATCAACTGAACATCACCATTTTTATTCTCATAGTCAAAACAATCATTCTTGGGTTCTTTATGTATACAAGCTCCCCATTTAAAAGATAAAACTAATCTAAACACAGTGTTTCTTCAGCACACCCCTGCCCCTTCATGTCACTAGTTCTGATTCCCAAACTATGTTTGGTGGGCCATTTGTAGGCACAATCTGAAGGACTGTGCACCACACTCTGACTTCACCCATGGCTAATTCCCAACTGGGTCACCTACAGAGAGCTTCTGCTTTGATGATAGCCCACCCACTGCTGCAACATTTCTCATCTGTCCTCCACCAAATTTCCCCCATGCCACCTCTCCCTGCTACTTTTCACATCCATATGTTGACATATTGAACATCATGTTTTGCTTAAAACATTGAGATATGGATCATAAAGTTATGATTCACTCTGTGGCTTTGGAATAAGTAAGCATCTTCACCATAATAAATAATAGAACATTTCCATCACCCCCCAAAAGAAACCCTGTCCTCTTTTGTTATCGTCCAACGGCTCATCTCCAAGTTCCTGGCAACAACCAAACTTACTTTCTGTCTCTACTGATGTGTCTATTCTGGACATTTCATATAAACAAATTATATAATTTGTGGTCTTTCAATTGGCTTCTCTTATTTAGCATAATGTTTTCAAGGTTTGTCCATATTGCAGCAATTATCAGTAATAAGTTTCCCTTTGTAGCTCAATAATATTCCATTGTATGGATATGCCAGTTTTGCAGATCCATTGATGAACATCTTGCTTTTTTTTCACCCTTTGGTTATTGTGAATAGTGTTTCCATGACCCTACTTAAGCAAATACTTATTAGAATACATGTTTTCAATTCCTTTTGGAATATCCATGAGAGTAGAATTGTTGAGTCATATGGTAACTTCGTTTAACCATCTTAGAAATGGCCAGTCTGTTTCCTCAAATGTCTGTACAGTTTTATACTCTTACCAGTGGCTTTTGAGGTTTCTAATTCCTTTACATCCTCATCAACACATGTCATCATCTGACTTTGATTAGAGTTATCCTACTGGGTGTGAAGAAGTATCTCCTGTGGTTTTGATTTGCATTTTCCTGGAGGCTAATGATGATGAGCATCTTTTCATCTACTTGTTGAATATTTTTATAGCTTCTTTGGAATAAAATTTATTTGGGATACCTTGCTTTTTAGTATAAGCTTATTTATCTTTTTTTTTATCATTGAGTAGTACGAATGTTTTCCTTATATCTCACATATAAGTTCCTTGTCATAGTTACAGCTTGCAGATATGTCTTGTATTCTCTGAGTGGTTTTTTTCCACACTCTTGATAATATCCATTGAAGCACAAAAGTTTTCAATTTTTATGAAGCTCAATATATCTATATTTTTCTTCTGTTGTTTGTGTTTTTAGTATCATATCTAAGAATTTGTGCCAAATCTAAAGTCACAGATTTTTGCCTGTATATTTTTCTCAGAGATTTATAGTTTTGGTTCTTAAATTTGTGCCTTTGATCCATTTTGAGTTAAGTTTTATAAGTTGTAGAAGATAAGAACATTATTTTTTCAAGTCATAGCTCAAATACTATATTACCATTAAGCCAATTCTAATCCCATTAATTAAATGATGATGACAGTAATATGATGATGATAATAACACCAACTATCATCAATAAGGCACCTCCTATGAGAAGCACTAGATTTTTTTTCTCGTTTTATCTAATACTTATAATCCCATAAAGCAATTACTAAAAAACTTATTAAAAGAATGTTGCTTGATAAAGTGTGTTTATCTTTATATCAAAAATGCAGAAGGCTGGTTAACTTGTCCATGTTAGTGGTGGATCTAGGATTTTAGGTAGATCTGCTTCTACTTTCTCCTGCCCCGTGTTGACAACTGAATAATACTTACATTATCCTTCTTCTGAGCCCCTAATAGGACTTTATTTGTGCCTCTTGTTCTTGACACCCACAACATTCTTCCTTGAATTATAATACTTTTATATTTTAGTTTTCTTAGTTCTTGAACTAAAGGGTCCCTGAGGGTAGGAACCCACTTATTTTGTAGCCCCCCCATAGCTTCTATCACATAAAAATGACAGTCAATAAATGTCTGCTGAGCTGAAAAGCAACTCAACTGAATAGTACTCAGCAGTTTACTGAAATCAGAGTCTGAAATTCTCTGTTGTTACTGTTAGGTGATTAATGGGACAAAGGTTGGTGTCTCTATCTTCAGTTGAAAACATGGACATGACGTTGCTCTTTGATCAATAAATAGCATAATAATGGATAAAAGCAGAAATATTCAAGGTATATTTTCTTCTAATAAGCATGATTTGACTTCAACTTGAAAAGAGGCTTCATATGGCTAAAAAAATGTAAGCAATGTATACATTCCACAAAAGGGCATTCATATGGGTCATTGAAACAGAATATTATTCTGGTATCTATTGCTGTATTAAAAAATACTATTGTAGAACGTTGTGGCATAAAGCAATTTATTGCTATTTCTCATGTTTCTGTGGGTTGACAGGGCTCAGCTGCTTTTTCATCTGGGGTCTCTTAGATAGTCACAGATAGACATTGGATGAGACTGTAGTTAGTTAAAGGTACAATTGTACTGAATGGCCAAGAAGTCTCATTTAAAAGCTCACAGTTGATGCCTACTAGGAACTCAGCTGAGGTTGATGAATGTCACATCCATGTGGTTTTCCATGTGATGTGGCTTTCTTACAGTATGGTGGGTGGGTTCTAAGAGTGAGCTATCCAAGAGACCAAAGTGGCAATTGCAAGACTTGTAGCTTAACCTAGAAATTATTAGGAGTTGTGCCACTTGTGTTGCATTTTCCTGGACAAGCAGTCACTAAAGTCAACTGTAATTCAAGGACAATTAGAATCTATGTCTTCATGGGAGAAGCGGTATGTATATATAAGAGTGGGATGCATTGATGGAGATTCTCCTTAAGAGAGCCATTACAAAAGTGGAAGGTGAAATACATCAACTTTGCAGAGTCCATCCAAGGAAGAGCATTTTCTGGCTAGGGACATAGCTTTCTATTTCATGGGTGGAAGACCATGCTCTTACTCCTTTGAGGAATTTGTATGCACAACTTTTATGATTTTAAGTTTATCCAGCAGCAAGGGATGCATATAAAACCAAAAGTTACTAGGGAATAATTTTAAAAAATTATAAAACACATAAAAACCCAACAGGTTTAACTGCATACTTCTAATAGCATCAGGTAAAATAAAGACTTAATGGATCAACCACAAAGTGAAACTGTCCTTTTGATTGTTGTGTCTTGCCAGACTCTTAGACTAGCCTGCTCCTTCAGACTCAGTTCTAAAGCTGTTCTAAACCCTTACCCTTGTTTTAATTTCTTCCTCTTAGAAGAAATTGTCTCCATCCAGGTCCTGTGTTTTAACTATAAACTGATTTCTCTTCCAAGAAATCCATCTGATTTTTATTATTCACCTTTTCAACATCTTGCAGTATAGCAATTACTTTTCTGATGTCACTTCATTCTTAGAATATTGAGTATTGAACCAAAAAAAAAATAACAGAGAGCACCTATTTTAATCATGGGTTTCAGCACACTTTAAGAGCAATTGATGAGAAAAAGGTGTGTTTCTTAGTATTCCTCTACAGGGGATGCTTTACCTCTGAGCCCGAGATGCGAGCATGATGATTCCTGATTGATACATTGTGAAGTAGACACCAAGATGTGATCTGCATAATGTGGTGAAGATAAAGGAGGAAAGAAAATGAAGACAAGAAAAACACATTTTGCTTTATTTTCAAGACAAAATTGCGAGGGTCTTGTATAAGTGGCATTTTAAGCTTATATCAAAACTCTATTAGAAATCAAGAAGTAAGTCAGAATAATAGCATTGATGTTGTCCACCATATTAATAAAAAAACAAGCACATGGGATTTTTAAAAGCTATTAAACACAGTGTATACTAAAATATGAGCTGTGGCCAAAGCTGTAATCACAGGAAAATGTATAGCTTTAAATGAATTAACTAGATAAGATAAAGAATATTGATAGATATTCAACTCAAGATGACAGAAAATTAAATAAGGTAGTTGGAGAAGGGTAGGCAGAAATACTTATTCAAATGAAAAATCTTCATTGTTGATGAGTATTTATAAGAATTGGCTTCCTTGAAAACATTAATAAGACATTAGTCTGGAAAGATTAATCAAGAGGAAAAGGACAAATGCAAATTGAGGAAAGGAATTTACATATATAGAACAGATTAATAAATGGGAAGATTTTATTTTTCAGTTTATGTTAGCAATCTTTAGAATATGGAATTGGACAACTTGCAAAGACTACAAGCCTTACCAAAGAAAAATTAGATAAATAATGAAAAGTTAGCAAAGTTGTCAAAGAACCCCCTCCCATACTCCAAAATGTCTATGTCTAGGCAGATTAATGGTTTTATTCTTTTCTAGACTCTACAAAACATCTTTTTTTTCTCTTCTTTTTTTAAAATTTTTTTTCTCTTAATATAAATTTTTAAAATTTACATATATTTGACATCAATTGTAATCCCCATCACCATATCACCAGTGCACGATCACCTCAGTCCCCCGTGCTCTCGTCTGCCCTCCACCCCTCCCCTCTTCCCTCCCCAACAAGTGTCCCCAGTTTGTCTTTGTCTTTTCATTTTTGGTTTTTGTTTCTTTCTTGTTATTATTATTATTGTTGTTCTTATTCCTTTCCTTGATCTTTATTTGGTTCNCTTATATTCCTCCTAGGGGAGGAACCATCTGGTATTTTTCTTTTGCCTTCTGACTTACTTCGCTGAGCATAATCCCTTCCAGTTCCATCCATGTTCCTATGAATGCATCCAGTTTTTCATTTTTTATTGCCGAGTAGTATTCCATCGTGTATATGTACCATAGCTTCCCGATCCACTCATCTGTTCTTGGGTATTTAGGTTGTTTCCAGGTCTTACCTATTGTAAAGAGTGCTGCTATAAACATAGGGGTGCAGATATTCTTTTGAATCAGAGTTTTTGTGTCTTTTGGGTATATTCCTAGGAGTGGGATTGCTGGATCATACAAAACATCTTTGTTATTTAAATCACTTTGGGCAGAGAGAAAGAGAAAGAAGGAAAACTGCCTAATCTGTTTGAAAGGTTAAAATTGCCTATGGCCATACCACCCTGAACGTGGGATCTAGTCTGAAAGGTTAAAGTTACCTTAAATGAGAAACCAGAGAGACAGTTTATAATAACTATAATATTTATATTAATAAAAATATACATTAAATCCACTCATATCAATAAGTGATCTACATCACATAACCAAGTAGGTGTTGCCCTAGTTTTACCTATTAACATATTTTATCATAATAATAACCAAAAGAGAAAAAAATCATCTCAATAAATTTCTATAAGAAATTTTTGTGGAAATGAATGACAAAAACAAAGACCGTTAATTAATCTAGTAATACACGCCCTTCATTCAGAGAATTAATAGAATTATCTGAAGTGACCAACCACAATCACCCTGGACAGCACTACAGTGTTTCCCAATGAAACTGGAAATAAGATTAAGATATGTGCCCTGGACCTCCCTGGTTAAGGGTTAAGTCTCAGTGCTATCACCTCAAAGGTCCACCACGATGGCCTGAGTTCCATGCCCAGCCAGGGAGTTGACCTGCCTATGGCTCAGCAGGCCTCTCCTGTCTTGCCTGCTGCTCCCCTCAGCAGTATATTTCAGTAGATCCACCTGTTCTGCTCCCCACTCTGTCTCTGGTGAATTTTCTCACCCTGTGCATCTCTGGCCTGCATCTCAGTTCTTCTGTGCATAAATAATAAATCTTTTTTTTGAAAGATTTATTTATGTATGCATACAAGAGCTGGGGTACAGGCCAGAGTCGCAGGAGGTGAGAGGACTCACCTGAGACAGAGTGGGGAGCAGAACAGGCAGATGGACTGAAATACACTGCTGAGGGGAGCAGCGGGTGGGGCAGGAGAGGTTTGCGGGGCCATATGGGTCCCCTCCCTGGCCGGGGATCAAACTTGCGCTGCTGTGCCACAGATGCTTCACAGTGTGGCACTCAACCCGCTGCGCCACCAGGGAGGTCCAATAATAAATCTTAAAAAAACAAAAACAAAACTATTAAAAAAAAGAGATATGTGCCCTGAAAGAGCCCCCTGTCTAATCTCCATGCTTCCAATCTCAAGCAATTTCTTCTCATTCTCTGCCACAGGGTCTGAATCTTCCTTTAATCTATTAATTTAGTTGTGTCATTGTTCTTTATGACTTTAATTACTTCCTTTGGTCCTTGGGATGAAAATCAAAATCTTTACAATGACTTCAAAGTCCATCAGGGTGCGGCCTTTCCAGCTCTTTCCTCTCCTAAATGAGTTGTAGTTCTGCCCTCTAGACCTCTGGGCCTTTTTCAGCCCCTCCCATCCATGGTCACCACTCCTCTCCTTCCAGCCTCGAACATGCCTCCATTTTCAGTTAGGTGATGTCCTTCAGAATTCAATCTCTTATAGCACCTCCTCGGCAGTGATCTTCATTTACTGATTGCCGCTTTAAAAAAAAAATGTGTTCTGTGATTGGTTTTTTATATTTCTGGAAAAGAGTCTGTGACTCACGTACCCTGTATCAGATTCCTCCCCCTCATCTAACCAGCTGTTTCAGAGGTGAAGACAACAGCAGGGAATCCTACGGCTGTTGGGAGCCTCCCTGTTTTCTTTTGGATGGTGCAGGAAGACGATATTGTTAGAAAGGGGGGAAGTAAACAGTCCTGGCACAATGACCACCGATATTTGAAATAATGCTGGAAATGTGAAAGACACAAACGTGTACACAGGTACATGCACATACATATATTCATCATTCGGGAATGCTAAAATAATTAAATAAAAAGTATTTTAACTCTAAAACGATGATTTGTTAATGGGCCAGTTATAAAATCAATGTCTATAATTATGTTTCAAAGTGACAAGTAAGGACGATGGGTGCTTTGGTTCTGGGAGAGCTACAAAGAGCACCCCTAGGGAGAGAAAGCCTATATTGTCAAAGTACTAACAAAGATGTAAAACACGGGTACTTCGTTATTAAAAAAATTTAAAAGTATAAAAAAACTCAAAAAGACAGATAAGCACGTGCTTTGGTTCTCCCCTTTCTGTCCCAATCTCCAGATTTGAAAAAATTGGGGAGAGGGGTATCAAACAAATTCTTAAACTTTGGAAATCAAAACTAAAAGCAGAGTCCTTTTTAGCATAAACCTGAAAAATGGAAAAAAAGTAGATGAGCTTGGTTTGGGTAAGAAGCCACACCTCAAAACATAGTGAAATAGTTACATGTAAAAGAAACAATCTGGGGGTGTGGACATCAAAAGTTTGAGGGGTCTTGAAATAGCCAGGTGGGTGGCTCTTCAGTATCCTGCAGACTCCCCCACCCCTAACACACACACAGACCTTTGTGTCATGCAGTGAGTACAGTCTACCCCAGGACTGTCTAGGAAATGGGGCACCTAGTGCCCAGGTGGTGGTGACCCCAGAACAAACAGCCCTTTCGTGTGAATGGTCCTGGTAGCTCCCACAGGGCAGAGCACTCCCTGCCTCATTTTCCTTCATAGAGAAGGCAGAAATCTGGCATCTGTACATAGTCTCGGGGAGCACTACCCACAAAGGAGAGCTAACACCCCGAAAGACAGCTAACGACTACAACTGCCCTGAGAAAACAAAGCTGGTAGAAGATGAAGAGGACATTGGCCCAGGAGAAATACAAGAGGCTATTTTGTTCGCTCAAGATCTTGGAATTGAAAGTTGGATTGTCAAAACTGAAAAAACAGAACAAGATTCCTCCACACCATAGATGACCTGGAAAGCAGATTAATGAAAATGGAGAATAGTGAAATAATTCATACAGATCAAATACAGGTCCGAAAGAGTAAAATGTTTATTGAAAACATAAAGGATAGGTCCAGAAAGGTCTTCTAATAATTTCAGAAGGAGGGTCTAGGGAAAAGAGGGAGGAAAAAACTTGTAAGCAATCTTTAATTTTCCCAAATTAAAGATAAGCATGTTTTTAAAGTTTAAGGGTAAGTTTCATCTACATAAATGGAATAATGCCAAGGACGAAGAGGAAAGTCTGTAAACCTGCTCTGTGTGTGTGTGTGTGTGTGTGTGTGAGGGGGAGAGACAGACAGAGAAACTATTATAGTGCAACCACATCAGATGTTGAACAATATATTAAATCATTTATTGAAAAGACAAATAACCCTTAGATCTACATGATGGCAGCTGCAAGTTTCCTCACCTGTAAAATGGAGATAACAACAGCAAATTCTCTTGGGTGGTTGTGGTTGTGAGACTATTCCACAATTGACCTGAAGTGCTCGCCTCAGTGTCTGCACACAAGTTATCTCTAGAAGGTGTGACTTCAAAGGGATGTATGTTCATTTCGTCCTCAGTTATTCCAGAAGTGATTTTGTTTCTGAAACAAAATAGCTCACCTCCAAAAAACTGCACTGTTTATTATGCCCTTCATGTTTCTATTATGTGCATATGTTCACCCTGGTTTGAGGAAACACTAGTTCTCCTCAGTCTCTCTCAATTCCCACACACTAGTAGCTACCCCACTGACTTCTTTTTCAAGTAAAACAATATTTTTCCCCCATCCCCACTGCTACACTTTCAGTTTCCATCCTCACCCCAGTCTCACCTCAGACTCCCTGTTTGCTCCATCCCACAACCTCTCCTGCATGCTCTCCTCCACTCCCACCTGGAGCAGGCCCTCCTCCTGGCCTGATTATTTCCCCATATCCCAGCATGGAGCAGGCTGTATGCCAGGTGCTCCACCATGATCTGTTGAACAAACATTGGGTGGCTTCTCAAGAGCCACCAAAATATAACCCAGTGCATGCAACTTTCTCCAGTAGAAACTATCTTAACTGGGTCGCCTTCCTCCCTGTCCTTCATCTGTGCCAGCCCAATTCGCTGCCCCACACAAAAAATAGGCAAATGCATAGCAGAATCCTTAAGGGCTTCTTCAGATTCTTCCATTATTACAAGCTCCCTTTCAAATCATTTAGCACACTGGATGTGAAATAAAAAAGCACAACTGTCATATAGTCATTACTATAGTTTTGTGGGCATTGTTTTTTTTTTTAAAGATTTATTTATTTATGCATACAAGAGCTGGGTGCAGGTCAGAGGTGCAGGGGAGGCAGTGAGAGGATTCACCAGTGACAGAATAGGGAACAGAATAGGCAGATTGACTGAAGTACACTGCTGGGGGGAGCAGCAGGTGAGACAGGAGAGGTCTGCTGTACCATGTGGGTCAGCTCCCTGGCCGGGGATTGAACTCATGCTGCAGTGACTGCCCATAGCTTCATAGTGCTGAGACTTCACTCCTTGCACCACCAGGGAGGCCCCAAGTGTTCTTATTGTCACAAGAGTGACAATAAGCTCTTCCTGAGCACTGAGTGAAAACACGGGGCTTACTAGACATCAATCAATGAATTGAGATCTTTACCTGCGGCAGAATGGCCTTTGGCATCAGAATACTGTACACGAAGCTGAAATCCTTAGTTTGAAAAATGAGGAAAAGGCTCAGATGGCTGAAATGTGGGGCTGTGCTGGCCCCCTTGACTCTGGAAAATCTGTACCTTAGATTCACACTGCGGATTGTGTCAATTCCTGTGGGCAGAATCTGCCTGAATATAAGCCAATATCTTTAAATGAGACAACACAGAAAGAGTTATACTTTTCTATAAACTTGTTTATTGGTTTTCTGAGAGGGAGCCAGATGGGGGTAATTTGCCAAGTTAAATAGATTCCAGCTTGATGAAGTACCAGTCTCCTCTATTCATCTTCCTGCCTTCCCAGAGCACCCTTTTAGCACCCCTCACCCTTGTCTCTTGCTTTATTTTTCTCCCTGGTACTTAGCTCCATATGACAAGCCATATATTTCATTTGTTTGTTTGTCTTCTTCCACGAGGACAGGGATTTGTCTGCTTTGTTCACTGCTATATCCTAAGTGCCTTGAACCATGCAGACACAAAGCATAACTAAGGAGGGCCTCCCTGGTGACACAAGGAGTTGAGAACTGTGGGACTTCTGCAGCCACTGCAGCACAAGTTCGATCCCTGGCTGGGAGGGAACCCACATGGCAAAGCAGACCTCTCCTACCTCGCCTACTTCTCCCCTCAGCAGTGTACTTTGGTTAGTCTGCATGTTCTGCTTTCCACTCTGTCTCTGGTGGATCCTCTCATCCCCCACACCTCTGACCTGCACCTCAGTTCTAGTATGCATACTCTGGCCTGTACCACATTTCTTGTATGCATAAATAGATGTTGTTTTTTTTTTTTTAAAAAAAACATAACTAAGGAATGAACGACTAAAGGAGTGAATGTATGAACAAGTGCCTGTCAAGAACCATCCAAAAACCAAGCAAGTTTGGTGACTGATGTCATGATATGAGTGGGGTCCCAGCTGCCCTGCCCAGGGGACTGGCCCTCTAGCACACATGTGGAATTGGGCGGTGTCACTGAGAATCTCTGGTGTCCCCAGCAGCAGCCTTGACCCACATTCATCCAATGATGACTCACAGACCCAAGCTCTGAAGTTCTGTCTGTGCAGAATTACTGTGTTAGGATAAATGAGCGCCTGGTCCTGACGGCCTACTCTCTGGAGCCCTGGGCATTATCAGTCCAATCAATGCACTCACCTTTTTAAAAAAGCCATCTTATTTATTTATGAACTTTTTCTTGTGACTCTTGCCTAAGTCTTTATTTTTCTGTAAGTTGGAGAACTTCAGATTGAAATGACTGTTTCCTCACACATCTTGGATTTACCTACCCTCCTGCACAGCTGCACAGGTGAGGCTTTTCACAAAAGGGTGAGGTGTGAATTTTTCTCTACCACTTAGGTAGTGGCGAGACCACTCCCAGCTCACATCATTTGAGATGATTCTTCCCTTGGGGTATCAAGTCCTTTCCTGAAAGCCTCCTGCTGGAAACTCCTCAGCTTATTTTGAAAGTGTATGACTTGGGTTTAATGATTTAACTATTTTCAAAGCAATTGAAAAAAGCCTTCCATCAGTTCAAAACTATTTTATGCCAAAACCAACAAAACAGAGATCAACACATTCATCTGTGTTCCTCTCTCCTCATCACTCCGCATGAGGCGGCTCCTACCAGCTCTGCTTCTTGATCAAAGGTTTTCCTTTCCATCTGTATACTGAATCTCAGATCCTTGGCCGCTTAACAGCATTGCTTCTGCAGCGGCTCCTCTTCCCTTTCCTTCAGCATAAGTGCCTGCCAGATAACATCACTCCTTTGTGTGAAGAAAGGTTTCCCATTTTATTTACATTAAATCCTGAATCTCTTCCAAATGGTTACTAGGTCCAACTACACTTGGTGCTGGCAAACTCTGTGACCTCAAGTCTCAGACATCTCTCCTGGCTCTGTTCTCCCTGCCCTTAGAGGGTCTCTCCACCATTGTGAGCACTGGACCATTCTGTTTCCTGTTAGAACGTATGTAGCGGCAGGAAAGGGTGGCACAGGAGCAAGTTCGGGATGGTTCTGGGCAGACGGGTCAAGGAAGGAGAGTCTTGGAGCCCTCGGTGGCTTTTCATGCTTTTATTAGTAGAGATGGCCAGGTACATGGCAGGCAGGGGTGCCGGGGTGCCGGGAGGCTGGCAGGCCTCCCAGCCCCCGGCGCATCTCACCCTCTCGGCTGCTTTCTCTTTGCTGGTGGGTCCTATCGGTTCTGGCGTCCTCATGACGCCGCCCATTTAAGCCCGTGTCCAACTCAGGTGCGCCCACTGGCGCATGCCCACCCTGGAATGCTCGCAGCACCGCAGGTGTCCATCATCACAGTGGTGGGAGGGTGGAAAGACCTGATTGTTCTCTGACCCTACAACATGTGACCAACTTCTCTCAAATGTCTGCAGGGCTCACTCACTGTCCTTCTAAAGCTTAGCTTCTCGTGTGCTGGCAAGTGGTGGTGGCATAGGGCTTGTTGGGTAATACAGTCAATAAATAAAAAGAAATATAGTTTGTGTCAGCTAACGATATTGGCTGGACAGAAAAAAATATGATGTAGAACAAGGGGCTGGAAAATGTTAGAGGGCAGGGTGATGCCATCTGAGATGGGGTGATCTGCGAAGGACTCCTGGCAAAGTGACAGGTGGGGGACAGCCTGGAGGAAGTGAGAAATAGCTTCTGTTTTACAATTTCTTGAGTAAAGATTCAGTGAATGCATTTAACCGCTCTGGACTTTTCTACACTTTCCTAGTCTTCCTTCCTAGTGTACATTTCCCAATTTCTCTCAAATTGCTAAAACCTGGAGGAAATGAAACCTGCTACCAGCTAATGCTCATAAGATTTGAGACCCTGAGAGAAAACTCTTAAGAGGGACATTCAATTATGTACATGTAGGAATAAACAGTATCTGGTGTGATTTTTTGACCCCTAATTCCTCATTTTATATCCTTTCTTGTCTGGTATTTTCTATTGCTGCCAGAGTAATGAAATAGAGATGATTCCAGGCACATGTTATACCTCTGTGTAGTAAAAACGCAGCTAATATTTTACCTCCAATCTCATCTTGATGATGGTATATATTTTCATTTATTCTCAATCGTATAAAATTTATTAAGAGCTTTGTTTTATTCTATTGCAAATAGATTTTGCATTTTATCACATGTGCTTCAGCCACTGATGGGATGGAATATGCCTTTCTTCTAATGATGGGATGATTCAATTACCACAATCCCTAATATCCTTATAATCCTGGAGTTATTTTTGCCTGATTGTGATGTATATTTCTATTAGTACACCCCAGAGTCAGTTTGTTTAATTTAGAATTATATTTATACTCAAAATTGAGACTGATGGAAAGCTTATCTTTCTCTGCCTTGATAAATTGTTGAGTCAGAATTATATTAGATTTAGAAAGGAATCACGGAACTTCCGTTCATATAATATATTTGGGCATAATTTAATAGCATGTGAATGATCTGGTGCTTGAGGATTTAAAAAAAAGCCATGAATCCCTGTGAGCGTGTGGTTTTCTGAGAGGCAGCCCTAACCCTTTAATTCATTTAACACTTCCTTTCACCAGATGAATTATGATTCTCTCCATAATTCTTGTCCAGGAACAACTTAACTCAAAGGCCGTCCCAAACCAGTAGGGGTTGAGATCTGCCCCATGAGGACCTCCCTGTCCCATGATCCACTTGCAGTTGGGCCCCTCAGTGTGTGTCATTGTGAATTGTGGTCCCTCAAACACAATTGTGATCACATGCACTAGGTCTCAAATGGCTGCTTGTCAGCCCCGGATGTTGTCAGTGGATGCTCAGTGGTCACTGTCCCCCTCAGTGGGCTTCTCTTCCATTTTTTCTGAAAGAGTGGTCGGTTTGGTCTTTCTTCTCCATGATGTCCCACTTTTACTTTTTTTTTTGAAGATTTTATTTATTTATGGCTACAAGAGCTGGGGTATAGGCCAGAAGCACCGGGGGTAAGAGGGTTCACCAGAGATAGAGTGGGGAGCAGAATAGGCAGACTGACTGAAATACACTACTGAGGGGAGCAACAGGCGAGGCAGAAGAGGTCTGCTGTGCCATGTGGGTCCCCTCCCTGGCTGGGGATCGAACTCGCACTGCAGTGGCTGAGAAAGCTCCACAGTGCACTCTCACCCCCTTGTGCCACTCGGGAGGTCCCACCTACCTTTACTTTTGTGGCTGAAACACTATGGAATTCTAGTTAAGTAGTATGTTGGTAGAGGTGTCCTCAGTCTTCTGTTTGCATTTCTCCCTACTTCCAGTCAATTTATTGTGGTTTATGTTTGCCAAAGTCCCTGCTACTTCAAAATTTTAGGTTTCCTTTTCTCTTTACTCTTTCCAGATACTCATCCAGGGTGGTGTTTTGCTGCTTAAGAAGGTTTTATTTTCATCTAGCCCTACCTGCTTCATATTTCCCAGAAATCCCAGTTTTTACCAGTAGATACAATCCTTTCTCACTTTCCTGCAGTGATGTGGCTTTTCCCTTAGAGTCTATGGTAGAATCTGGTCAATTCACTCAGAACTTGGAATGGGAGGTGGGAGGAGAGTGCGCGCCAGTGAAATCTGGACTCAGATTCCCCTCATGGATTGAGCGCTGTTATATTTTAAATTCCCCAGGTGCATCTTTTCATCTTAAATATCAAGTGCTTTGATGATCTACTTCTCTGGTTCACTAGTCTTGCACATAAGGCAGTTAATAAATATTTGCTAAAGGAATGAACCGAATGATTGGATTTAAGGAGTATTCAACTGATTGTCAACACAGAGATGGCCCCCACAGTGAAGACACAGCTTTCGAATCTTGGCTTTCTCCTGGTTACGCATCGTCAAGGTTAGCAACTGGTTGTTAAGGAAGGCAGATCCATGCACTGTAATGTTTCTCATCTGCCTGACTCAGGGCTGAGCTAGACCCGGCTACTGGCTACTACTACATGTACAAACAGATAATTGCTGTGGGACAAAGACACTTTCCCCAGGAGCAAACTCCACAAATGGCTCCCTACACAGAACCCGGCAGGAAAGACGCAAGAATGACAATAAGGTTACTTGGCAGGTCCTGAGCTCTGGAGAAAGAACAATTCCTGACAAAATGACAAGGTTGAAGCAGTTTGGAGATTTAAAAAAAGAAGAAGGAGAAGAAGAAAAAGAAACCCTTCTGCCATTCTATTGCAGGGAGCTATATTTGAATTTTATCTGGCGGATGCGATTCTCTTTGATCAGGGTGGCTGTTTGAAGGGATTTGGAGCAGAATAGATAATCCGAACTTTGAGCATAAATCAGGGGCTGTGGGCTGATGGATGCCTGGCACTTTCTTATGATAATGTATGATTGGGGGATGATGGGAAAATACCACCGCCTTATCTCAGTGCAGCAGCAGCCAAGGGGATGAGGGGGGAGAGTCTTGAGTCTAAAGGAAGGAGGGTGTGGGGGTGTAATAATAGTAGGTTGCTTTTTTTTTTTTTAAGAAATTGTGAAACTGAGCTAAAAACACTCTGGGCCATGGTTTGAAATGTCGCATTTCCAAACTGGATGGTGGCAAAGTAGCAAAACAGCTGGACAAAAAGCAGAGGTGACTGGAAATCCTCCCCTCTGATTGTGTCATTTGCTGTTGCTAGAATTTCAGGGAACACTGGCTGCCTGAGCCTTGTTTCTGGAGACCCCTTAGTTGTGAATGGGAGAAAACGGCTGCCTGCTTCCAGTGGCATCTCTGGTAACACCAGTGCTTAAGGGAAATACCTGTCATTAGTAGGGCACGTGCTCTGTGGTCTGGGATAACTGGGGTGTTGGCACCTGGGCCCCTGGCACTGACTAGAGCCATGCTGTTCTGCACCAGAGCAATTCAAGAACTCTGCCTCCTCAGCTGTCATTGCCTAGCACTCCATTGTTATAACCACAAAGAAAATGGAAACTGGTGTGATACTAAACATCTAGTATATTACCACTGGCTTAATATGTTTAAACTATGCAAACTGACCTAGTACATCCAGATGACCTCTGCCTGTAAACAAGATTCATCCACTTCTAGATCACATATCCACTGACCTCTTTCTTCTCTTGCTAAGGGCAGGGAGAACATGGGGTGGTGGGAACAACAGGTGTTAAAAGAAATGCAATCAAGTGGCCAATTCCTTGCAACATCCAGAAGCAAGCAGAGTCCCACTGACTAAAAATTAGACCCAACATTAAATAACTGCGTTTTGTCTGACTTAGTCCATGAGGCACATTGAGGACCCTTGAATGGGTGTCGGGTCACCCTTGAACAGGTGGGGCTTTGAGGGACCTCTCTATAATTGGAAGACTGCTGGGTAGGGATTCAAATGACAGGGATTGATTTGGAAAGCTCCTTAAGTGCTGGTGTTGAAGTTTATGCCCTTTGCCCCAGTTTCCTTTTTGGTGACCACGGAGGTGGGTAGATCTGAGTCATGGGGTCTTTTGTATTTTTGAGAGAAAAGACAACAAGCCAGGGGAGAGGACTCCTCTCACTCACCTGAGCTGCCTGAGCATGAAGCTGCTGAAAAATGTAAACCAATGAGCACCACTCTCCCTGTGACGCTTCCTTACCCCTGCATAGGTGATGTTTAATTTCTTCGAGAAACAATGTCAACACAAGAAGGGGACCATTTCTAAGTCTTGCATCTCCGTCTAAACAGCAGTGCAGAGTTCACTAGCCGTTAACATGTATTGCCTCACCCTGGGGACTACAAATGATGTCAAATATGATTAATTTTAAAAAAAGAAGTTTTAAAATAAAAGAAAAAAATGTATTGCCTCCTGGAATTATTTTCAATGCTTGTATGCATTATCTTACAAAACCTAAAAGGGAAAGAAAGTGTAAGATGCAAATATCTCAATGTCTGTAGAGTTTAAATGTTAACCTAGAAATGGTTTAAGAGAAATCATCTCACTCCTTTCCTTAGCAGTTTCCTCAATCTCTATGCCAATGAGCAAGGAACTCCAGTTAAAAGGATAATTGTTTTTCTGAATTTTTAAAACTTGTAAAATCTTTCCCCCTCGATTTGTGTAGGCCTACTTCTGTCTAATGGATCACGCATTTTTTTTAATTTAAATTGATCAAAACTGAAAAAGTAAGAGGACTCATTTAATTGCTAAGATAATTCAGAAAATTGGGCTGAACATTCAGAAAGAGACACTCAGGTCAAAGTTCTGTTTTGTTTTTTATAAAGATTTTTATTTATTTATGCACACAAGAGCCGGGGTATAGGCCAGAGTTGTGGGAGGTGAGCGGATTCACCAGAGATAGAGCTAGGAACAGAACAGGCAGACTGACTAAAAAAAAAAAAAGACACTGCTGAGAGGAGCAGCGAGAGGTCTGCTGCGCCATGTGGGTCCCCTCCCTGGCTGGCAGCAGGGATCAAACTCGTGCTGCAGTGGCTGTGGTTTGCTTCATAGTGCGTTGCCTAACCCACTGCGCCACTAGGGAGGCCCCAAAGTCCTGTTTTGATGGCCATAGAACTTTCACAGATCCCAGGTAAGACCACTGGGCAGGCTACCACAGAGCTTTCTGAACATTTCCATTTCCATACAAAATGCCCACCTTTCACATTCATCTTCCAAGGTGGGAAAGAGGCTTGAAGAGGGAGAAGTAAACTGAGAAGAATTAGAAAAGGAAGTTATTACATACTGATGATCATACCAGGTCAGCAGAGCAACAAAATAGAAGTAGTAGCAAAACTGTAGTAGCAACAAAATAGAAGACCAACTGACAAGAGAAGCCCGGGCCAGTAAAGAGGCCCATAGAAGATTAAAGTGAACGAGGAAGCTGATGGTGACCCACAGCAGATGTGATCCAGGGAGAAAGCAAGTCAGTCACAAAGGTGCAGGAGAAACAAGATGACAATTGCTAGTCTTTTTTCTCTGCCAGTGAGACTAGAGAGGGTTCCAGAAACATGTAGTTGAATAAAGAAACAAGCTCTGAGGACAGGGGCCAGATGGGCATCTGAGATGCACACACTGGACAGTTCAGGTGATCAGAGCTGGATTCTTTCTTGCCCACATTGTCTTGGTGCTCCCTGGGACCAGCCAGCTCTCAGGAGTGGGCCGGAGGTAACTGGAACATAGAGGAAGTCCCAAAAAGATCTTGTCAACAGCCTGCAAAAGATTCGTGTTTGAACAAAGAACTAAGATGCCTCTAGTTCTCAGGGCCCCTTAGCCATCTCTTTTGAGGGAAGTGATAACACACCAGTAGTCCAGAGTGAGGTGGCTGGGTTTCATTCCTTTTCTTTTCTTTTTTCTTTTTTGGGAGGGGGGTTTGAGGTTGACCAGAACTCTGTAATTGAATTGTCAGTATTTCTGTAACTGAATAGCCTAAGTGTTTTGACACTTTATGTAAATTAAAATTCATAACAATCCTGCAGTATTTCAATGGTTCCCAAGAGTTTAAGAAAGGGCAAGGTGTCAACTAGGAATATTTGGCAAAACTTGAAACCTGCAAAGTTCACTGAGCAAAGTAGTCAAAGGAGGGGGTGAGGCCTGAATTTTCTAGCTCACAGTGTTTATAGCACTGCAACTAATTTTCTTTTTTCTCTATTTATTTGTTTGTTTGTTTATTTATTTATTTTTGTTTGTTTGTTTATTTATTTACTCATTCATTCTTACAATGTTTGCTGTCTTTCTTAAGGTGTAGTCCCCATAGGATTTCCACCACCACTTCACCTGTGCACCATCACCTTAGTTCCTTGTGTTCTTCCCACCCCTTTTTTGATTCCTTTCTCTCCTTCACCCCTTTTAGAACCACTTGGCCTCTACTCTAACTCTTCACTCCAGCTCCGTAGCTCTTTCCTCCTTTAAGTATCAAAATCCTTGCCATCCTTCAAGGAAGATGCCATCTCTGTCACTTGAGGGATCTCTTATTTTCACAGGTGGAGTTAACCTTTCCTTTCCCAACTGCCTTGACTCCTACCCTGCTCAGTATGGACCATGTAAAGGTACTAACTAATTCCTTAACATCCTTATTTATAACAATTATTTATGTACATCTGAGTTCCTCTCTAGACTGCTAGCTCTTTAATTTTGATTGAAAAATATTTAGGAACTCAAAAACCTTAGGAAGAAATAAAAATATAGAAGAAAATAAAAAATTCTGTTGAACACATAAATAATGTGCTAAGAATAATAATGAATGAAATTTCTCAACATATGACTTTTTGAAGTTTAGTTTTATGTAATAAATATATCAAATGATGCTGATCAAACTCACTTGTTCCTATGAAAAGTACTACTTTGTAACCTAAATTTAACCAGCTGAATGACTATTTCAGGGGAGAGAATTAATAGCTCAGAGAAATGGGTTTAGATCCTAATATGCTATTAACTAGATGGGTAACTTCAGATGATGTATTTGACCTTCCATCCATTCCCTCTTAAATAGAATAACTTAGTTGCGGGGGAGGGAGGCTCTCCCTGCTGGTGCAATGGATTAAGCAATGCAGTGTGAAGCAAAATGTAGTCACTGTAGCACGAGTTCGATTCCTGCCACCAGCCAGAGAGGTAACCCACATGGCATAGCAAACCTCTCCTGCCTCATCCACTTCTCCCCTTAGCAGTGTGTTTCAGTTGATCTACCTGTTCTGTTCCCCACTTTGTCTCTTGTGAATCCTCTCAGCCCCCACACCTCTGGCCTGTACCCCAGTTCTTGTATGCATAAATAAATAAACAAAAAAAAGAAAAACTTAGTTGGATAAAATGACATTGAAGTTCCCTTAAATAACTTTAAGAACTTGTTAATACACTATTTTTTATTAGTAATATTCTCCAGAGGAGGAAAACTGAGAGGACAGAATTGGGTGAATAGATGGATGGAAAGAAAAAAAGAAAGGAAAGAAAGAAAGAAAGGAAAGGAAGGAAGGAAGGAAGGAAGGAAGGAAGGAAGGAAGGAAGGAAGGAAGGAAGGAAGGAAGGAAGGAAGGAAGGAAGGAAGGAAGGAAGGAAGGAAG
>JAGFMF010011456.1:3383699-3446870 GCA_019455555.1 Galemys pyrenaicus
AAGAAAGAAAGAAAGAAAGAAAGAAAGAAAGAAAGAAAGAAAGAAAGAAAGAAAGAAAGAAAGAAAGAAAGAAAGAGTTAAGAAATTACTTCAGTAGGGTGTTTGCTGAGTCAGCATTAGGCTAGCTCTACACATCTATCTTGACCTGTAGCGTGCTTTTGAATAGTCATACAAAAATTCCATTCAGGAAAGGCCATGAAAATATGATCAAAGTAGAGACTGCTATAAAGATGACTATAAAGTCTGGAAGAGTGAAGTAGGACAATCATTCCTCATTAATACCTCAGCAAACATTCTCCTACAAATTCAGATTTTCTCTTCTTCTAAGGTCTTAGGCAATGACTTAGAAATATTTGGCACTTGGGATCAATTTTTCCCTTATTTTCTATCCGACCACTTTCTATAACATTGAGCACGAGACACGAACCTGCAGATGAATAGGTTGGGTCATTTCTGGTTGCCAGGCCAGTTCCTAACTGCCTCAAGACCTAAGGAGTCCAGCCTACTCCCGCATATCAGGGACTGTCCTTTTCTCTTTCTTACAAGTAAGGGCTCATTAGATAAATTATTTCTTAGCCTAATGGATGAGCTTAACCTTGAAATTAATTTTGTGGGCTAATGACAATAATTATGACTGGATATTTGACACTATAATCCTAGTAAATAAGGTAAACCTCTCTCCCAAATAGTCTTCACACATATTGTACAACTTTATGGATTTCCTTAGACCCACATTTCCTTGTGGAAATGGAAAAATTGGAGTGCATTGGAAGATGGGGTGTCCATGTAGCTATTTATTTTTAGAGTTCTGAGCAATGAACTGGGTTAATGAACATTGATCCAGTTGGATATTAAGTTGATGAGTATACCAAATAGCTAATGACTAATTTGTTATTTCAACTATCCTAATTGATGAGACCAAGTCAACTGATCAACAATTTGCTTCATTACCTTCAAATTTAACTATAATCTCACTTAAAGCAAAACACAAAGTCAAAGTTATCATGTGAATGACTAATTCACTCTCCCCAATATATCTGCCCAATCTATTTTTATTTATTTGGATGCTAGATACACTTTGATAGATGCAATGTAGCTCTTGATGCTTTGCATATTTTTTTAAACCATCAGTATATTATCTTTAAAATGAAGCCCACCTCAGTTCCTCCCTGGTGCCACAGCAGATTGAGTACCACAATGTGAAGCCTCTGTGGCACAGCAGTGTGAGTTTGATCCCGGTCAGGGAGGGGACCCACAAGGCGCAGCAGACCTTTCCTGCCTCACCCGCTGCTTCCCTCAGCAGTATACTGCAGTGGATCTGCCAGTTCTGCTCCTCACTGTCTCTGGTGAATCCTCTCACCTCCCGGGACTCTGGCCTATACCTCAGCTCTTGTATGCATAAATAAATAAATATTTAATAAGTAAATAAAATAAAATGAAGCCCACCTCAATTTATGTCTCCAGGAGAAAATAGTGTTTGTCTTAAACAATAGTTTACTTATGAGAGAGAAAAAATCTCCCATCATAGTCAGCTTCACCTTCTAAGTGCCTCATGTTTGAAACTTTCCCCTTCCTACCTGCCTTTAGATAACATCAATTAAATTCCTCTGTATCACTCATTCCCTTCACCCAAGTGTTCATTTTCTACTGATTCAACCTACTGAGGCACTTCACCCCCTGGTGTTTCCAAGAGAGCCTGAAATTAACACAGTCTTTTCCAATTAGTTGATCCTTTCAGAGTAAACCACACCATCTTATATAGAGAGAAAGTGAGGTGCATTTTTATCATCTGACTCCCAAAGGTCTTTTCTCCTCATTAATTCTGTTAAATGACTTAGTTATTCAATATAAGTAGAGATATGCCCAATTTGAGGTTCAGACAAATGTAATGTGTGATTCTTCACCATTATCCTCTAGCCCCACCCCAAGTTTTATATGTGTGCTGGGGAAGCTGCTAGTGAAAAAACCTCAAGACACTTTGTATTAGCAAAGTTCTCCAGAGGAACAAAACCAACAGGATAGATGGGCAGATGAACGGATGGATGAATAGATACATTGACTATAGGTAGGCAAGTAGGTAGATAGATAGATAGATACATAGATACATAGATACATAGATATATAGATACATAGGTAGATAGACAGACAGACAGATTTGAAAGGAAATTTATTATAAGAAATGGCTCATGAAATTATGAAGATAGAGAAGTCCCAGCTGTCTGCATGCTGAACCATGAAAACTGAAGGCATAATTTACTCTGAAGGCTTGGAAACCAGGATGTAAAGGAATAAGAATGAGGATGTTCTATTCCAAGCAGACAGCAAACTCACCCTTGTGCTTTTTTGTTCTTTTCATGCTCTCAAAGAATTGAAGAATGACACATTGGTGAGCGCAGTGTTTACTTGGTATACTGATTCAAGTGCTAATTTCTCCTGGAAACACCCTCACAAATACACCCAGAAATACAGGTATCTCAAAGATATTGCAGGCTTGGCTCTAGGCCACCACCATCAGTGATATCCCCGTTTCTGGTTTTGTGACATCTCCATCCAGGATTTTCTGCTCCTGCCTTTCTCTTCCAGTGCACATCCTCAGCCTTCTCTTTGTGACTGTCATGGCAACTCTCTGCTGGCAGGAGGAGCACATGTGGTCCTCTGGGGAACTGCAACTGTGCCCTGGCTCTGCCAAAATACTTGCACTGCTTATCTAGCTCTTTCCTCCACATCTCCGGCCTACCCTCATAGGAAGGATAGCAAAAGCACTGGCATTTTATAACTTCGTCCCTCTCGCTGTGAACCACGCCCCTAACCCTTACCAAGGACTTTCTTCACCTCTTTTCTGGAAGCTTGGCTGTTATCCAACTCAGTTCCCAGGCTATGGGGCAAATTGAATGTAGGGGGACAAAAGGTATGGTGGGATTAGGGTACTGAAATAAATTAAAAATCTTGATGGTGTTTGTTTTACAGATGTGGGATATGTTGAGGTTCCAGTTTCTCTGAGCTCCCCTGCTCCTAGGACTTCGTAGCCAAAGTGGAAATAAACCATACGGTATCAAAGGTTATGCCTCTCCAAGATGCTAAGATAGGCCTGCCCAGCACATGTCACTTGGCAGGTGGATTTATTGAAGTTGGGGTCAATCAAGACCCTGCAGGCTCAGAAGAAACTTTGACCACTCCAACTCCCCAGAAGAATGAAAATGAGCATATCACCCAGAACTAGGATTTTTGCCCAAAATAACATTTATTTTTGAAAAATAAATCTTTATGCCAGAGCAAACAGAACATCTATAAGTCATCCTAGGGCTCAGCTCACCTCATCAGGTGAGTTTCCTCCTCTCTTCTTAAAGCCCCAGGCCCCTCCCCTTCCTTAGATCAATGTATATGTATATCTCTTCTTTTCTCTCACTGCAATCAAAATCCACACCCATGATCTGTGTCATTAAATTTGGTCATTTTCTGTTACTAATCAGTCTGATATTAATTTGATTGTTCAACCAGCCAACCCAGAGGAGTGAGAGGAAATTTCTTCTCTCTCCTGAGAGTAACTACCAAATAGAGAGGAGTAAGGGGCTCGGGCTATCTGGCCACCACCAAAGCTGCTGGAAGTAGAAATAGTGATTGTGGAGTCTTTGGCGTCTGCGTTTATCTTCACAGCATCAATGAACAGATGGACACTTGGAACCAAAAATATACTCTCATGTTGGCATAATACCTGTTTCAGCCACCACTATATTCCCCATACCTGTGTCTGGCACATATTAGCAATATGTGTGTGGAATGTAGGGATGAACGAGGCTAACTGGGAAAGAGGGAAAGACAGGACAACTACAAAAATGAGTGTAATAACTAAACAGTCATAACATTACAGAAGGGAAGGAAATCCTCCAGCATGAGGGTACAACAAACCCACCATCCCAACAACCTCCAAAGAAGAATCGACAGACCTGATGCAGGAAGAATCCTGACCATGGTCTAAACTTGAGAATCTAAATGATCCAGGATTCTTGCTAATTCTGATTTTCTTTTTCCTCTTATAAAAATCCATCCCATTGGTCAACACACAACAGCTTCAAGATAATAGCATTTCATTTAACATAAAACACCAGCTTTACATAAATCCACACAATTAGAGATATTGTATTTAAAAACAAACAAACAAACTCAGCAAAGTCTAGAGGGTTGAGACAATGCGTATCACACCTCTTTTCTGTAGACTGAAATCAAGCATTGCATATCCTTATTTCACCAATTAAAATGATACATTAATCATCTTACTTCTTTTTGTTCTTATTTCATGTGATTCCAACTCCTCCCCGTTTCTTCGGCAGATGCTGCTGGGGCCGTCGGAAGCATGCCCACGTGCATCTTGTATGTTCCCTCTGAACCGTGTGAAATGCATCATCGACCACATGAAACACCTCCCCACGGCTTCCATATGTCTGAGCACAGCAAACGCCAGGCCTGAGCACCAGCCGCCCTGCCCAAGGCAGCATGCTGAAGCGGTCTCCTGTCTTCAGGATTCCCAGCACTTACTTTTGTTCCCCATCTGTCTTTCTTCTCCCCACTTCAGTAAAGCCCCACTTAATCAAGGTCTACCTCATACTTTGCAAATTGGCAATTCTTAACCATGATATCATAAGTAGCTTTTGATTGTTGGAGCAAGGTAGAGACATTTCTATCTTCCAAGCATGGAGGATAGAGGAGTCTAGGAATTAAAAGCAGATGATTTTGTTGTGATGCCCAGCATTGCTGGTTCGACATAACTTGTCAGTTACACTCTAGTTACAGGTAACCAAATACCAGAAGAAATGTTGCTTAAATAATAAGACTCGGGGTTGCTTGGGGGTTTACGACTCTGCGTGCTAGGTACCTTTCTCTAGGATTCACAAAGCAGTGTGCAACTCCAAGCTTGGCACCCTCATCTGACAATGTGGGAGGGGGAAGGGGCTTCTCCTTGTGCAAGTCTCTCTCTTTTATGAAGGCAGAAAATCTTTCTCAGCACCAAAGCCCCCTCCTTCTCCTAGCAGATTCCCCTCTCAGGCTTCACAAGTAACAATTGGAATCATAAATCCATACCCTAGCCACAGAGGAGCTCATAAATGCAAAATTCAGATATTGTCTTCTTCTGTAGCAGGGGGTATGCTATGTTAGCCGTGCATTGTGTTTTCTGAATTCTGACCCTGGAAGAACAGCCCTTCCAAGGTTAACCAATTCCTAGAAACAAGAAACCACTTTTACCTTTCCAGTGCCAACCAACCAATCCAAATCCCCCACAGCAGCCATATCCTTGATGAAGCTGTCACACTCAGGCAACTGTTTCTCTGCCAAATCACCTAAGGCCAGATCCCAGGCAGTTTGGGACAGCCTCTGTACTCCAGAGTCTTCTGAAATATTTCCAATTGGCCAATCCTAAAACTTGCTTACCCTGCCTATCTGTTCTTCCCACAGAAACCATAATCAAGGCTCTTGCCCATAGCTCCTTCTCCTCCAGGCTCCTGGTGCACTCCTTATGGCCCTCCCAGCACGGTGTGCCCCTCCTCTTGGAAACTCTGAGCAACAAATACAATCATTTTCCAATCTATTGGCTTTCCTGAACCTCCAATTTCCTATGAATATGAACTATTTTAGAATAGGTTCTGCTGGCAACAAACCCTCCTGGTAAAGTTTTTTCTCCCAGGGAAAAGTAATTAAAGGAAGTCTCTTTCTATGAGCAAGAATTGGTTCTAGTTATCTATTGGCACATATAAAATTACCCTACGAGCTAGGGTATTAAAACAACAATGTGTATGTATTATCCTGTGGTTTCTGTGGGTCAGGAAGCCAAGCAGGATTCAGATGGGAAGTCCTGGCCTCAGAAGACGTAGCCACTGTCAGGTCTGCTGGAGCCTTATAACACAGGACTGAAGACAACAGGCTATGCAAACCAATTAGCTCAGTTAATCTCATAGCATTTCTTTGAGATACACACTATTTGATAACACGATTTTAAACAGGGAGGTGGATTTCCAGAGTTATGTATCTTATCAAGGCCTTGTAGTTGGTAAATGGTGTCACTGGGTCAGATGGTAGCTTCTTCCCTCCCTTAGTCTCTCTCCATCACCTTACTGCATTATGATATAGCACTTACTGATGTTCATTCGAAATGGTCTTTTACATTTGTCTTTTGAAACGTTTGTCTCTGTTTGCTGGTACAATGCAAAATCCTTGAGACTAGAGCCATGACTCACCATGTTTAACATCTTTATTTCCCAGAATCTAGAACAGAGTCACAGACTGCATGTGCTCAGTAAATGATCATTCAATGAAACACACAGGTCGTGTTCTCTAGTTTGACCAGTAGAATTACTTCCAGGTGACACAGGGTGGAATAGTCTCTCCTGTGACAGCTCCTGACCTTGGAAGCTGCCCTACCTTCCCCAAGGTTATTCCTGTATGCTGACGCTTGGACAAGTCCCTCTTCACATCCTAAACTTTTCCATGTATGACTTTCAGCTGCTTGCCCTGTCGAGGAAGTCTCACTTCCCTCTGTGTCAAGTTTCTAGCTTCATTGGTGCGACTTTGCATTACTCAGGATATGTTATGTTAAATCCTGTGGGATTGCAGGTTGCTTTCCCCAAACCTAACAGTGATCCGGCAGAATTCAAAATTCAGAATCCATCTCTGTTGTTTTCTGTTTCTCTTTTCTTTCTGTCTCCTTTTCTGAGTCCACCTCCAGCATGGTTATTAAGTTTTAGCAATACTGATGTTTATGTCCCAAAATATTCTTGAATCCAAGCTCTCCTCCCTAACCCTGAAGCAGACCTGAAGCAACCTGTTGAACTGTTTGGTGTTGGCAATGGAATTTCCAGACTAGCAAGAAATTAAGGGTCTCCTCTCCAATTATCTTCCTTTGGAAAAATCTGTTGAAAAGGTTTAGTATTTACAGACTCTCTCCCTCCCTTCTTCCCTCCCTCCCTCCCTCTCTTACTCTCTCTCTCTCTCTCTCTCTCTCTCTCTCACACACACACACACACACACACACACACACTCTGTAACCTTTNACAGACTCTCTCCCTCCCTTCTTCCCTCCCTCCCTCCCTCTCTCACTCTCTCTCTCTCTCTCTCTCTCTCTCTCTCACACACACACACACACACACACACACACACTCTGTAACCTTTAAGCTTCATTTGTATATGTTGTTACATTTGCTGGATGGCCCAAGTTTTTCCACACAGCCTTTGTAAGTCAGACAGGGTGGCATTAGGAATCCCAGGGAGAGGACCCCAGACATTCTGGCTCTCCCTCCTCCTAAAACACAGAGAAATGTGCTCTTGGGGATTCAGCATCCTTTTATGAGAGCAGAGCTGGAGGCCTGCGTGTGAGTGTGTCAGCTGTAACCTCGGTAATAGCCACTCTTTGTCCTTACAATAAACCTCTAATCCAACCTTCATTTCCCATGTGATGGGGAAATCTATTTTCTTTTATTACTTTCAGTATGGAATCAGGGTTCCAGGCTTGTGGTATCACATACTTTTTATACATTGTGTTGTCATAATAGGGCTTTATAAATTGCATTGTGCTTCCTTGGGGACCAGATATTTTGATGGGAGAGAAAGATCAATATTTTCTGTGCTTAGGCTGAGACGCCATCTGCAGAGGGGTAGCGGTCAGCGTCTTGCTGCTAATCACCTGGCAGCAGAGTCTTTCTGGAGGTAGCTCATTGAGACAACCGATAGCAGCTCCCAGTTCAAGGAAGCTAACTTTGTGGAGGATCCTGGGATTCCAAAAGCCCTCCAGTCATGCTGGATGGATTGTGTAAGATCTGGACACCTGGTGGGGGGGAGAGAAGGGGGAAGGTTGAGGGCAGACTTGGGAGCACGGGGGACTGAGGTGATGGTGCACTGGTGATATGGTGATGGGGAATACATGGGGGTTACAATTAATGTCCTTCCTTCCTCCTCCCCTTGTCTCCTAGGCCACGGTTACCTACTTATGAAGGCTCTGGGTCCAGAATGGCACAACCCTTTCCTGCCCTCAAGCCCTGTACAACAGGTAGGCCTCAGCTGTCTCTCCCCGAATCCTACAGATTCTGGCCCTTGGGGATTTAGGAGAGGGATCCAGGAGGCTTTAAGGAAGGGGGGCAGATGCCTGTAAACCACACCTTCAAATATATTTTTTAAAATATATATAAATTTTTAAAAAAAGTGGAAAAAAAAAAACAGAGGAGGGAAGAGCCTAAGGGGCTATGGTAATAGTGCATGAGTGAATTTGTGGTGGGGATTTTACAGGGACTACACCTGAGTGGAGACAGCAAACAAGCACACATTGTACAGAAATGAACAATGATGTAAAATATATAAATCAATTATTTTTAAAAAATCCCACCAGACAATTGATTTTCATAGACAATCTTGGGACAGAAAAAGAACATAAATCCAGCTGAAGCATTTCAAAATCTGTAAGCAGAATAAATTCCAGACCAGAGCCATGGAAGAGTAATTTTCCTCAGACTCCACGGTCTTCACTAGCTAAATATGTTCCCCTTTATATGTAGGAAAATGGAATCACTGAAGGAAAAAACTGGAAGGGTCTTTGAAGATTGTTTAACACAGCCTCCTCATTTTCTTTATGAGTTGAAGATGGAAAGTGTTACATCTGGGGTTATACTGTGAACTAATTATAAAGTAGAAGATAGAGCCAGGGGTCTTCGCTCCTGCTCCAATATACTCTCATTTGTCCATCAGTCCAGTGATCTAAGAACTCTGAGGTTACAGCACAGTAGGGAAAAAGGCTGGTGGGGGGTTTGGAATAACAGCTGATCTGATTCTCCCACCGCACAGTTCCGTAAACCGAGACACAAAGATTCAGAGCAACCTGTTCCAGGTAGAAGAACTAACATTTGAAGTGGACATTTTCACAGTCCCAGGCTTACATTCTCTCTTTTCAACTGTCTTTGACCAACCAGTTTGCAATCCTGTGGTGGTGAAAGAGGGACAAGAAAGAAGCGGTTTCTGAAAACTTTAATGACTTTAGGAACCAGGTAAAACGCTGAAAGGAGAGAAATTAAGTTTAAGAGGTGTGGTTTGGGTTTTGGTGGTGAACAAGTCAAGTGCCCCATTCTAAAGGCATTCCCAAACAGATCTTTGAAACATTGTGCTTCAAACACAATCTCCAGGCAGGGCACATCTGGCCAGTGTGTGAGCTCTGGTATGATCACATCAGAAATTCACTGAGTTGATTTTCTTAGCAAAGAAATGGTGTTTTTACTGAGTCTGTACCTTATAGACCTTGCCTTTACCCTTTGGGAACCAGAGGCTTTGAGAGCAATTTGAGGAACTAAAGAATTCCCATGGTCTTCCATGCTGCCCAAACAGAGAAAGAAGATTTCGATATTTAATAGTATCTTCCGCCTTCCAAGCTCTCATGGAAATCTCCCTTAGCTTCGCCCTGTACCCCTCTATCTTGGGCATGAGAGCTACTTCTTAGGGTCGTATCAGTAAACAGAATTCACACTGTCTTCTCTATTTTCCTATTTCTCCCCACACAACCAGACATAAATTTCCTCCTTGTCGGCCACATCTTTTGCAAATAAACTCATTTAAACAAATGGCTGACAGTTGTCAGTGGCCCAGGCGAACAAACAGTGTTGGCTTCTGAACCCCAGTTTGGGCTCATTGGGGACATCCCCCACAACACTGACTGGAGAGCTCTGGTTGGACCCAAGCCCTTACACGAGTGGTCTCTAAATGGGATGTACTCACCCCCAAGGGAACAAATAATCCATTTTCATGAAAGAGGTAACTAGATGAACCTCTGATTTTGCAACTAAATAATTTATACAGGAACTGCTACTATTTCCTTTGTGATTGACATGGTACATATACTTGATTTGTAAACAAAAATATATATTCTCAAGGTTCCTGCTTTAAAAACATTTTCCTTTTATTTGTCATTACCTGGAACTTAACTGTATTTTTTAAAAAAAGATTTATTTATTTATGCACACAAGAGCTGAGGTATAGGCCAGAAGTGCAGGGATGAGAGGAGTCACCAGAGACAGAGTGGGGAACAGAAAAGGCAGATCTACTGAAGTACTCTGCTGAGGGGATCAGTGGATGAGGCAGAAGAGGTCTGCCATGCCATGTGGGTCCCCTCCCTGGCTGGGGATCGAATTTGGTGCTACAGTGGCTGCAGATGCTTCATAATGTGGTACTTAACCCCTTGTGCCACCAGGGAGGCCCCCTTACTGGTATTTTGAATAAGTAGCAAGCATATGATTTAGGAAATATTCTAATTTTAATATATGAACAAATGATCAAACAGACCTCAAAGTTCTACAAAAAATCTTAGTGGTAACGGTGACTAAGCCTTCATATCTGTATCAGGTCAGGTTCTCTAATCTTCACAAAATAATGTCAACAACAATAATAAAAACAGTAAAAATAATAATAAACAATGATTGCCATTTTTAAAATAATTACCAAGTCCAACTTCTCTGAGCATTTTACGAACATTATTTAATTGCATTTCCAGAGTAATTCTGTGAGGTGGAAATGAACTGTGTGACTCAGAACACTTCTGATGAACCACGGTGACTTCCCGGCACCACCTCTTCACCTCTCTGACACCCGCTGGGTGTTCTACAGTTCATTCAATTCTGACACTACCTGGACTTTGCATCAGGAACTGCAGGTGAAGGGCTCAGGTCTCAAGACTGCCCCCACTTCAGATCCCGGCCCCAAGTCCAAGTTGTCACTGGCACTTCTGATCAATGACTCATGCATTCACAATCCTCTCCTAAGTTTTAATAGTTCTCCAGAACAACTCACAGAAATAAGAAAAGTGCCTCACTTACTACTACTAATTTATTGTAAAGGCTACAACGTAGGAACAGTCAAATGGAGGAGATACAGGGGACAATAACTGGGAGGAAGAGGCATGCAGCTTCCATGCCCTCTTTGGGCACCATCCCAGCACTTCCATGTATTCATCGACCCAGAAACTCTCCATACTCTATTGTTTGGGGGTTTGAATAGACGTTTCACCACACAGGCACGATAGAGTAAATCACTGAGCACTGGTGAATGGCTCAAATCTCCTGACCCTCTCCCGTCCTTGGAGGTTGAGGAGTGGGACTGAAAGTTCCAAGTTTCTAGTCAAGGCTTGGTCTTTCTAGACCCCATTCCCAATCCCGAAGCTATCAAAGGGTCCAACAAAAGTCACTTAGAGAAAATATCTTCCTATCACAGTTCTCACTCAGCGAGTATCAAGGGTTTTAGGAACTCTGTCAGCAACCACTATCATACCACTGATGGGTACTAATTCTATTTTCACTTTACAGATGAAGAAAGTAAGGATCAGAGAAGTCAAGGAACTTTTCCCCAGTTGCTAAGCCAATATATTGCAATACATAAAAGGCTTTTAATATTAAAAAGGCTTTTAATACTCATCTGTTGGATTCAATTGCTCATCTCTTATCCACTTTACCGTAATCCTTTTGCTGGAATTATTGTGAAAGACTTGTCCTAAAGAGAGTCAGCAGAGAATATTTACATGGCTTTTGCAACTTTTGTGCACTATAATAAAATCTACGTATCTTTAGCAGGTACCGATTTAGGATGTATCCAGTGTATTGGTTTCTGAGGCTTAATATACAATAGAAAGCATTACTGGGAAAATTACTCAGTTAAGTCATCACATTTTTGTCAGTCAAGCAATTTTTTGTCATTCTGATTTTCATCAATTGAGAGCGAAGGATGTAAGTTCATGTCAATCTATTTCTTCTTGATTTTTAGTTTTCTAACTTACCTAGTGGCTGACCTAACCTAGAAGCCATTCAATTGGGACTTACAATGATTATTCTTAATTTCTAGCACCATAAACTATTCCTTATTATTGACTACATAGAGACTGCCTTCGAAGATTTCAGGAGAAAGCTCGATAATTGTTCTCTGACAAAAATGGAAAAAGTCATCTGAGGGTGATGAGCTCTGTCTGAGAAACAGATGTGTAAGAGCTCTCAGGTGGAAGCTGCTAGGAACAGAGTTCAGACAAATTTGATTAAGTGAACTAATTAGCAAATTTATTTTCATTACTGACACAGTAATTTAGTTCCAACTGGCAGAGGACTAAAATATGTTTCAAGCTTGAAGGGAACTGTGGATATTCCTTTTACCATAAACTAAGATTCATAAGTTAATTGGGATATTTTACGATTCTCTGGTGGGAAATAAATCTAAACAAGAAAAAACCGTGTATATTCGTAGCCATTTCCCCCACAAGGAGTTAACAGCTCTCTGAATTGTGCATCCTACATAAAAATGATTGTGCAGTCTAGATGGCAATGATCATTTTATGGGAAAATAGAGCCAAAGAGAAAATTATCGTTAAGTAGTCAATTTACCAAATGCTATACACAATATATGGTCTCTTCATATGAGTCTCAGTGTTCTCAGTGGTTAAGTGAGAGTTTGTTAAAATATGCATCTTTCCTCTAAAGTTATTTTTTGGTCTATGTTCTAGTAGAGAACTGTATGTTAAATAAGACGAAAGTAGAATGTTACATAGAAAACGGGGTCAGGTTGGCCTATCCCATTGGATCACCTCTTTGCTGTCTCCCAGGTAATTTTATTTCTTGAAGAAACTGAATAAAATATTGCTTTCAATTGCCTCTACAGAACATGGAAGCCTTGTTAGTTAAAATGCTCTACATGAGTTAGGCAAGAATTTGCATTGTTTGAGGGCAGTTCATTTTATTTGTGTTTTCATTGGCTGATCTGCCCCTTAAGTCTCTTTTAATCTGTAAATTATCCTTCCTTGTGTTTTTCCCTTGCAGTTATAGGTTGAGGACACTGGGTTCTTTGCACTGTAGGACCTCCCGCAGCCTAGATTTCTATGTTTACCTCTTTGTGATGTTGGATCACACAGCCTCTGAATTCCTGGAAACTTAGTAGTTAGATATGGAGGCTTCATCAGATTCAGGTTTGATTTCCTCCCTTTCAAGCCTACCTCAAAAGCGGTAGTACCTGCTTCCATCAGGAGGTACATGCAGGCCTGTCCCTCTCTGGGTGATGCTAGCAGTCACTGATAATCATTACACAGATCAAATCTTGGCAAACTCAAGGGGCAAACTGAATCTGCTGTCTGTTTTTGTAAGTCAAGTTTTATTGGAACACAGTCACACCCATCAATTGACATATTGTCTTTGGCTGCTTTTGCACTGAAACAGCAAAGTTGAGCCTTTGTGACAGAGACCATATGTCCCACGAAGTCTGAAATTGTTACAGAAAATATTTTCTCACCCCTGATTTAGTTCGTTTTATATTATTAAGGAATATAAAATAGTGACATTCAAATTTTGACATCTCACTTATTAGTTTCATTGCTTGTATAAAAGAAGTTCTTTTGGCTACGACAGCTTATGTAGGAAAGACAGGCTATATTACATTTGGTTCTTTCTCTTGTTTTTTTTTTTTAAAGAAATAATGAAGCTGTTTCTAGCTTTCCCCAAGGTGTTCAGTAAGGCTGTCTTTTATTTCTTTTGTTTTGTTTGAGAATTATTATAAACTCATGAAATTAGATATATTTGATATGTTTCAAAGCATCCTAGTTATGACTGTCCTTATGTCATGCAAGCTGACCCTCTTTAGCCACTGGGAACCTAGGCTCTAGACTGAGACATTTTGGCACAAACTGAGTAAACTTTGGTAACTCTTTGCTTTCTGCAATAACAACTATTCCAGGCTGGTTTGTTTCTGCCTCAGTCCTGAAATCATTCAATTTTCTAAATATCTGCTAGTGGGAAATGATGTGCAGAGCTCTCCGGTGTTCATAACTGATGGATTTGGCCATTGTTTCTAGGATTAATAATGACAGAGGTAGAAAGTATGAATTCCTTAAAATATATGCTGAGTTCAGAGTAATACTTCCAATCTAAATTAAGAACTACAAGATTTTTAAACCTTGTTCATCTTCCATAAACATAGTCTCTCAACCACACTGATACTCTCAATCCTCAATGACAACCAAAATTGTGCATTTGCTGTATCCTACAATATATCCTACAATATATACAAACTTTCTCTCTCAAAGCTAAGACAGAGTTCTGGGTCTGGAAGGGCAGAATAAAATGAGGAATGTGTTAAGAAGAGAAGCCAAAAGAATCAAAAATATGTAAGTGAATATGTAAGGCCTTGGGAACTAGAAGAACTGGAAAGTATCATAGGTTTTTGTAAACCACAGACTACAGCACTCCAAGCCGAACACACCCTTACAGGGGTCCATCTGTATGGACCATACCAAGAAATTCTCTTCATGTCTCTACCCTTCTTCCCCAACAGTACAGCTTGATCCTTCAATGTCTGTTGTATGGATTGAGGCAAGAAGCCTCTTGTGGTTATTCTGGGTGAGACTTTGACACTGGAATATAAATAGTTGAACTGACTAAGATCAATGAATGAATCAGCATCAAAGGAGTGACAAGGCCCTCGAGGCATAACCAAGTCTCCCTTAACCTCAGACTGAACATGCCACACATTGTTCCAAAGCATAATTTTTCTCTGTAACAAAGCCAAGAATGTGGGCATTGTGGCAGTGACTTGGTCCTCATGTCGGTTTCCCACAAAGCAGATATTCTAAGGCAATGACTTGGTCAAGTAGCACATGGTGAATGTGCTTTCCCTTAGATGGCAAATAGCTCATGTTCTCTCCCCTAACTCAGCAGTGCCACCGACCTATCCTCCCTTGCTCCTCTTCCTCTTTTCTTGTTTTCTGAAATGACAACTATTCCAGGCAGGGGAAATCTTCCAAATGTCCTGCTTTTTAGAGAGAGACAAGGGTCTTTTCTCAGCTAATGTGTAGTATTTTCCAATGATTCAAATAATTTATTTCATTACTAGTGCTCCAATTCCCACACCAATGGGGTATTCTAGAGTTCAATTCAATGTAGACACTGAATTAACACAGACTCTCCAGATTGAGGGTGTAGTCCTACAAAACTGAACCCCTCCATCCTCCCAGATCAGATGCCATCCACAAAAGGGATTTCCAGGTTCCTGCACTCTGTCTAGAAGACTAAAAGTCAGGGTTCTATGACTGCCCCTAGGTTTGACAATTTAACAGAATGTCTCCCAGACACATAAAAGTGCTTTACTTAGGGTTACCTGTTTATTATAAAGTGTACAAACCAAGGTCAGACAGACTGAAGAGATATAAAAGGCATGGTATGGGCAGATTGGTGTTGCGGTGCTTCCAAGCCTTCTCTAGACATGCCACTCCCTCCCATGACACATATGTTTACCAACCTGGAAGCTATCACAACCTTGCCATTCTGATTTTTCATGGAACTTTTATTATTGACATGATTGATTAGATCATTGCCCATTGCTGAGTGACTTGGTCTCCAGCCTTTCTCCCCTCCCTTCATGTAAAGAATCATAGTTCCAATCCTCTAATCATGTGATTGGTCTCTCTGGGGACCAGTCTCCATTCTGAAGCTATTCAGGGGATCAGCTTGATTCATCTCATTAACATAAACTCAGGTATGGTCAAAAGGGATTTGATACGAATAGTAAAAGATGCTCCTATTACTCAGGAATGTCCAAGAGTTCTAGGAGAACTGTGCCAGGAACATTCTAAAAGATTATGTTATCTATCTATCTATCTATCTATCTATCTATCTATCTATCTATCTATCTATCTATCTATCTACCTACCTACCTATCTATCTGTCTCTGTTGCAGTTTGGGTGTTAAAAATTCAGGGAAAAACAGGATGAAGCAGAATGTAGAGTAGATATGGAGTTCTAAAGTCTAACTATTTCTAACTTAAAAGTCACCATTTTAGAAGGGTTAACTGTTAAGTAATTCAGATCCCTCCAAGGATCCAAGTATAGCTATACATGGAATTTAGAATGAGGTAGCAGTTTGGGAGGGATCAGAGCAGGTGCCAAAAGGTAAACTTTGATGTAGCAGAGGGGACAGCAGATGGGAACCCACACATAGGGAGAGGAAGATCCCACCTACAAGTCCTGAAAATCTATCAGCAGTGATTGTGGCCCCAGAAGTGAGATTCTAAAACTCTGTAAGATCAGTCTTTAGGAATTAGGAAGCTCCTAGACTGAAAATAAGATCAGGAAAATAGAGGTAAAGAGACTCATTATTCCTTTAAGCTTTACTCTGAGCTTGCTCTTTTGACCTGTTTATAGCCAAAGGATTCCTGTTTTCCTACAGTGGAAATTTGGTCTTATCCTCCATGATGTGAAGCATTTCATAACAGGTGAACTTTTACTTACTGCTAAGTGGTTTCAAGTTCTAAAATATTAAAGAAATATTGTAGACTTTCTTGACCACTGACAGTTTTTAAATTGTCAACCTGCTGCACAAAAATGCCAAGTGTTAAATATTAATTAAGTTGGGTTATCTTTAGTGCTATGTTCTGCTTAAGCTTTCTCTTCTTAAAGCACTTTGCCTGCTCTCTGGTCCTTTATAAGACAGTTTTGCCCAGATAGTGGCCAAGTCAGTACAGACTAAGCTACCTGGATGAAAGACCATGGCATTTATTCAACTTGATTGGTCCAGAGAAAAATAATAGAATTACTGAAGTATCTTGGCACTTTTATACAAACTATGACTACTAGTTTTATATCGATCTCTCTATAAAAATAAAAGAGAACAGTTTGAGATAACTTTATTAATGATAATAGCCTTGGTATGCATATGATTTTGCCATAAAGTAGATGTTACCTAAAAATGAATTGGTTAAGATTTCTAACTCTGTTATTATTGGCAGTGTTTTGCCTTAAATGGCTGTGATAGCTCATGTTGTTACCTTAAACCCTGATCTCTTCAGCTAATTCAAGTAGAACAGCTACTCTACAGGAAGTGAGGAGATAGGTAGAGATGAAGATTCCCTTCTCATTCAAGAAGCACTCAAACTCTGGACTGGTGGCTAGTCAGAGTGATGCCTAAGAACATGTAGCCTTAGTTTTTATTGACAGACAAATGACAGTAGTTTTGAGGAGAATTTGTATCAGAGAATTAAAAAATCAGAAATTCCAGTCTCATGGGAAACAGGCAGTCACTGGTCATCATTCTGAAATAGGATTTCAACTGAAAATTTCAGCCTTGATGTTAACAGAGCACCTTTGAATAAAGTACCACATGGCTAAGAATATAAGAAATTCCATTGGTTCCACCAGCCTTCAGCTCAGAACAAAGTAGTTTTATTCTTCAACTGTTCGCACAGATATTTTTTTTTCACTCAGCTCTGAACTCAAGCTGTAACCTTTCCATTGAAAGGATAAGACAACTTTGGAGAGTGAACTTTTTTGTTCTTAGTTTGGGAATAGAGCCCACAGTATATACACCAAAGGCCCTATATATCTGCCACGTTGAAGTATGAAATGTCCACATATAGAGATCATCCAGTCAGTGGTTTTCAACCTTCCCTAAGCAGCTGACTCACCTGGGGGAGATCTGATATAACACCAGTATCACCGATGCTTTGAAGAGAGAAGATGAGAAACCCAAGGTGTTAAGTCACCACTTCAAAACTGAGCACCCTTTGACATCATCTAAAGAGACTGTGGCTTCCTGTGTTTTGGGGGCTTGGTCGTCTTGAGAATCAGACCTGGAGCATATTCATTAGAGTGGTAGAACTCCAGGAAATGTTTGCAGTCTCAGCTCCAGCAAGCCTTTGTGCTGAAGTCATGTTCTTGATGGGGACAGTGGGACACTGGGGTTGGGAGGGCCTCTCTGGGTGGATGCACTGCAGAGCCTAGCCTTCTCGGGCTTCTGGAAGTGTTACAGTGCATCCCTGATGTAAAATGGTTTCACCTCACACTTGAAAGGCACTTATAATAAGTGCAGGCACATACAACAAAGATTAATAAAGCATTTTATTTACAAAAAAGGGGGAAATAAAGAAATGAATAACTCAGGAGAAAAGAGGAAGATAAATCCGTAAATGTGTCCTACCAGTTTTTCTGAGCTAGAACCCAACAGCACACAGATAGCTGGTTCAAAACCAAGAGACCCCCAAGGCCCACATGTCTGGTTTTATACCAAGCCTGGCTGCTTAACTCCACCCTCAGGTCATAGCAATCTACTTTTTGGTGATGATGACCTTATGGGATTTGTAGTTCTTAGATATCATTGGTCTGGAGTGGGGGTTGGAGTCCAGAAACTTATTTGTATTGTTCATTCAGGACATTTTTTTCCCCCTAGAAGAAGGGGTTGCTCCTTCATGTTAAAGGGCTGTTTCCCCCACCCGCCAGCCCCTTTGCCTGAAGACTCAGCAGACACTTCACCTCAGTGAGACAATAGATAATGCTGGCTTACCTCAGAATGTGCCTCAATCTCCCTTTCTGCCAACCAGACCAGTAACTAAGGTGTAATCTCACTATGACCTAATTGAGGAAGTGCTAGCCTGCTAAAGTAGTAAAGGGCTTAGATGCCAAAGTTGCTTTGGGACTAGCTACGCGTTACTGGCAGGAACTGGGAGATACGCCTGGTAGTAAATCTTGAGAGTGTTAGATTAAGAGAGGAAGGATATAAAGCTAAATAAAGGAGAATTTGTCAGGCACTGGGGGCAAGTTTTAATATACTGCTCAGGTGACTCTTGTAAGCTTGGAAAAAATGATGGCTTACTTTAAGTAAAATAGTCTGCCACAGTTGACTGCAGAGGAAGGGATCAAAGGCTTAGAGAAGTAGGTATGTTAGAATGACTCTGCTAAATAAGACCAGAAAATACATTGGCAGCTCTGACTAGGCTACTCAAGAAGGCCTGGAACAATCCACTTATTGAGCTTATAAGGAATGCCCTAATCCATGGAACTGGGATTGTTGAAGAGCTCAGTGATGGCTGTCTACTGGAGAGAGGAGCTAATGGCAGGAGATGCTTTTAGAGATCCTGGTTCCCTCATAGCCGTGGAGATGATAGGCTTCTAAAACAGCAAACTGAAATGAGCTGTTAACCATCAGAAACACTAGGACCCTATCACCAAAAGGGCATCCAGGAAAGAACATCAATTCAGGAGATAGTTCACAGATCACAGTATTCCCCAGCGCAAGAAAGATAAGCAAGATAAGGGTATCATGTAATAAATACAAGCAAAAGACATCAAGAATAAATAAACAGAAGACCTGTGTCAGTTTCCCCAAAGGAAAGTCATTGTCTCTTCCCTGGTTTCCAGAACTAAGTTCTCAGTAACAGAATTGATAAACCAAAGAAGTCAAATTCCAATAAGCTAAGACTGTATAACATCATGGTAAAAATAATACATGGTATTGTTTCTCCTAGTTCTTCACTAAATGGATCATTGGTATTTGCTCAAGTTCTAACATGCTGGGGAAAAGGAACACCCACACCATTTGAGGGTTGCTGGATACAATTTCCAAACTGGCACGAAAGCAAGGACCCACAGTTCCACCTTGGTCCCTCACAGAACAAGGGAATAAGGTACTTGTGTAGTAAGTGGGCAACTCTTGATGACTGCTGGATTCAGGTAGACCCAATGGTCATTTTCCCTGTTCCTGAATATGTACTAGAAATTGACATACATATTAAGATGTTGGCAAAATCCTTATCTTTGTTTCTTGTCTTGTAAACTCACAATCATTATACTAAAACAGGCCAGATAGATGTCCCTGAACATCTCCCACCACAACCACAGCAGTACATGTAAGATAATTACCACATCATTGGGGAAAATGGCAAATTGTGTCACCCTCAATGATTTAAACAATGCAGGGGTGGTGATTCTACAAAAACCAGAGGGATCAGGGAAATGGTGTAGCACTTTTAACGTAACCAATTGTATCAACTGTACCAATAGTACAACCAACTGCAGCTGCTGTGCTTGAAGTGGTATCTTTATTAGAGACCCTGGTAAGTGGCATGAAGCTATTGATCTGGCAAATGCATTCTTTTCAATACCCATCAAACAGGAAGACAGAAGCAATTTGCATTCATATGGGATGAATAGCAGTATACATTCATGGTCTTGCCCCAGAGATATGTTAATTCTCTTTCTCTCTGTCACTATATTGTTGAAAGGATCGGGGCCATCTGGACATTCTGTAGAACACCATAATAACCCATACTGCTGACATTACATAAGCTGGACCTGGTGAGTAAGAAGTGGGAAGACACATGGCCTCTAGAAAGAGAAAGTTAAATTCTACACAGTCTTAAAAGCGTGATACATCAGTTAAATATTTAGAAGTCCAGTGTGCTGGGGCAAATGAGTTATCTTTTCTGAAGTAAAGGACAGGTCATTGACCCTTTATGTCTAAGAAAATAACACTGAACTTAGCTGGCATCTTCAGGTTTTAGATGCAGCAAATTGCAAACTTGGGAAGACCTCCTTGACCCATTTATTTGGTAATGCTCAACACTGACAGGCTTAAGAAGGTCCAGAGCAAGAAGAAGCTCTGAAACAGATCCAAGCTGCAGTGTAAGCAGTCTACCACTTGGGATGATTTGTGAAGTTTTTAACAAGTCCCAAGAGTGAATTCTTAGGGCTTTCTATGAGCTCTTGAGTGATGTCATGCCATCTGCAACATGGAAATATATACCACTGAATATGCACATGCACACACATACATGTACACACATGCATGCACACACCCATGTTTACCCTTGATCTCTGAACACCTGATACTGAAACAGGAAATCTAACCATAGGACATCAAATGGCTGTGGAGCCAGTGCTTCAAACTGGATCTGAGCCCTCAAGTAGTGGGGTTTGGGAGGCTGTTGAAAGGCAGAAGTGGTCCAAATTGAGGTGGAACAAGTTCAGAGCGCACAGGTGACCTAGGAACCAGAACCTCATGTAACCTTCCACCATTATAATGATACCTCTCTCTCAGCTTGCACCTTTCTCTGTAACAGAGAGAGAGTCTCATGGATCATTTTCTATGTCTAGCAGCAGAGGAAATAAACTCCTATGCCTGATATATAAATGGGATCAGCTCAGTAGATTTGTGTGAATTGAGAATGAAATTTTGTATGATAGCCCTGATCAGGGGTATCCCTAGAAAATGGAAATGAGAAGAAATCTTCCTGTGGGCAGAGTTTCAGGCAGTAACCCAGGCCATGGTCAATGACAAGTGGTGTAGCAGTTGGACAGAAGAAGAAGGAAAGTTGGAAGAGGAGATAAAGAGATCTGGGGAAGTGGCACATGGAAGGATATGAGAGTGAGCATCAAATGTGATGATTGTGTATTGTATTTCATTCCTATTACAGAACATCCACTGAAGAAGAGACAGTAAACACTTAAATGGATACATTGACTCAGCTAATGAATGATAGTCATCATTCAGATAATCAACTCATGAATGGGGCTGTCATGACAATGTAAATGGAGGCTATACATGGCCACAACACTGGCCCTCTCACTAATATTAAGACCTATCATGTTGGACTTCTACTGTCAACTGAGTATAGATACTCAACCAAAGCTGAGTATCTATAGGGCCCTGTCCCATTGATTAAGAACAACAAGCTATTTTTGACCATTCAGTTATATTGGAGTCTTTATACTCTGCAAAGAGCAATTCATCTTAAGACTATACCTCTTAACCAGGAATGGCATATAGTCTGGTTAACAATCTACCTTTCTTATCTACAGTTCCCTCAGTCAATATCATTACTTTATTGGCTTACAGAAGACTTGATCTTCCAGTCTGAAAAATTGTGTAGCATCTCTTCAGTCCAAAGGTGGGCAAAGGAGGCATGCCAGTGGGCATATGGCATGAGATATTCTGGGTTTAACATATGCAATACTAAGCAGACACTATCAGCCTGACAATAGTAGAATGTCCTTTTGAAATTAAAGCTGAGGCTTCAGATTTGAGATCACACCCTTTAAGGGTGGGATGTGGCCATTGGTGCTGGGTCTCCAGTAGATGGAACATGGGGATCCAGGAACCAAATAATGGAAGGAGGAGCTTTTGGGAGAATTTTTGCTTCTTGCTCCTGAGTCTGTGAGTCTCAAGGTCCTGGCTCCTGGAAGACTTGCACTTCCACCAAAGAATATACTACAAGTGCTAAATTTAAAACTCCAGCTACCACAAAGTCACTTCGGATTCCACATGCCAGTAGACCTGTAGCTCTCCTGCATATTGATGTGTGGCTGTCCCGCATATTCATGAGGAGATAGAATTGCTGCTAAATAGGACAATAAAGAAGGTGATCAGACAGGTGACTGGTCTCCCATTCTTATTTATACTTATACATGGGAAGTAGCGAAGAGGAGAAGATCATCTGAGGCCTTGAGATCAAGTCCAGGAGCAGAGGGTATAATTCATGCTGTTCTTATACGTGTCCCCAGACTCATCACAGTTCTGGAGAAGCTGTTGAGAGGTGAAAAGGGTGGACTGTAGGGTTTGCTATTGGTGCTGGTCTAGGTTCCCTTTACTTCTATATGAACCCATCTCTCAGCTGCGGCAAGTTCCTGTGGCTAGTGGTTCACACTTGTAATTGTCTCCATCTTCCTCCTGCCACCATTTAGCTTCTTTCTGTGGCTGCTGACTAAAGTCATGGAAACTTTGATGTATATTTTATCATAATGGTATCTTTCCTACCAATAATTTTTCCTAAGAAGATACACATCTGAATCAACATTTAAAAGACAAATCTGAGAGAAATAATATGTATTAGTTTCTTTATATTATTTGCATTTTGTAATTTTGCTATGGGTTATTCTTTGTCCATAAGTTATTTAGAATACTTCTGAAATTTCTATTTTCAAGGCTTAAAACTTTAATCATTCATTTTCAGTTTTGTTTTATTCTGGTCAGAGAAGGAGGTAGGAGGGAAGACTAAACCTCTTTATTTTAGAATTTGAGATTTCTTCTGTGGCCTAAAATATTTGATTAAAAAAGCAGCCTATGAATATTAAGTGGCATCTTTGTGATCAAATCTTATCTCTGCATGTCACTTCATGTCTGCTCATTTGATTTGTTATGAATAGAGAAGTATATTAATATTTCGAGTGATACCTGTGACCATTTCTTAGAGGTTGAATTTGTCTTGCTATTTTTTTAATAGTATAAATAAATGTCTGTACCATTCAGCAAAAGAAATGAAGTTTTGCTACCTCCAGTGTTTTGGGCTAAAAGTTTGTGTCTGATATTTATGCTCATACTCCTCTCTTTTGTTTGCTTTTGCACAGTGTATCTCTGTCCATTGATTTCTTCTTAACATTCTGCATAGCTTTGAGTGTTCTCTTATAGACAAAAATTGGCTGGATTTGGGGAAAACAAGTTGGGAGTCTTTGCCTTTTAAGAGCAGTGTTTCACATCAACATTTGTTGGTATAAAAGGTCTACTTCATGTTCTGACATAGAGTTTTATACTTTTTAAATATTGTTTTATGCCGTTTCACTTGTTACCACTATTTGCTCTGTGGACCATATTTTCTTTGCTCTTACTGTCTTTGATGTTTATCTTTTAATATTTCAAAAGTCCTCTTTTGCTTTTCAGAGTCAAGAAGGAAACGATCTTTTGAGTACATAATGCTCCACGTTCCCTGCCCCTCACATTTCTCAGTCTTTGTTAAGCTGACAGTTTAAACTTAGATTTTTTTTCATGAAATCATGAGTTTTACATTATTTAAAGGGGGACAGGTGTTTTGATTTTAGATTATTTTTTACAACTACATTTATGTTTATACTGGAAATAACTGGGTAAATATGGGCCACGTTTCTTTATTTTTATTTCTGACCCCCATCACATTTACTGAGTTGTGTTTCCATTTCTGAGCTTGTGATACTTTGGTATCTCCAGTTGGTTGGAGGTAACCTCCAAATAATTGTTTTGCATTGGCCTTTATTCAAGTATACGTGTAATTAAAATATCTTTCTCTTGCTTCCATTTATAAAAAGACAACTTGTATCTCAATTTTTTTAAAAGATTTATTTATTTATGCATACAAGAACTAGGATACAGCCGGAGGTGCTGGGGCAGTGAGAGGATTCACCAGAGACAGAGTGGGGAGCAAAATAGGCAGATATATTGAAATACACTGTTGAGGGGAGCAGTGGGAGAGGCAGGAGAGGTCTGCTGGGCCAGCTATATGGCTCACCTCCCTGGCCGGAGGCAGGGATCAAACTCGTGCTGTGGTGGCTGGGGTTTGCTTCATAGTGCGTTGCTTAACCCATTGCGCCACCAGGGAGGCCCCTGTATCTCAGTAGCTTTTGCTCAGACTCTGTAGGTGTTGTCCAGGTCCTGTTGCATTAATGCTGTAGAGGAGAAGTTACAGGTCAGTATGAATTTTTTTTCTCTTTTATAGATAACCTTTTTCTTTTGCTGAAGTTCTTTTAAGGCCTATTAAGGCCTTGAAATTTAAATATCACTCCACAATTAAATGTGGACACTCATATTATCTTGCTTAGGATAACATGGGAATTTGTAATCTTTCTAGAGGTGATTTTGTATCGTTGGAGAATGGTGTGTTCTTTGAGAACTGCTTATGCTCTTCTTCCTTTGCTCTTCACTCATGATCTTTCATGTCTGTCATTTGTTTTCTCATTGTTTCCACTTGGAACTTTTCTTCTGCATTCTCTACATGGATTTAATTTCTTTAGCAGCATTAATTATGTTTCTCTTCTTTATTTGGCTTTTGTTCCTCAAAATGTAATTTCTCGCAGGTTCTCATCCACAGCAGTTTTGTTCTAAAAATTTGACATCTTTTCCGTCTGCCATAATGTTGGAGGCTTATGAACTAATGGAATTTGCATCTCTAAGCCCTGCCACCCACTCCTTTTCTTAGCCAGGTTCTTTCCCTTTGAATCCTTCACACCATAACCAGTCATCCCTATCACTTTCTGCTCCAAACTTGTGGCAATTTAATCTCCAAACAAACTTTAGAAAGACCGTTGGTGATGTACAGAGGAGGCATGGACAACAGTACTCGTTGCCTCAAAATTTGCCTCTCATGTAAGCCACACAGCAGAACAGGTCTGATGTGCAATGATCCAGGGCTCCTAATGACATCGCTCTCTGCCTCACAGCATCTCCTTTTCACCATAGGAAGCTTTTTCTCAGTTTAGCTTCACTTGCCTTGTAATTGAGGATTGCCGCCAATCTGGCACCTGAGATTGTCTGCTCATCACAGGAAAGCCCCACTGTGCCACCAAGGGTGACCCCTGAGAACTGTGGAGACACCTCACAGGTACTGTTACTCACACACCATGTTAGATGAGGCATGCAGTCACCGTCCTTTGCAGAAAAGAAAACAACCTCACCTTATGCAGAAAAAAAATTTGCAATAAAATTTACAGCCAACTTTCTAAAAAGGCAAGGATGAAGTTGGTCCTCAGGAAACAATGGACCAGCATAGCTCTAACTTCCTTCATTCTCTGGTGTGCTGTTTTGTTTCTCTCTTGCTCTCGCTCTCTCTCACCTTTTTCCTCTCCCAAATCTGAACTAATTATTTGCAGCCAGCCAGGATGTGTAATATGTGATATGTGAGAAAACGTAATCTTCCATGGGAACCATGGTTTAAAAGTAGCTGAGTTAAACATTTTGAGGAAACAAGACAGCATTCCCAGAATAAGCATGTAAAGAGGGACAGGCAAAAAACCAAACAAGTGTGCACCTCACCCCCCGCAATGATCTCTCCTAAATTAAAAATTAATTCAATTAGACATACAAACGGGGTTTAAAGAGGTAAATTGTTGCAGAGGTCATAATAAAAATCAGCAGTCCCCATTCCCATCCTTTTCTTGGGCCTTGTATTCAAGAAAACCACTTTTAATTCGTAATTGTTTCTTATTTCCACCTCTTTATTACCAAATATTGCTCCGTTTCTTTATATCATAATTGTAGACAATTTCAATTAACTTTTTTTGTTGAAAGTTAACATTCAATTCTGTTATGCACCCAATTCTCTTATGACCTCCTTCTATCCCCAGTAAAGATAAATCGTACGTTTTGGTTAATTCACTATTTTGAGTTTCTGTTAATATAAAAATGTAATTATTAGTCATTGCTCAGCCAAGTAGTGTGCTATGAATATATTTTCCTTCTTGAACAATGTTTTTTTAAAAAAATATATTTTACTTATTAATGCGTGTAAGGGCTGGCGTACAGGCCAGAGGAGGGCAGGTGAGAGGATTTACCAGAGACAGAGCGGGGAGCAGCGGGTGAGACAGGAGAGGTCTGCTGCACCATGTGCGTCCCCTCCCTGGCCGGGGATCGAACTCACACTGCAGTGGCTGCAGAAGCTCCACAGTGCGGTGCTTAAACCCTGAGCCACCAGGGAGACCCAGTTTTCCTTTTTTTCTTCTTCTTCTAGTATGAGCTCATAATTGTCTTAATTTTCCTTGGATTTTTAGATATATATAGTTACTACTAATATTTCCCAAGCTCTCTAACAGGATTACTAAAATACTCTGAATCTTATTTTTCCACATAGCCAAGGATACATACTTGGGTACTGAACAAAAAACCTTTCGTGATTACTCAGAATTGGAAGTGATCTCTCTTTTTAGATACCCCATGATTTTATACATCACTGACACAAATCCACCTTATAGTTATTTGTCCATACATCTTCTCTTTTGTCCTGTGTAATTGCTCAGTGCAGTGCCCTAATGAGAGACCACTAATAAATACAAATGATGACATGAATAAGTTAACTATAATCCACACTGTAGTCTTGACATTTCACCTGCGTCTCTATTGAATGGGTGCCCTGATTGTGACGGAGGGAGACTGAATTTAGCGGATCTGAAGACTGAGTTCAAACACTTGAAAAAAAAGAAAGACAGGGAGTTTAAGTCACTTTTTCAAAAAGGGTCAGAAAATGGGGCTTAAAGCCAGGTGTGACTGAAGTCTAGGTGCATATATACCACCCAGCACATTTAAGGCTCAGTTCAAAGCCATGGATCGGGTGATAAATGCTTAACTGTTCCGTGAGTCAAGGATGTTTTCCATTTCTATTATGTTATGCCAACCTTCTGTTCAACCCCAAAGTCCATAACTTAAAAATTAATATTCTTAAATTTTAATAGGCATTAATTTTTAATAGATGTTCACATTCCACCTGAAACACTTCTATGAACAGTATTTCCAGTTTCGGAAAGTGGGGTGCTCTGTGTTCACATGTAATTAGAAATTTTGTAACACAACCTCTAGGATCTGTAAAGGCATGAAAGGATTTCTCTTGAATGAGGTATGGCCTAGTTTAAGCTTGTTTCCCATTTGGAGATCCCTGAAGACAAACACCTGCCTTCTAGGTCCCCTTAGGAAGTAACTTCCAGAATAAAAATGTTATTGTGCTGTTCCTGTCGCATCTACCAGTAGAGGGAGCCTAACCATCACCAATAGTCTCAGAAACTTCCATAATGGGTCCAGGCATTTTATTATCCTTCACTTTTGAGTCGCCAATTAATAGCAGAATGCGCAAACCCATTTTCTCTTTATATTACATGTGTCTTATATTGTGGAAATGAGAATGCCTCCCTGTAAGACTTAGAGGTGGTGGTGGAGACTTGGGGGGGATGTATGAGAGAAAAAACAAGGCTTTCCCTGTACATCAAGTATTGGAATGAATTATATGCAGGATGTTGTTAATCCTGACATGGTGTTTAACTCATTCATTTCTAACAATTAAGCCACTGTCATGTGGCTTTCTCAGCTATTTATAAGGCCTCGTATATGAAGAGTTCAAATGTATTTAATTTTCTTTAACGTGTCCATATGAGCTTACACCAGATGTCACGGAATCATACACCCTCAGACTATTAACAGGGACTTTGGAGATCATTTAGTACATGGTGGTTAGCGTACAGATGAGAAGATCAATGCCTGAAGATGTAAAGGCTTTGACTGAGTTCCTTCAATTAGCTCAGAGAAGAACAAGTATCAAAATCTGCCTGCTAACCATACCCTGAGCCCACCCATTAATACATTGATCAGGAAATCACATTAAGGGCATAGACAAGTTGTGGGTAATGTGTTGGATATGACTTCAGAGACTCTGGATTCTGGAAATTGATTTTAAGGGAATGAGCAAAAACAACTTAAACATTCAGTCTAACGGGAATGTCTTAGGACACCCAAGGTATGTGATGAGGTCCGCTGCTTCGTTAAGACCCAGGCAACAGGATCTAAATCAACTTCTTTGGGAGGAATCATGGCTAAACCAGGTGTCAGGGAGCAGTTTTGGAAGAAGAAATTATACTGTACATCTCTAGTCGTCAAGATCACTGCCCTGCCCCCCACCCCTCACCAAGGGGAGATAGAACTGGAGTTTCTGGGGTAATAAGAAGATAAGGACAATGGGTTGTGAAGTTCACCAATAACCTGTACTGTTTAATGGCATCCTAAATGCTTCCTACAGCTGATTTTACCTAATTGTTCCAACAATCCTATGAAATATTAGTTTACCCTTTTTTAAAAGATTGATTTATTTATGCACACAAGAACTGGGGTACAGGCCAGAGGTGTGGGGAGTGAGAGGATTCACCAGAGACAGAGTGGGGAACAGAACAGACAGATCGACTGCTGAGGGGAGTAGCGGGTGAGACAGGAGAGGTCTGCTGTGCTATGTGGGTCCCCTCCCTGGTCAGGGATTGAACTCGTGCTGCAGTGGCTGCGGATGCTTCAGTGTGTTGCTTAACCCCCTGTACCACCAGGCACCAGGGAGACCCCTTAGTTTATCATTTTGCAGGTAGCACTAAAACTCAGAGAAATTTAGGGTACATATGAAACACCACTTAGGCGGTAAAGCCAAAATTCAAACTTGGACCTAATGCACTCACTCTATGCCATAGTCCAGTCTCTTCCCATGTTGTACTGCCATTGGAGCATCTCTTTCTACAACACTGTGTCGCTAGGAACTTCCATGAAGCCAAGGAATCTCATCGTAGAGGGCTACTAGTGCAAAACAAACATAAACACGTAAGTCATCCAGACTAAAGTTTGCATGCTGCTCAGGAGGTTGGTGATGCAGACTTCTTGGTGATAGGAGATACACATTAAAAAAAAATTCTAGCTTGAAAACTCACCAGTTCAATTTTTTCACTCCTTTGTTGTTGTTGTTGTTTTGTTTAGTTATTTATCAAATAACAGCTGTTGAGATTTGGTGCCAAATCCAATGCTGGATGCTGATGATGAGTAATAGAGAAGGTCAGTACTGTTTTGTTCTTTCAGGGAATTTACAGTCAGAAAACTCACTGGAGAAAAAAGAAATAAAGAGAAAAGAAAATATTCCCTAACTTCCATTGCCTGCATTTTTTTTTTTTTTTGAGTTGCTGGAAATCTATGTCATCATTAGCAGAAATAACTAAAATAAATGGCTTTTGCTGTCTGACTGGCCCTGGTCCTTCTGTTCTTTGACTTGTTTCTGGTATCAATCATGAGATCCAGATTCAGAATAAAATGTTCCACTGTGGGGCAGTCTCTGACAGAGAGGAAGGCAGATGGATTATTTATACACAAGCCCTGCCGCCACCCTTTACAAAGACAGCCATACCATTTCCCCCACCCCCCCAAACCACGCTCCAACATGCAATTCCTCTTAGGGCTTAAGGACTGGAGGGCATCCTTATGACCACTTAGTTCAATTGTAAGTTCACAGAAAAGTGGTCAGCCTGTCGGTTCTTGAATATTCCCACTGATAAAAAGTTTGCTCCTTCACAAAGCTGTTTCTTCCATTGCTAGATAATGCTAAATGCACTTTCTATGAGCACACGTCAGCCTCCTGAGCTCCTCCAGGCAGAGTTAATCACCCCTGCACTTTCTGTAAGGTTCTATAAGAGTTCTTTAAGAGAGATCCTTCTAATTATTGACTCGCTGTGAGTGAGGTCCTTGATATCGGCAAAAACTTGAAATCTGTGAAGTACCTCTCTCTCTCACAGGAGTTGAAAGGGTATAACAACTGCTTCTGAATACACAACCAGGAAGCAAAAATATATGCAAATCCTCAGTCATGAAGAGGTCAGGGAGGAAGACTGGGTGTGAATAGAGGATGGACATTTAACTAATTAATTTAGTCTGCTGTTGAAGAAATCACTTTAAGGTAAAAATGGACATAGACAATCAACACTAGATGCTGAGATTATGCTAATGAAACTCAATGCCAAAGGAAAAATAGAACTATCTAGAAGTAAAATGTATCTAGGACAAATATTATACCATCTGTAAAGCGACTTAGCTTGCTGGCCTCAAGGATCTCCACAAATAGCATTTGGCACAGTAAGAAAATAAGTGTTCCGCAAGTCTAAGAGAAGGGTGTGTCATCCAGCTATCCTATATCTTACTATGTTGTAAAGGTAGCAATGGTGTAACAAATGACCAGCAAGAAAAAAATAAATGAAACAAAAATCAGCAAGCAGTCTTTCTACGATATGCGAGAACTTAGGGCATGTGGTGCCCATGAGTGCCCTTTGAAAAAAACAAATCTTTCTTGATGAAGTTCAGCAGCTGATGACAAATGGAGAAGTTGAGTGCTGCCATGGCTCTGCTGAGTTTCCAGATTTAGGAAGTGATCGTCATTGCCTGGATATAATACCATGCTGAGTTTTGTGAAAATTATTCAGCATAGTGGAGAGAGAGTGCCTTGGATCCCGCTCTCGTTCTACCCTCCATTTACTTGTGTTCAAGAGTGAGTTGATTAATGTCTGGGTCTTATTTTATGCATCTGAAAAATGATGTGAAAATGGCTGCCCAGCTATGGGCATTTTGTGTACAGTGAGGAAATAACCTTAAACATCCCCACGTGATAGTGCTGCTTCTCTCTCCAGATTCTGCTCCCATTCGCTACTCTGGATTAGTGTTCTTTTTTGATTGTCTGTTCACACTTCATGTGGGTGATATTTGGGACACTGCAGTGGGTCATCCCTCTGGTCAGTTTATACTTCGTCAAGGCTTTTGTTAAAGCCAAGGCTCATTCAATAGAGGTCTCATTTTGCTTGCAATGACATCATTAATCATGGACTTGGCTGGACAGTCTTGCCAGGACTTGGCGGAGGCCCAGCAGCTGTATTGTTAGCAGAAGGTTACCCTGCAAATTGTGGTGCTGCTTTTCCCTCTGGGTTTTTAGCAAAGGGAGATCATTCAGAATGAAGAATTTTGAGTGCCATGATCCTTTGCCTTCACCTTTTCTCAGAAGAGGACCCATAGCAGATCTGTCATTCCCTGGTTCTCCAATCCCACTGACAGGTAAACAGACATCATCACCTCAGCAGCAGTGTTTTTAAGATGCAGAAATGAAACTGGGGAGAACACAAGAGTGGGTGACAGTGATGCCTGCCTGTACTATGAGATCCCATAGCAGATCCCTATTATTTTTAATCAGAACCTTTGCCATATAGCTAGTCTAATTGTCTGTCTCTTAATAAGCAACATCCCACATTCTAACTTGTATTGAAACGCTAACACCATGCTCCTAGCACATAAGAGTGCAACCCATTTTTGCTAAATAAACAAACGAATTCATGAAAGGTAGGGGAGTTACAGGGGGACACTTGATGGTAAGCAACTTAAATCACAGGATTTTTTTATTCATTGATGCTAGTTCCTTGTTTGACCCAGCGTTCTGGACAGAGGTGTTGGCTGCAATGGGACTATCTCATCTGAACCTAACTCACCATCTACCTTGTACTCTCAGACTTCCTCCACCCTGCACACCTGTTCACCCCCACTAGGCAGGGAAAGAACATAGCAACAATCTTCCTATGGCCAGGAAACAGTTTGTAGAGAACTCTGGGTTCTGATTGAGCCATATGGATGTGCTAAAATCATTCCTTAGCACAGCTGACTGCACATGTTGTCCTAGAAAAGGCAGCCTTCCCCTTCGTAGGGCTCATTTTGGAGCCAATGTCCAAATTTTAAATTTCCAGCCCTTACTCGTTCACCTCCTTCTATGTGCTGAGTCCTTTGCTTGTCTGTAGAGATATAACGAGACTCCGACTTGCTTTCAATCATCAGGGGCATGAAACCAAGCTTCTGACTTAGCTCCCCTATAGTTCCTCCACGCAAGGTCTTTTGATTTAATTTGTTCACCCCTCCTCCCATTGTAGGTCTCCCCGTCCCCCTGTAGGGATAGCATCAAATGAAGCTTAACAGATACAAAATTACATGAGTGTATTACTTAGAGTAGTTATAGCTAAAGTTAACAGGAAATATAGCAACTCTATATAAACCTATCTTAATTCTGACAAGTTAGACCCTCTTTTCCCTTTCTAGAAAACTCAATTACTCCTCTTAATAATCTTATCTCCTAATAATCACATCTTTAGTATGTGGTTCATTTTTTTCTGTCATTGCCCCCAAGCCTCCCCCTCCCTGCCCTCCCGCCCCCAGGTAGAACAAGTTGGACTTTACTGGTCTCATGACATTTACCTCTCGTCCTCACAGAGAGGGGGCCATATTGGAAGGGTATCCCAGAATGAAGCAGGAGGAGGGGCTGTTAGAAGAAGCCCAGGGTCAAACATTTGTGCTCCAACTGTTTCCAATATTCTTGTGCTCAATATCACAAGGATGGAAATGTTTTTTGCAGCTTTCTCCACTATTTTGACATTTCTATAAAGGTTGTTAATTACCTGTTCCTCCTAGTTTACCAGTAGTTATTTTACTTCCATTACCCAAATCTTGATATTTTTTTCCTTCCTCTAATATGATTCTTCTTCTACACAATCCCAACCATTCAACATTTAATTCCACATGACCTCTAATTACATTAGTTAAATTAATGTTTTTCTTCATCTTCAATATGGGAAATGTCCTCAAAAATTCCACTTTTCTTCCAATACTAATACTCTACAGTTCCTTTCGATAGTAAATTTAGACTTATCTAGTCTTTTCCCTTTCTTCCATCTCCCAGTTCCAACCAATCACCTTCTCTGTCATATACGTCCTTGATACTGGGTTTAACTTCTTTCTCCAACACTAATCTCTCTAGCTCATAAACACACATATTTACACATCACACTACCACCATCACCCCATCACAACTGCCTTATACCTCGGCTATGGCCATAATATTTTTAATGTGCCAAACTATTATGTACTCTAGCCCCCAAATTTAATTTCCCCAAACCTTGCTTTTTTAAACTTATATTCAACTAAATCACCAAAGGTATTACCTAATTCTTTCTTGCCTACCTAATTACCTCTATCAAGAATCTCCTCCTTGTGGTTCTACTTCAAGACCAGGATGCAACTGGGAACGGCTCCTCTCATTGAATTCCTATTGACATTACATCTCTATTTTGTTCTTACTTGTTTGAGTATGGTGTTCACATGTTCATCTTGCCCATCTTTTCCCCTGATGCACTAATGTTCCAAGAGTTTATAAAACATAATTTAACATTGGAGTTCATCAAAATATCTTGGTTTTGTTGCTTGAAGACAGATCTAGACAAATTCATATGACATTTTACAAATTCAGAATAGGCGCTCTTATAGGTAAATTCATTCCTTATTTTAATCTTTGAAGACACTCTCTAACTCTGGTTTTAGAAATGCTGCCTCTCTGTGTTTCCATTACCTAAAGAATTATATTCTCACAGGTGATCTCAGCCCACCCCACCCCTTCTTCTCTAATCAGATTTCTACCTGGGCTGGGGTGGCCTCTGCTTGCACCCTCCAATCTTTCTCTCTGACCTCTTCACGACTGAGTAACATAACAACAAAACATATAACAACTGCTAATATTTATTTAGCTCTAACTGTGTGCTCAGAGCGTGTTAAGCACTTTCTCTCATTTAATCCTCACAAAAATACCCCTCTGAGGTAGGTAAATGTTTTCTGGAAGGAAACCACGGAGGGCCTGAGCCACTTCCATGAAAACAAAAGCTGTTTTCAAACACTGTTAAGAAACTGTTTCTATCTTAGGCTTTCAATGACCTGGATTGTCTATGTGTGGAAGGGGGGAAAAAAGAAAGTGAGAGAACGAGAGAGTGAGGGAGTAAAAAAGGAAGGGAGAATAAATGCTAAGAGAAGCTCTTCTTTTAATCCATTGGTTAATTAATCAATTAATTTTGGGTTATGCACAAGCACTTGCATCTCTGTAATTAGAAAAAAGCAGGTCTTTGTGCTCTGGGAGAATGTTCTGATACTGGAAGGTGCAGGCCTTTGCTGCTGAAGTTTCCCTTTTCGCCCCAACACCCCTCTCTAGGTATTTCAGTGTTGAATAAACAGGCCTGCACGTTGTGTGCCCGGCTCAGGACACCCTGCTGAGAGCATGTCCTTAATAACAACAATACCACACATTTATTCTGTGCTGACCCCACTGACCCCCAAAAGTTTGTTCCCTCAACTGGGTCTCCTTGGTCCTTTCATTCAGCTGAATTCCCTACACAAAGCCCTTGTCACATCTACAGTCCTCTTGAAACTAAACTGGGATGGGAAGGGTTGGGGGGCTGGAAAAAGTTGAAAATAGCCAAACCTTGATCCTCCACCTAAAAGAAATGGAGACATTTGCATGTTAAACCATCCGCACACATCTCAGCTTCCTCTCATCCACCCAGCCCCATTTTAACACATTCTTTTCTAAAATCCTGAGAATTGGGGCCCACATCCCCATCTGAAGGAGCTGATAGGTCAGCACAGATAAGAAACCCTACTGTGAAGAAAGCTCTTTTTTCTTCTTTACATTCGTAATTATCAAAAGTTTTAAAAACATTGATATTCCAAATGGAAGATTCTGGCCTTCAGAGGGGGAGGGAAGGATGTTTCTAGCTTTGAAGAGCATGTTTTATTCTGTCTCTCCCATTCCTTCTCCCTCCCTGGTTGTTTATCTTTGATCCGCTGAGGCAACATTTCAGGCCAGAATGAGATCACTGGCTATGAAAAAAAATTATGTTTTTCCTCATCTTTTAAATATCACATTCTTCTCTGCTATTCACCCAACAGCAATGGGAATGCCTAAGAGTTTGTGATGAATTGACTTATTTAAGAAAAAAAAAGTCTATTCTAGTCATTCTCTTATTTTCCTTTCTGTTACTAGCTTTATCTCCTCAAATCTGATGTAACAAGAACTCTCCCCTGAGTACAGAAAAAGCAACTAAAGAACTCTGAGGGCACATTTGTGTTTTTCCACATGTTTCAGTTGAAGAAAAAAAAATTAGCTCAATAAATGCTTTACCTCATTAACATTCATAAGTGAACCTAGGTAAATTTACTTTAATCTCCCATCATGCATTAGTCTCGACAGTTCTTCAACCTACTGATGACTTCTGAAGCCATGTAACTGTAATATTGGGGATTTGTGACATACTGGAGAATATGCAGAAGATATGATTTATATAGGTTGAAGACTGCTTGGTTAACAGAGATGTTTTGTTTGTATGTTTAATCCAGTGTAAATTCATGTGACAAACTTAACCATTTAAAAAAAAAAACACTCAGTGACATGTAGTACATTCACATTATTGTGCAACCACCACCTCTCTCTAGTTCCAAAATATTTTCATCATGCCAAAATGAAATCCCACAAAACCCCCATGAGATTCTGGCAATCACAAATCTGATTACTATTTTTATGGCTTCGTCAATTCTGAATATTTCATATATATGAAATCATTTATATAATATGTGACCTTTTGTGTCTGGTTTCTTTCAGTTAATGTCATGTTTTTGAGGTGTATTCATGTTGGAGAATATATCTATATTTTATTCCTTTTTATAGCTAAATAATATTCTATCATTTGTGTATCTATTCATCTATTAATGGACATTTGGGTTGTTTGTCCCTTTGACTTCTGTTTTACACTATTGTGAATAGCATATATTGTGATACTACGAGCATTTCTGCGCAGCATTTGAGTACCTATTTTGGGACATAGGATACATACCTAAGAGTGGAATTGCTGGATCACAATATGATTCTATGTTTAACTTTTTGAGAGCTTGCCAAACTGGTATCCACGGGTTGAACTACTTTATATTCCTACTAGCAATATAGAGAATTCTATTTTCCTGCATCTTCCCTTGTCATTTTCCTTTTTTAAATCCCCCAAATAACATCCTAGTGGATGTAAGTAGTAACTTGTTATTTTGATTTACATCTTCCCAGTGAGTAGCACTGTTGAGCATGTTTTCATGTACTTATTAGCCATTTGTATATCTTTCTTTTTTTATTTAAGAAAAGCCTATTCAGGTCATTTGTTCATTTTTTCATAGAGCTGTTTGTCATGTTGCTGTTGAGTACTAAGAAATCTTTGTGAGTTCTGAATATTAGACTCTTTCAGATATATTTTGTCTTATTTTTAAGTATTTCATTCTGTAGGGTTTTTTTTCCCCACTGTTTTGATAAAAAATTTTTCTTGTGCACAAAAAGTTTTTAACTTTGATAAAGTGCAATTTACCTATTTTTTCTTTTGTTGCTTTGTCTTGGCACCTTTGTTGAAAATCAGTTGACCATAGAAAATTTTTCTGCACTCTTGATTCTATTCTATTGTTCTACTTGTTTATCCTTATGTTAGTGCCTGTTGTTTTAATTGGCATAACTTTGTATTAAGTTTTGAATTCAGCAAGTATGAACTTTCAAGCTTTGTTTTTTTCCCTTCAATACCATTTTAGCTATCAGTGTTCTTTGCAAATCACGAATTAATTTAAGGATTGGTTTTTCCATTCATGCAAAAGAAGATAATTGACATTTTGAAAGAGATTAAATTAAATCTGTAGACTGCCTTGGATCATAGGTTCATAGGTCTTCCAACCTATGAATTTTCAATGTCATCCTAATTATTTAGGTCTTTAATTTCCATCAGCAATATTTGTAGTTTTTGCTGTATAAGTCTTTTATCTGTAGTCGAATATCTCAAGAATTTTATTCTTTTATATGCTATTTTCCTTTCTCTTTGTTGAAGTATATTCTTTTCAAATATATTTTTGTGCATTAATCTGGTACCCTGAAACTTTGCTGAATTTCTTCATTTTGTTTCTGTAGTTGCTTGGATGTATGTACATTTTTTTTTTTTTGAAACTTCTTATACATGACCATGTCTTCTGAAAATAGAAATAGTTTCACTTCTCACTTGCTAATTTGGATACTGTTACTTTTTTTTCTGACCTAATTGTTTTGGCTAAGACTTCTAGTATGAAGTTGAATAGCACTGGTTAAAATGGGAAACCTTTCCTATATTCTTATCTTGTTTCTGATCTTAGAGGAAAGCTTTCATTCTTTCATCACTGAGTATGTTAACTATGAGTTTGTATTTTTAAAAATAAATTATTCCAATTGTATTGAGGACATTACCTTTTATTCCTAGTTTTCTGAATGTTTTATCTTGAAAGACATTTTATTAAATGCTCTTGTTATGTCAACTGAGACACTCATTTGTTTTTCTTCTCTTTTGTTCTACTAATGTGATGTATTACACTGATTAATCTTCAGTGGAAATTGTGTTGAAACATCCTTGAATTCCTGGTAAAAATCCCTCTTGGTCATGGTATATAAGCCATTTAGTTAAAACTAGAACTGGAGTTCTTTATTTCTTCATATGATTCTAAATATCTATCTAATGTCCTCTTCCTTTCAGCCTGAAGCATTTTTTTGTAAGACAGGCCAACCAGTGATAAACTCCTCTAGCTTTTATTTATCTGGGAATGTCTTAATTTCTCCTTCATTTTTTTTAAAAGATAGTTTTGTTGGCTATCGATTCTTCTTGGTTGATATATTCTTTTAATACTTTCAATATGGTGTCTTATCATCTTCTGATGTGATATTGGCTGCTGATCTTATTGAATATCCCCTAAAAATGATGAATCACTTTGCTAATTTGAGCAATTTCTTTGACTTTGACAATTTGATTATAATGTGTCTTCATGTAGATCTTTTTGATTTATCCAACTTAGAGTTTATCATAATTGTTTGATGTATAGATTCATGTATTTCATCAAATTTGCAGTGGTTTTGACCATTACTTTTCCCCTCCCTTTCATAATTCTCTTCTCTTCCCGGGACATCATAATTGTCAACCACTCAATGAGAATATTTTCTATTTTATCTAATACTAGTATTTCTTTACTTGACTTTTTTTTTTTTTTCAGAGAACTTTTGGGTTCACAGTAAAATTGAAGACCAGGTATAAAGATTTTCTGTATAACCCCTGCCTCTATATATGAATAGCTTCCACCAAGGTCAACACTTCCTGCCTGTAGTGTATCTTTGTTAAAACAGATGAAACTCCATTGACACATCATAATTACCCAACATTGATAGTTTATGGTTCACTATTGGTGTTATATACTCTATGGGTTTGGATAAGTATATAATATTTGCTGAACATTAACATTCTTATATGTCAAAAATTTCAAGCAAGATTAGAGCTGTATATTATATGTTCTGTGTTATATGTCTAAGACTGTTTCTGTTCTTCTCATACTAATTCTAGATAATGTGCTCATACTTTCTTCTTTTCCTCAAAACCCTGTACATTGTTCTACTTAGTATTACAGAGGAGAACTCTTATGCCAAACTGATTTTTCCTTTAGGCACTGTCTATAATTAAGTTTTTATTGTTGCCATCCTTAACCTTGTTTGTTTTACCTTCAAAATTAGAAAAAAAACATTGAATACAAAGATGACTGAATTTGGATCTGTTACTCCTGTCTGGGAATTAGTAATTGCTCTGACAGCAATAAATTTTCTCTAATTTTTCCCCCTGATTACTCCTATTATGTTCTTTATTTTAGTAATTATGTGTATATGTAATTATAAAAATTAACTATATTATAACATATTTTTAAAAATATGAGGTCTGTTATATACTCATAGCTAAGCTATGCTACAACTGTATAAACTTCAACATTTCAATGACTTAAGATTCACTTGTTACTCAAGTGAAGCTTGGTGTCTTCAGAAAGTTCTCCAGGGTGGTTCCTTCACAGCAAAAATTCAGATATTCCAGACAGCTTTCATTTTGTGGTTCTGCCACAAATGTTATTTCTGGAGTGACTATAGAGGGTAAAGTGAGAATAAAAAGAACTTTCCCTGATTTCTCGGTATCTTACATGTCACTTCTGCTCACTAGTCCAAACCAATTATTTGCCTCAACCTGGAAAGCATGCAGAATATTGATTAGCACCATGTGAGGCATCCCCACATTAAGATGATCTGATTTAGTTTGGAGACAGAATATCACTTTGATAAAGATTTTTCTCAAGAGGAATCTAATATATCAGATTTGTGTTTAATTTGCTTGGTTCCTGTGTCTAGAAGTTTTATGCTATCTCCTAAGATTTGGAGAGAGAATTCTTCATTTGTTAAATATTGGAAATTGAGATGTCTTCCAGTATGGGTCCCTTTTGAGTTTTTCAGGTCTTGATGAGGTGACAAGTGAAGCATTTAGGTTGATTACAATTTCCTTCAACTAACTCAGAGAACCAACAGCTTTCAAGGAGTGGGGAAATAGCTGACCCAATAAGGATGATGCCAATGTCTAAGCTAATTGCCAAAGGGATATTTAATTCTCTCCAGACAGTTCATAGAAGAAATGCAAATGATCAATAATCAGATCAAAAATTCTTTTCACCTTACTATCATCAAAGTGATTCCTTCCATTGACTGGATGTTTTGGCCAGCTGGACTGTTTGAACTGAAAATCAGAAGGAAGTTCACCCAGCAGGATGTAGTCTACATAACCACTCATCACTCACTGCTGTCTGACCCACAGGACTCCCCACTACCCATTACTGTTGCCTTAGGGAATGTAGTGGGACTTGTCCAGTTTTTTCCCACTTAGTTTCCAGGATAGTTTTGTCTTAACATGTAGTGAATTTTCATTTGACCAAATCACCTTTAGTTATTAGTAACAGACACATACACACACACACACTCCTTTAGATTTCTGCTTTTGGATAGAACTTTTCCATAGTTCCTTATTATGATGGAAATTTAATTACATATCTTTATTTACTATTTTTAACTTTTTTTTGTTTACAAGAGTAAAATGCAAATAATCCAAACATTTCCTGAACTGTAATCTAGAAAGAGAATATTAGGATGGAAAGGTAGGTGGAAAGACAAATACATTTCTTTCATGAACTTAAAGTGCCTAAGTTTTATAAAACTTCTCCATATTTACTTTTGAAACTGAAAATACATAGAATAATTTTTAATGAAATTTCAATGTGACTGCTATAGTTACATGCCTTCTATATATTTAATTACTTATTTATTAATTGATACATTATATAGTGTTCATATAATTATTAATTTTTATGTTTATTACACTTACATATAATTTATTTTATGAAAATGGGATGTTAATCCATAACTTGCTTTACTAATTTAGCTATATTTTGTCACTATACCTAGATCTTCCACAATAATTTTCATTGCAGTATACTATTCCTTTTGGTCATTTAAACAAGATGTTGGTATGAAGAGGCATTAAATATTTATGCTCAGCTGACATCTTTTCCAAAAGTTTATTCCATGACTCATTGATTTGCAATAAGCTTCATGTTTGTTTTAACTATAGAAGTTGATAGGTAATAAATTTCAAAGGGAGTGATATATATCACTTGTGACTGTTCTGGTCTCATAAGGATCACTGAATCTTTTTATTTTTATTAATTGATCCTCCCATCTCTCAAGGTAGGCTTTCTTCCAAGGCTCTCTGTCATGGTGGCTTCTATTTAGACAAGATGTACATATCCAGCCGCCCATGTAGTTCCTTCTTATTTCTGGTGACAGAGTTGAAATAACCTACCTAAACAATCCTTAGGTAGAGGACAGCATTGAGGATGTTAGGACAACAAAATTATACCAGATTTACAAGGATGCCCCTTTTATATATTTTCATCCATGCATAATTAGATCCTTAGATTCATATAACTTGTAATTCCCACCACTCTGGAATGGGTTTCTCTGAATCAATCTAAGTTGTTGTTTTGTAATAGAGATTAACTCATTATTTATATTTTCTGCATACATTAAAGCAATAGGGATAGTGAAAATAAATATTCCTATTTAGTGCCAAAGGTGAAATTCATTTCATAGCCAATTTAAGAAACCACATACAATAGACATGCAGTTTGTTAAAGAAATGCTTTTGGTGAATCTCTTCCTACTTTCCTTTGGCTCTGTGTATGGAAGAAATCAGAATTTGTCTTCTTAAAAATGTGCCATGGATGAAAAACATTTGTCCTTACAATTTAAAGTCAGCGAGTAAGTCTGTATATTCATAATCAGAATTTCACATAGTTCTGTGACAGTGACTTCAGGAAACTTCCTCATGGGGTCATCTTCCTCTGAACTCTGTCCTCACCTTAACCTCAAGTCTTTTGTCTGCTGCCCAATGGGGCCCTGTTTGGTCTTGAGCTCACTTATGTGTCTAACATTTATATGCCCATCCCAAGCCATCAAGATACACCTGTGCCTTGTTATAGATTTTCAAGCAATACATTTCTAACTTGACTAGTTAGAAATGTTGTCTCACAAGATCTCCACAAATTTTGTTGTCAACCCAAGTCATAAAAAGGAGAATTTTTAAGATGATGACATAACGGCCTAGATTTTCACACTCTTAGAAAATCTGTTTATTCATGCTTTTCACATTTTATTCACCATTTAGTGTCCATAGACTATTTTATTATACTTATTGTGTCTCAAGTCAGGTTATAATTCATATCCAGGTGGAAAAATTATAGAAACTATGACAAGTGATAGTGTTTTAATTTTTTTTTCTCAACTAAATATTACAAATTTTTTCTCAGTCAGCACTTGATTCACAACTTTATCCCTGACCAGTCTACTCTTTTCTGATAACTCTTGGTCCTTGAGAGGGAATAAAAGAAACTGTGTGACTGGACTCATATTGACAGGGTTTTACTTAAAAATGTCCTGAAACCCTCTATGAAGCCACATTGACTGTTCGTCCTTCCAAGTTTTCTCATTTTGAATATCTGGGCCCTTAAATATCTGTGGCCCCATTGAGCTTTTCCACACAGATCATATCACTTTGTGTCCTGAACTCTTTTCTCTTTCTGTCCTCTTCCTTCCAGGCTTAGATTTTACAAACCCAAATCCTTCTTTGGGTCCTCCTTTTCCACCATTCTACAAACTTATCTCCTCATTGGTCCTAATTTTCCACTTTGTGCTACTTACTATTGTCTGTTTCTTCTCCTCTAATATTTCCCTATCCACTGCCTGCTGGTAATCCTGAGTGTCCATTCCTACTTAACATATTCTTTTTCGAACTGTAGGATTACCTAATATAAATTTATATTTCAAACAATGTAACCTTCTGTTACACACAATAGTGCCCAAACTATGCAGATTTTGAAGACTGTAAATGCTAGAAGGCTGGTAGCCAGCCTTTCTTTCCCTTTCCAGTTCATGCATGCATTTCTAGAGGGGATCCATGAAAGTAGATCTTATAGGAAACCAAAAAATAAAAGGTCAATGGTGAAGAGTGGAGGACGAATACTTCCAAAAACTCGTCTCATTAAATTATGTAAGAAGCATTCTCCATCTTGTGTATACAGAATTGTTTTGACTTGATTTTCAGGAAATGATGGTGGCTACTTTTGTTCATAAAATAAGCTCTTGGTCTTTGGACTACATGTACAAGAAACCAGTAATGAAGGGAAACGAGGTCTCCCAGTTGAAAATAAATCCAACATATTATTGTCTACTGTGTATAAAACACTGTGCTAGGACTAAAGGCATATAAAAACCTAGGAAAAGTGTACTCTCTCTCTTCAGGATAAGAATGCTGAATCTAGGAATTGTTTAAGGTAGATAATTTCAGACACTTAATCCCATTTTTATTTTTTCTCATGTTTGGAACTTGTAGGACTAAAAAGGTAAGATCTGCTTTCCAGAATAATGGAAGAAGCTTAAGGAAAATGTAAATCCTTAAACTGAAAAATAAAGTAAAAAATAGATAAATTGGATGCCTGGTGACTAAGAATCAAGACAGAAGAGACACAGACCCTGAGCTCAGAATGCAGCTAGTGAGGGCAACTGGAGTCAGCTTCTTTAAGTGAGACTAAACATGCACATATAGCCTCGAACTGGTGATGCCAAGATACGTCTGTGTCAAATATCTTAACCATTCCTAGCTTTTGCATTGCATCTTCAGTTCCTAATAAATGGAGGTGGTATGGTAAAATTCACTCCTTTGACTAGACTATGAACAGTCAAAATTATGGAGAATCTGGGGTTGGATGAGCTCATAGTATTGACAGTGAAATCAGAGAAAGAAAGTTTTACTTATGAAAGTAATGGGCATTACAAAACCCTGTTTTTTGCTAATTTAACGATGTTTTAGAATTTCTGAAAATACACATCTATTCCTGAAAGGTGCTGAATAATGAAGGTACACATCAGGTAAGGGGCAGGAGAGTTTTGGGGGGCAAATAGCATATCTGTAACTTACACAGAATATCTCAGATGGTACTAACCTGACCAATCTCTGTTGCCTATGGGCTAAAGAAAGAGTTGACAGAAATAGCTACAGTATGACAAATTCTGGTGAAGTGAAGAGACAGATGGTGAAAGTTTGCTGCTCAAAGTCAGGACACCAATGACCAAGTTCTATAGTAGCTTATTTTATGACAGAGAGAGGTACTTAAAAATGGTGAGAGGCATAATCAGGGAAATGCAAATTAAGACCACAATGAGGTATCACCTTTACACCAGTAAGAATGGCACACATCAAAAAAACCAACAACAACAAATGTTGGCAAGGATGTGGAGAAAAAGGAACCCTAGTACACTGCCAGTGGGAATGCAAGCTAATCCAACCATTATGGAAGACCGTATGGAGGTTCCTCAGTCTACTAGAAATGGAACTACCATATGATCCAGCAATCCCACTCCTAGGCATCTACCCAAAGGACACAAAAACACCAATCCAAAAGAGCACCTGTACCCTTATGTTTATTGCAGCACTATTTGTAATTGGTAAGACCTGGAAAGAACCCAAATGCCCAAACGTAGATGACTGGATCAAGAAGGTGTGGTACATATACACAATGGGATATTATTCAGCAATCAAAAATGATAAACTAGGGTCATTTATAGAAACATGGATGGAGCTAGAAGGAATTATACTTAGTGAAACAAGTCAGAAGGCAAGAGAAAAATATCGGATGACTTCACTATTAGGAGGAATATGAAAGGGCAACAATTACGACAACAACAAAAGAAGAAGCTCAAGGAAATGGGCAATTATAACCAAAAGCAAACAAAAAAACCAACAAGACCAAAACATCAAAGATAAACCAAAGGGACTATGTGGGTGAGAGGAAGGAGGGGAGGGCAAAGGATGGGATGAGGGCAGAAAGAGCAGAAGGGACTGAGGTGATGGTGCATGGGTGGAATGGTGGTGGGTGTTCCCTGGGGAATACAAATGATGTCAAATATAATTAAATAAATTAAAAATAAAATAAATGGTGAGAGGGTGGTTTTTCAAACAGGAAAGTGAAGTTAGGGATGGAGATGCTAGTATCAATGTTCCTAAGGACAAGAACATAAGAACATAAGGAGATAAAGGAGGACTTCTATACACTATTTTGCATCCTCTGGGGTCACAGAGATAGAAAAATATAGAGAGATACAGAGACCAGAGTATTCACTAAGACCTGTTGAGGATCTGAGACTTGGGGACAATGTAAAATGCTTGGTGCCCAAGGATGCTCACTCTGTCTCATGCCTTGAAATATAGAGGGCTTGGGGGAATGGAAGGAGATGATCCTGATCAAGATGACGTGGTCAGTCATGCACTTTGTTCTGTGAATTATTCTCATGAAATAAACCAAACCAACCAGAGAGCTTATCAAAGAATCAAGAGCATCAAGATAATATGAGAAAATAAAATTTCTCCCTGTGCTATTTTAAGTGAAAATAAAAGTCAATCTACTCTATCGTCTTTCCCTAAGTTGTCAGTTCATCAACTTGCCCTCACAACTGCAGTCTCACGATTGTTTCTCATTAACTTATAAGCACTATAAGTTTTTGAAATATTAATTTAGTTTCTAAAGCAGTGTTCAAAGAACTTTTTTTTCCTTTTTGAAGACCTTTTGGATCATGTAGCCTAATGAAATCTTTTGTATTTCTTTCTCTTCCAAACCAATAGTAAATTAGAAAAAAAGAGAAAGATTCCCTCATTTTTTTTGTTACTTTTTAGAACTAAATTTCTTTTGTGGTTTGGTCATGCAGGCGTCTTTACCCTGACAATAAGGCTTTTCTCTACAGAAACAAAAACAATAAAAATATCTTTTAAAATGTTACATGCAAGACATTGAAAATGAGATTTTTAAAAGGAGAAAGAATCTGGGATACATGGAGCACAATTCCTCCCAGGGCCATTTGCATCATAAAATGTAATTCATCAGCCATTACATCTGCTTGGTTCTCCAACTGATGGACACTGATTGCAATAACCAGGGACGTTGCTATTCATGGTGTGTAATGAGCAAATCTCTGAGCACACTGCCAGTCACGGGTCAGGCAGAGGGTTGGAATTCCCCTAAACTCAGACACCTAAACAACAACACCTAGCAAAAAAAAAAAAAAAACAAAAACAAAAAACCTAAACAGACTCTCTTCTATATTCCCAGTTTTATCGTAATTTAGAGAGAGTTGTGAGAGTGCTCTAGTCCTTCTCATACAGAATATAATGTGTCTTATGTAAGAGTTCAGCTACTTTTTTCTCTATAATGAAAGGCATGACATGAAATGAATTTGAGTGAGAAAGACAATCCTTGAAGAATTTCAAGGAATGAGTTCAAACTGGCTTGAAAAAATAAAATCCGCAAAGGATTAAGTGCAATTACGAATTCATTCTCAACACTGCTGTCTGTCTGAATCAACTACTTTTTTCCTCTTCCCTCAACATATGGTTTATATATATATGGACTGTCTAAAGACGTCCACTGTAGATTATCACAGCAAGGCTCTGGATTTTAGCAGAAGTGAACTGTGAGTGCAGGCATTTGTGTCCATATATCTATTCCAAGGTTTTGCTCAGTTCCAACTCTCAGTCTTTCATGAAGCTGTAAGTTATTTTTGTGGACTTCCACGAAGTGTTCAGCCTTTAACCTCATTATAAAAAGTTTGTTTTACATCATAGGATTGAAGGTTACAGAGGAAATGTTCTCTAAAACCTTGTGCAGATTACTTCTAGGAACACACTTTTCTGTTTTTGGTCCTGGTGATTCACTATGAGCAACGAAGCAAACATTTAAAAAAATATCTATTTCATTTCTTTTGATATAAAAAGATCCCTCTATATTTATCAAAGCAAAATTCTGATGCGGATAAAGTGAAACATGTCCCTGAATGATTCCAAAATTGTAGTTTTGCTTGATGTTTCAAAGAGATTTTTAAACCATTTGTGGTTCACAAACTACCTTCATAGCATTGTTGCACAAACATACACACACGAACACACAGATTCTGTACATATCTGATAAATTTACTTAGAGAATAAATCATTTAAAACAACAACTTGATTGATTTTGTATTTTGACTAATGACAATGCTTAGATGCATTATTTTGAGAAAAATAAGATCTACTCAAGTCGAATTGCTAGAAGCTCAGAGTTTCCATTATCTGAGTTTTTTTTTTCCTCCAAGTTTTCTTTCAATTAATGAATTTTTATCTCTCTAGCTCCCACCTTTAAGTATCTGATTCTTAAAACAAAAGTTATTTCCTCTTCTGGACATTTAAAACTGACCTATTTAAAGCATTTATTGATATGACCCCCAAAAGATGATATCTATGTAGAGACAACTGCTCCAAATGCCTCCAGATTTGTTTTTGTCATTATGCAAAGGAAAACATGAAAGAAACTTGTGAGCCCTTATAGCTTTAGAACATTTATTGATCTCAATAAGCCTTGCTGGAGGATGAGCTTCAAACAAGCAGTCGTCCTCAGAAGGCACACACTTTGTCGTGAGCAGATGCTTTTGAACACGTGAATTAATCTTGCATTACTGCATGGATGATTGATGTTACTCTGAAAGCACTGGGGCCCCTGTGAAATTTCTGAGGTCCAATGATATTGGGACAATGATAACCTTGGCATCATTGATTTTGCTGTGAATTGGGTTCATGTTGCAATGTGTGTCTTGTCAAAATGTATCCTCCAGCAATACCCTATGCTGTATTAGAAAAATCTGCAAGATTTTCTCTGTTTGCACCACAAAACCTCAATGACTAAGAGAGAAAATGCTCCAGTGGTGAATTTTTCATCTGTCTCTGCTCCATGTATTTTTAGCAAAGTAATCAGTGTTAAGCTGATTTGTCTGAGGTATATTTGACCAGTTTTCATTTTTGCAGAGCCCAAAGTTGTTTTCTATTTTAATCAAGATTTCTTGGACTGTACGGAAATTTCAGATCAAGTTGGTTTAAGTAATTAGGGAATTTTTTGGATTGGGAAATGGAAATAGAGGGGCATTGTGCTTCAGGTGAAGCTGTATCCAGGCTCCAACTGAGATGGTAGAACCTCATCTTTCTCTCTCCTGCTCTGTGTTGGCTTCAGCCTCAAGATTCTTTCATTGCATCCACAAAGATGATTATGGGCAGTTTTTATGGCAGATTTAAATGTTGCCAGTTTAAGTTGGAAAGAGATTTGACTTTCCTTGGTATTTCAGCGAGCATGCCATGACTGATCAGCTCAGTTTAGGCCTATGTCACCCTACAAGGAAGGAAAAAGGAGAGCAAACTAGAGTATGTGAATGGGTGTGACCCACATGAACCTTCTGATGCAATTTATATGGCTAGGGAAATACATCAGCTCAGGGCTGAAGTTAAATCCACACAAAGGACATATAAAGTCTATATCATGGTAGATTATGCAAAACAAAATTACTATAGAAGCTGAGTAGCAAACATAACTGACCACTGAAGATACAAAATAACAGTAATTTAAAACTATTAATAGTGTTTGCCTTTGAGAAAGGGATGAGGTTGAAGGAAGAAAGAGCTACTCTTCTTTTACATCCCATTTATCACTTTACTTTCCAATATTTTTTCATAATAAAAAAGTTTGAAAATATTTATGGAGAATGAAAGAATGTCAAAATGAAATTCCTATATCACACCATATAGTAAACTGAAATCCTCGATGGATTAATAATATAAGATGAACCTTATAAAGCGTGCAGAATATAAGGGTAAATAAAACCTTGTGTTTAGGAAGATCTTTCACAATGAACCACATTTGACTAAGTTCATAAAGGAAAATAAGTGATAGAGATTTTCCTCTCTTTTTCTGCAAAAAGACACCCAAAACATAAATCCAAAAGTCAATAGAGCTTAATGAGTGACTACAAGGTGAAATTACTTTTAAACACCATCTTTACCACAAAGTTTTACCACCCAGTCCATTTCTCTCCTTTTGTCCTGATTCTTATATAAGTTCCTTCTTTGAGTAAATTTATGATTTTATCATCCAAGTGTTCATCTTAAATATAATAGCTTAATTTTGCTCATTAAAAAAGACATGTCTTAAATCTCCTCTTGAGGTTTCCTTTCATCCCCCTTTTTTTTCCCCTTATCATTCACCTATTGAAATCCCCAGGCCAGTGGAATTGCAATTTCCCAGAGTTCTCTGTGCAATCTTGTGATATATATATATATATATATATATATACATATATGTATACATTCAGATGACCTAAATATATTTCCCCTACATATTTGACCTTCATCCATAGTTTCTGACTCATAGCCTTGGAATTTCCTAAGAGTGAAGAGTGCTAAAGGTGCCTCTTGTTATGTTAATGAAATTACTTTTTGGGAAGCACCTAAGGATGGAGGCAGTTGTCAGGGGAACCAGCTCTGTGGCTAGAGGTTTGGAATTTCCTGTACTATCCCCACCCTTGACCTGAAGGGAGGGGAGAGGAGCTGGAGATTGAGATCAGTAGCCAATGGGCAATGAGTTAACCACTTTGCCTGTGTAATGAAGTCGCATAAAAACCTAAGAGGAGTGGGCTTCATATAGTAACAACAAAAAAGAAACAAAAACCAAAAATGAAAAGACAAGGACAAACTGGAGACACTTGGTGGGGAGGGACGAGGGAAAGGGTGGAGAGCAGAAGGGAGCATAGGGGACTGAGGTGATGGTGCACTGGTGTTAAGGTGATGGGGAATACATGGGGATTACAATTGATGTCAAATATATGTAAATTTAAAAAAATTATATTAAAAAAAATAAAGCTTCTGGGTTGGTGAATGGGTGGAGATATTAGGAAGACTGGCCCACCTGGAGAGGACATAGAAGCTCATATCTTCTCCCCACACCTTGTCTTACGTATCTCTTCTCTCTAGCTGTCCCTGAATAATATCCTTTGTAATAAATAAGTGATCTGGTGAATAAATGGGTTCCCTGAGTTGTGTGAGCCTCTCTAGCAAATTAACTAGCCTCAAGGAGGGTTTCTGGGAAACACTGATATAGCACAGGTAACAAACTGGGCTTGTGACTGACGCGTGAATTCTGAGGGGATGTCATGGGAAAACCCAGTCTGCATCTAGTTGGTGAAAAGCCCAGGTGGTAGGTAGCCTGGGCTTGTGGTTGGTGTCTGAAGTGGAGCAGGGTCTTGGGAGACTGAGAATCTTCACCTGTGAATGTGATACCATCTCTAGATAGATAGTGTCAGAACTGAGTTGAATGGGCATTTTACAGTCTATTTCAAATCAATATTTTATCACTTCAAGTACAATATAGAAATTTTATCACTACATAGGTCTCTTTCTCTGCCCCTCTTTATGGCATAACTATCTGCTACATCTTCATTCTGTGTCATCATTACATCATTCATTGGAAACCCCATCAGGTGATGCTTTAATTTTTTGCTATTAGCTATCAAACATTTTAAAGAACTCAAGAGGAGGAAAATCCTCTATTAAATTTGCATAAATATTAATCTTTCTGTTCTTTCACTGAGTTTTTTTATTAAAAAAAAACTTTTTCCCTTCTGCTTCACCTTCTGGACACTATGTTTGTCTGTTTATTCTCTCAGGGTTCCTATTACCTTAAATTTTATGTGTTTTTTTTTTTAATTTATAAATATAGTCTGAGTTTTGGCATCTCAATTCTGAACATTTCTATTTTTGATTTATCTTATTCTTTCATGGTCTTGTATAATTTACTTAGTACCTTTTGTTTTTTCTTTTGAAATGGAATTATTACAGTTTTGATATATTCTAAAGCATGTCTTTTGGCACAATTTCATTGTCTGTAGGGATATTATTTGGCTCCTTATTATCTTTCATCTTCTAATAAATTTTTTGTGGGATGGTTTCTGCTTCCAGACATAATCTAGTAACTAGTACTGGACTAGTCCCCCACAATTAAACAACTATAAAATTGTTACAAAATATATGAGGCAACTGTTTTGAGGCAGCAAAAAGAGGCAATTACTAAGAAAAGGGAAACCAGTTGGATGAAACCTATAATTGCCTGATTTTTTTTCCTTTGGACAATTTCCTGACTAAAGCACAGAGAGCTGGAGTCTGAACAGAACCTAGTATTATTCTAAATTGAACAGGAAGATATTAGCATCCAGAACAGAGGAAGCAATTGGAGTCTGGGGGTAGGACAACAGAAGGAAGAAGCTTCATAGAGAAGCAGCCCCAGAAGTCTGTAAAGAGGACTCTCCCTTAAGTCTGTGGTTAAATATCATCATACACTTAGTGGGGAGCTCTTCCAGGGCTCAGTGGATCCTTTGGGCTGAACTAGAACAGATACTAGAGGTCAAGCATTACTGAGGAAGAGAAATGCCGAGGTATGTGAGAATTGTGGCTCTAACAAAGTAGAGTGATCTCAAACAATTCATGAATATCTTGGCATACAGCTAGACTGTCACAAAAACTATGATTCAAGAATAAAAACTGAGTTTTAAAACAGAAGTTATTCTAGATCCACCCTAACGAAGCCTACAATCAAATCCAAACAGATGATTGGTCTTACCAAGTTACTGCTTCTTAGAGTACTTTTCCATAGCACTTTTATTACCCATGATAGCCAGTGTTTCATTCAATAATTTGATTAATTAAAAAAACAGGAAATATTTTTAAAATAATAGAGACAAATGTGTCTAAAGAATTAAAGGAAATCATGATCTCAAAGAATGAAAAAGAGGGAATTCCAGAAAAAAAGAAGAAAATGCAAAAACCATACAAACCACATGGAAGTTCTGGAATTGAAAAGTATGAAAGAAATTTTAGATATACTGGATGGATTTAATAGTATACTAAAGACGGAAAAATAAACAGTAAACTTGAAGGCAGAACAACAGAAATGATTCAATGTGAAGAAAGAAAATTATGAACAATGGACAAACCTAAGCAAATTAGACAACATAGGATGATATCATGCAAGCATAATTGGAGATCTGGAAAAAAGTGAGAGTAGGGTTTGAAAAATACTTTCAAATGTACTGGAAATATTGAAAAAATGTAAGAAAAAATGGACAAACATTTTAAAAACTTGATGAAAAACACCAGTAGATCTAAGAAATTCAGCAAAGTCCAATAAATGTAAAAGTACTGGCACCTAGCCTTATCCTGGTTATTCTGAAAATCACCAAAGGTAAAGGAAGTCCTTTGGAAGTAGAGTGATAATGGAGGTGTGGAACATTCTATACACAGAGGAATAATGACAAATATAACCATTGATACTTACCAAATGCAAGGAGATTAGAAAGTAATGGTCTAGCATATATTTTACACTAGAGAAAAAAATTATCAACCTAGAAAATTAGATATCTAGAAAAAATCTTTAAAAGAGTAAAATGGACACATTTTTTGATAAGTGAAAACTGAGAGCAATTAGTTAAAGTAATTTTGCTCTATGAGAAGCTAACCTATGCCTTTCAGACTGAAGGGAAATACATTGAAATCTAAAACTATACAAAAAATAATGGAAAGTACTGGAAACATACATGGGTATAAAAATATACTGTTTCCCTCTTAATTTCCTTAAATAACCAGTTAAAATATTCTACAAAGTGATAATTATATAAATTATATACATATATATTATGTGCATATATTAAATATATATAAATAAAGATATACAACAATTTTACCAAAATGGGGGAATTTAAAGGCGTTATGCAGTATGAATATATTATATTTGTGAAGTAAGAATTGAAAGCAAAAAGTAGGAAGTGTCTGAGGTTAACTGAATAAACAAAATAATTAAGGAGGAGGCATGAAATTGTGGAGCATAAAGCATGAAGAGGTACAATAGTCATTCTAAATAGAAGCTGAGATGATAATGCCTATAGTTAGCACTAGAGTAATAAATGAAAGCCAACAAAGAGGTGAACCTATGATAGCAATAAAGGAAATACAATTTAACATTAAAATTATAATTAACCCAAAAGAATAAAGAAAAAGAGCAGAAAAAACACCAAATAAAAACAATAAAAATAATGAAAAGTAGAAGGTACAAAAAGGAGAAATAGCAAGATGGTAGATTTAAGTCTACATACCAATAACTACATTAAGTGTAAGCGTATTAAATTTCCCCAATTAAAAGACAGGTATTAAATGAATGGATGAAAAAGGAAAACTGAACTAGAATATCTTAAAAGGCAAATTTTAAATATAAAAATAAGGCTAAGTTAAGAGGAAAAAGAAGACAGAAGATACGCTGTGAAATGAATCAGTCTAATAAAGCTGGTGCAATATGATTGCTTCAAAATCCTAAGGGTCTACACTGGGATTCACCTATAGAGCCCTATCAAAGGCTCAAACAGCATTTCTATTTGCCACCAACACTTCAAGCTGGACCACATGGACAAACTGGAAAAGCAGCTCTGATACCTGCTGGGCTGATGACAGCGCTTTCTTTTGATCCGGGGCACTCGAAACTAGCAGCTTACATGACCTAGAATAACACACTCAAGTGAGGACTATATTGCCTCCAAAGAGGTCTACTGGGCATTATGTTTTTGTTTTTTTTTTCCACCCGGCTGTTGGAAGGGACAGATACAACTGACTCAAGTATCAAGCATAGAAAATGATTTAGAGGCATGACTTCACGTTTTTCTGTCTTGGCTTAGCCTTTTGTTCAGTTGACCTAAACTTTTCTACTTATATAGGTCAAATAAGAATTTAGTAGACTCCTTATCTATTTTACCTCTAGGAACACCAGGGTTAACTAGCAAAGCAGTAGGTTTGCAGGCTCCAAGCTATACTGTGTTGTTTCATTTATATGGCATTCTATAATAGATAAAGCTAATCTGTAGTGGAAGATGTCACATGAAGTGTTGCTTGGAGTAAGGTCAAAGATGACAGGTTAAGTGCAAAGGGGCATGAGAAAATGGAAATATTCTATTTCTTGATGAGGTAGCAGTTACATGGTGAACACATTTGTCAAGTGTCCACATTGACCTGTGTGCTTAGGTGGTGTGGATTTTATTATATGTAAGTTATAGTTTAGTAAAGTTGAATCATTTTCATTTATTTATTTATTAAAGACCTTTTATCTGTTTATGCATACAAGAACTGCGGTACAAGCCAGAGGTGGGGGTTGAAAGAATTCACCAGAGACAGAGCGGGGAGCAGAACAGACAGATCCACCGAAACACACTGCTGAGGGGAGTGGCAGGCAAGGCATGATAGGTCTGCTGTGCCATGTGGGTCACCTTCCCAGGCAGAGGCAGGGAATCGAACTCATGCTTCAGTGGCTGTGGTCTGCCTCACAGTGCATTGCTTAACCCACTGCGCTACCAGGGAGGTCCTGAATCCATTTTTAAGTGAAATTTGTTGTTGATGTTTTTCTCCTTGATCACTGTTATTTGAACTTAGTTTATCTAAAATCTTGAAAGAGGTCTGGTTCCAAGAAATTTTTCTAATTTCATATACTCCCTCTTTTCTCATGTCTGTGTAACAATGTAAATTAAATGGTTGACAAATATGGGGGCTTGAAATTTATTATGTCTCTCCTACCTTATCACTTGTATTGAGACTTCTTTCTTCTGTCTGTTTTTCTGTTCAATTTTGATTCAAATTCTCATAGTTTCTTTAAATATGGGCACGTGAACAAGAGGGGTGCCCTAGTGGGTCAGTTTTGAGAGTTCACAGCATCCTGACCCCTTTAGCTTCTTGCAGTCACTTGTTGGAGGGGGCAGAACCTCTCCCAGTTTTATCACATGTGCTCAGATTAGGCTTCCCACTTCCTGATATCAGTTAAATTGTGTCCCCACAAAATTCCTACATTGATGTCCTAATAATCAGTACCTGAGAATATGATTGAAGAGAGGGCTCCTAAAGTAAAATGGGGTCACTAGGGTGTGCCCTAATTAAATCTGACAGTGTGTTATGAGAAGAGGAGATTGGGATACAGAGACACGCAGAGAGAAGACAGTGTGCAGTGTCTCCTTCTCCGGGGAGGAGACAGCAACGAGGATGACTAATACAAATCAGGGAGCAAGGCCTCAGGAGAGACCACCTCTGCTCACACCGTGGTCTTGGTTTCTGGCTTTCAGAACTATGAGAAAATCAATGTCTGCTGTTCAATCCACACTCCATGTGTTACTTCGTTATGGAAGCCTGGGATGTCTACAGTTTCTGCTGGCTGCTTGAGCTTCTTCTGAGCCCCGGTCCCTCAGACCTGAGTCTGTTGCTTTCCCTTCCTTTGGGCACGAACAGATTTGAGCAGATTTTGCATTTGCCTGTGGTTTGTACTCAGACCCTTGTATTTAGGACTTTGGAGGGAATCCTTGCCACTTAGCATTTTATTTTTTTTTAAGATTTATTAATGCATGCATATAAGAACTGGGGTGTAGGCCAGAGGTACAGGGGGTGAGAGGATTCACCAGAGTTAGAGTGGGGAGCAGAACAGGCAGATCTACTGAAATACACTGCTGAGGGGAGTAGCAGGCGAGGCAGGAAAGGTCTGCTATTCCATATGCAGGTTAGCTCCCTGGCTGGGGATTGAACTCATGCTGCAGTGGCTGGGATAGCTTGATAGGAATGTGATTTTTAACCCCTGCACCACCAGGGAGCCCCAGCACTTAGTTTTATGAAAATGTTGTCCTTGGGTTTTTGTTGTGGCTGCCGAGTTCAAAGACATTCAGGATTATGATCCTGCCCCTGCCATATTCCCAGCTCCTCAACACTCTTTTCACTGCAAATATTTAATTAAAACATAGCTAAAAGCACCAAATCACAAGTTGGGGAAAACAGATCTTACTTATGATATATAAAGTATTAATTTTCTTTGAAAAGGATACTATTAAAAATTAAGAAAATATGTACTCTCCAATCAAAAAATGATAATTTATAATAGTCCAAACTATGAAAAATATAAATGTTTCTCATGACATCAAATCATGAAAAAATATATATATATATACATACACACACAGAGAAGAGATTTGGATAATGTGATAGAAGCTATGGATGAATTTGCTTAATTGGAAATCACTTTGAATTGATTACATATATATGTTCCATAAAGTGTGTGATCATATATATATATATATATATATATATATATATATATATATATATATGTAGGTTGATGGCAAGAAAAGCAAGTACACTTGCATTTGGCCAGGGGTAAGTATAAACTGAACAGCCCACTGTACAGCTATTTTGGAAATACAAAGTTTACAAATTTACATATGCTTTGATCTAGCAATTACGATTTTATGATTTAGCCACTTCGCTGCTACAAATGCAAAAGAACACATATTGTTAAGTTAACAGAATAATAGAATGATACTCTTAGTTTTCTCTTCATCCAGAAATTGCTATCGTGAACACACCAAAGATGACAAGTTCATGTGTTTTACTGATTAGGATGTACTATTTACATGGTCGGGGGCGGGAGGGTCCATGTTTCATTTCCTTTCTCTCTCTCGGTTTCTTTCCTTTTCTTTTGCTCTAGGCGCCTGCTTTACTCCCATCCCAAACCAAGCATATTGCCAATGTGTGCCTCATCCATGTGAAAGGATCTATCTTTCCACTCCAAGAAAATTAACTTAAAGTCCTTTGCTTTTCTCAAAGTGGACAGTGGTATTACCTTTGAAAATGATGTTGTGCCACTTTTTGTGTTCTGAACTGGAGTTAAATAGTCCATAGCACTGCAAATCATAATCCTAGAGTTGTAACAATTTACCAAGCAAGAGATAACGCAGAAATAGAGCACAGTGAAAAATGTCAGCTGTGAAACACTGTACCAGAAACAAAAATATCTTCTATTTTAAGGACCATTACTCCACTTCTTTCTTTTTTCCCCCTTGATCCAGAATTGATTTTCTGGGTAATGATAATTCATGTATCATACCCACATGGTGTGGTGTAGTGAAGTGACCATTTTTCTCACAGATACTTTTATCTGACATGCTTTGTGTCCATCCCTTTCTGATGGTGGTGCAGTAAACATCTCTCAAGTCTCTCTTTTCTATAGTCCAGAAGGTCCTAATGGAGTAACTCTTTTTTAAAAAAATTTATTCATTTATGCATACAAGAGCTGGGGTACAGGCAAGAGGCGGGGGTGAGAGGACTCACCAGAGAAAGAACAGGAAGCAGAACAGGAAGATTGACTGAAATACACTGCTGAGGGGAGCAGCTAGTGAGACAGGAGTCTGCTACACCATGGGGTCAGCTTCCTGGCCAGGGATCGAACTCGTGCGGTGGTGGCTGTGGAAGCTCTACAGTGCGGTGCTCAACCCCTTGCGCCACCAGGGAGGCTATTAATAAGGAAGTAACCTGAACTACTCATTCATAAAGGAATGGTCATTGGCAAGATCAGTGGTTTCTGACATTGAATAAGGACTGTGAATTTGAACCTTAAGGACAAGTTTTTTCTATAAGCAATTTTTTTTCACAAACAATAGTTCAGGCTTTATCTCAAATTTATTACTTCAGTTGATGCTGCCAGGGTTTGGAGAACTCAGGACTAACTTGTTGCTCTTTGGAAAACTAACAGCACCTCCCAACCATGAGTGCAGTTAAGGCACAACTGATTAAAGTAGAAAATTGTATAGAGAAAGAAAAACCCAGAAGCTCTGCAGTGGGCAACCTGAACCTGAAGTATCGTATCTTTGAATCTTGTTCCCTGCACTGCCAAAACTACAAAGGATATACTTTCTGCCTTTAAATTCCTAAGACCTTTAAAAAATCCAGCCAACTTTTAACTACCTTGTTGTAAAATCTGACGTTAAACCACCACCAAAAAGTTTGAATTACACAAGTTTCCATAAAAGCATTTTTCTCACCAAACATTCATTTTATTATCCCTTTTATGGGAGGACTGAAGTAGTCAGATCTCAGGTCCTGCCTGCCATTTGGCCAGAAGAGTAGTGACCCCAGGTCAAGGTTTATGCTGACAATTGAGCACACACATTTCTAAAAAAGCACTTCTCTCAGAGGTTTACCTTAAGGTGACGCAGCTCTTGAAGGCAAAGGTTAATATTTGACTTAGGGATGATGGCTGAGAGGGTAGCACTATACCAAAATGCATCCAATGTGTATTACTAGGAAGCAAAGCAGGCAGGGATGTGAATGCAGGCACGGGTTAGAACACCGGGGAGGCGGGGAGGCGAGAGTGTACAGACGTACATCCTGGGTGGGAATCCATTTGTAGCTCAATATAAGGAGGTGAATTTCAACGCTCATCTTCAACTTAGTGAAGAAGGGAATAAATAAACCCTCCATGCCAACTATGTGCCAACACCAGACACAAGCTGCACCTGCACCTTCTCACCTCCAGTCTGTGGACCCAGCATGGTGGCTTGGAGTTTGCTCCCACCTGCTGGCCCTGGCTGGCGTGTTATCACGCATTGTACAGCTAACAAAAGGAATCAGCCTTTCTTTAGCTGTCTCTTCATAAAATCTATGACAAGTATCTACACTAAGTGTCCACAGACTGCTTAATAACAGCAACAAAAATAAATGCCACATGTTATCATTTTAAGGGGGATCCATTAAATCAGGCTTTAAGGAATCAGCTGTAAGAATTTTGGCTTCTAACTTATAGATATTATAACTACGTCTGAACTTTCCAGCAAGATCTTCCTTTCCTTTTTTCTTTCTTATTAAAGATTTTATTTATTTATGCACACAAGAGCTGGTGTACAAGCCAGAGTCACGGGGGTGGTGGTGAGAGGATTCACTAGAGACAGAGTAGGCAGAACAGGCAGATCAGCTGAAATACACTGCTGAGGGGAGTAGCGGGCAAGACAGGAGAGGTCTGCCACGCCATGTGGGTCCCCTCCCCAAGGACTGACCTTGCACTGCAGTGGCTGCAGAAACCCCACAGTGCTGTGTCTTAGCCCCTTGCACCACAAGGGAAGCCCTCCTTTTTTTCTTTTCATTTGGGTTCTATAAACAGGTTGTTTGGTTTCTGAAGATGCTACCTATCTTCTTGATAGGTAAAGGTACATTTGTAAAGATGCCAAATTAAGAACAGGACTGAAATTTTCTGAGAATTTCAAGTGTCAAAATGAAAAACTGGAAGTTTTACTACCTTCTGAAACTGTTTAAAAGATATGAATATTTGAAAATTAATAATTTAGGTCAATATGACATCAAAATAACCAGTCAGTGGGAAAAAAAGCATGGACAAAACACTCGTGAAAAAGTTTGAAAATTCAAAGAAATATTATTCATGCCAGATACATGCCATACATTAAAGGCAACAATAAAGCCCTAGTAGCCAAATTACTATTGGAAAATAGTCAAATTTGTGTTTTTCCACAATTGCAGAGACCCCAAAATTTTAAATGTAAAGAATTGATTCTGTTCCTCATATTGTGAAATGACCTAAGCTTATGCTTTCTTTCAAAAAAATGTATGATTATCTATACGAACAAGGAATTTTCTAAGTATTGGGAATCTAGATTCAGATATGATCTTAATATTAACCTATTACACAAATAAACAGGAACAAATAATCACAGTTGCTATGAGCAAGCTGTGAGAGCAGCAGACCTAGGAGAGGTCAAAAGGGGAGTGGGGGTTGAGGGACTTGGGGTAGGGGTGGTGGGGGAGGAGCATAGAAGGCAAGTCAGAGAAGGCATGAATATGTGAGTCCTCTCAAGGTGTTTTAAAGAGCACCATAAACTGAGAAGCTTGTGAACAACAGACATTTGTTTCTTACAGTTCTGGAGGCTGGGAGGCCCAAGATCAAATTGCCAGCAGATTCAGTGCTTTGTAAGAACCTGCTGTCTTTCCAGCCTTCTTATGGTATCCTCACATGGCAGGAAGGAAAAGGGAGTCTCCTGTCTCTTATTAAGCACTAACCCCATTCAGGAAGATTCCAGCCTCATGACCTATCACCCTCAAAGACCTTATCTCCTAATATCAACTCGTTGGGTGTTAGGATTTGACAAATGACTTCAGTTGGGGCATAAACATTTGGTCTAAAGCAATGTGCCACTTAAGTAGAGATCTTAAGGAAGTGGAGTTACTAGAGCCTTTAAAGGTTCAGGGGAGGAGCATGAAGAGGTCCAGGAGGAGGGACTGGCACATACACATCATGAGTTAGAAGGAAAATGTCATGTTGGGGTAACTAAAAGAAGGTAATGAGTGGCTTGCAGAGCTAGAATGGAGGGAAGATCAAGATGAAGCAAGAAAGGTGTTTTCAGTCAACTAAGGCTCTATGAACTACAGTAAGATCATTTGATTTCATCTAATGCCTAGGAAACACATAAATATGTTTAGAGAGGTATCGTGGGGAAAATTTTCCAGCTATAAATTTAACTTTAAATTTCCTACAATGCAAAGAAACATAGGACTTAACCTTACTTATTAATTCTATTCTAAGTTTTATGAATTCCAGTTGGTAAGGTCAAGAGGGCAAATGTATTTAAAAGGACATTGTGTAAGCTATGAGTCATTCTCTCCACAGTGGATAAATCATTACAATATCTACATTGTACGTTTCTTATTTGAATGATCCTAATCCTTTTCAGTACAGTGAATCCTGGACTTTAGTAACAGTTCACAAACCTGCATAGAATTTTGTAAGTTTAGGGGAAAATTGTAGCCTGTGACCCAGATTGTGAAGAACCTAGACCAAAGTCTGTATAAATTCCTTGTAGTTAGTGACAATGAAAAAAAGGGAGAGGTGGAGGGCGGAGTTTTTCTTTTTTTTTCCTGTATAGAGTCTGTATTTTGGGGTGTTTGCTGAAACTCTGGTTAGTGAAGGTGTTCAATTGTGCCCTTGGGTATGGGGTGGTGGCAGGTGTTTTGGATCTCCCAGTATTGAGATGCAGGTAGTAACCTCTTCTGGGAGGAGATACAGGGGACGCTACCCTGTTCTTCCCCACTGATTTGAACTTCAGATGTTCTATATTGAAAGCTTCAGGTACAGGCCAGTGATCATCACTCTGTACCCCTGCCTCCATAGTTCTCCAGTAATGCACCCTCTGTCCTAGACTTTAAGTCTGTGCTGAGGTTTCAAAGTCCCGGATGTGAATATGTGCCCCTGTATTCACAACTGGCAATTGTGCTCCACATAGATCTGCTCCTGAATCTCCCCAGCACCACTTTTTTTGTTTGTTTGTTTCCCCCAGCACCACTTAAGCACAGTTCAGTTCAAACTTTCCCTTCTCCCTTTTGCTGATCTTTTGTTCCTGAAGTATCCTGTAGTTGTTCTTTTATCTCTCAGGGGTCACTGACTTTGTTCTGCTACAATTTAATCATGAGTGAATGAAGGAGGCAGGTGTGGTGTCTTCACTCTTTCCCAATGTTCCCAACTCCTCCTCTAACAGTTTTATGGTTTTAGCTCTTATATACAGGTCTTTGGCCCATTATGCATTCATTTCTATATGTACTACAGACTTTGTGAAGGTCCAACAACACACTTTGTAAGTGGCTCTCCATTTGTCCCAACAGCAATGGCTTCTTCAACTCTCCATTCCCCATTTAATTGCCGGGGCACTCTTGTCAAAAATCAGTTGACCATAACTATGAGAGTTAGTTTATAGACTTTCAGTAACACATTTGGCCTGACTAGTGTAGCTTTTAAGCAAAACTTAAAGTTGAAAAATACGAGTACTCCAACCTCACTCCTCTTCATTTCTTGAATTTCTGAATGAATTTTAGGGTAAGTTTGTAAATTTCTATAACAATGACAGATGGGAATTTGATAGGGATTGTATCCAATCAATTTATAGTTCAATTTGGAAGTATTGCTATCTAAGTATGATTTCTAAACATGGATGGTTTTCTATTTATGTAGGGCTTTCATTTTTTTAATCATGTTTTTGTAGTTCGCAGTTAGCAAGATACATTTTTGTATTCCTTCTATTAAATTTACTTGAAGGTACTTTATTATTTTTGATGCTTACTATAAACAGAACTGTTTTTCTAAATTTTATTTTCAGCTTATTCATTGCTACTGTATAGATTGCTATGGTATATGTATTTAAATAAAATTATATATATAATTAAGTAAAGTGTATACATACATCTATATCTTGTTTTATATATACATCTTGTATTCTGCAACCTTCCTAAGTTTTTTTCTTATAATTTGTAACAGAGTTTTAGTGGATTGCTTAGGATTTTCTATATACAAGGTCATTTCTCCTGAGAATAAAGTTTTACTTCCTCCTTGCCAATCTAGAGCCCTTTTATTTCATTTTTTAAATGAAATTATCTTGGTTAGCATATCTAGTACAATGTCAAATAAAATGGATGAGTATAAATTCTCATACTTTTCTGATCTTGGAAAAAAGACCCAGACTTTCATCATCAAGTATGATGTTACCTGTGAGTTTTTCATATAGTCACCTTGAGTTAAAAAAGTTACCTGCTATTCCTAGTTCACTTAGTACTTTTATCATGAAGAAGCATGTTGTCAATGCTTTTTCTGTCTACTGATATGTGCTGTAAAATTTTTAACTCAGTTTTGCCACTGGATTTCTTTGAGATTAGTTTCAATGGTATGAACTCAACCCAGACTCATGCCTGATGCTGACAGAGTGAATATCTGAGGATGAATAAAAAAAAAAAAAACACAACCACCTAATTTACGAGACACAGTATAAAGAATGTCCTACACTGGAAAATCAAATACAACGGTGTTTTAAAAGAATAATACATTAGGACTCAGGATGCTGGAACAGCTCACTCTAAGAAAACGAACTAGCTTTATCTTATTTATTTTACTAATATTACCTTTTACTTTCATAAGTGAAAGGAGAAAGATCTTAATATATGTGATAATCTATTCATGATAAAGAGATAGTTGGTCAAATTTGCATTTATAATAATTACGTACATTACAATACTGAAAGCATCCCTGGTCCCTGCACCCTAATGCTAGGTGGGGGGCACAGAAAATGTAAAACAAGTGTTTTACTTAGCACTGATACACTAGAATTATTTTTCTTAAAATCATTTTCACTAGCCATTATTAAATATTGTTTTGAATATCTCAAAATATGCAATTACACATGAAAGGAATGTGTAAATATTGGAAAAGAAAACAAAAGTATAATTTTCAAATGTTAATTATCTATCTCTGTAAGCCAAGGGCCAACTGGGACTGCTAGAGTAAGAGCTCTCTTCGAAGACAAAATATCCATTTTTTTCCATATGTTAACCAAATAAAAAGGGAGAAGACAATGACCAAATGCATTTATAATAAGTACCACAGCAAACAAAATAGTATTCTGTGAAAGAGGAAGATGTGAGTACTGGTACTAATACGCCTAATTGGTTCAAGCTAGGTTAAATAACACAAAAACACAAAACCTTTATCAACACTGAAGCTGGGAGACATGTCATAGACAGGGCCTCAATCTTGGAAGAATTTCCCATAAAACAGAGCACATCAGGGGCCTCCCTGGTGGCGCAAGGGGTTAAATCGAAGTACTATGATGCTATCTGAAGCCCCTTGCAGCATTAATTAGATCCCCTGCCAGGGAGGGGACCTACATGGCACAGCAGACCTCACCTGTCTCACCAGCTGCTCTCCTCAGCAGTGTGTTTCAGTAGATCAGCCTGTTATGCTTCCCACTGTGTCTCTGATGAATCCTCTTACCCCCTGTACCTCTGGCCTACACCCTAGTCTTCTATGCAAAAAAAAAAGGTAAGTGAGTAAATAAATAAAACAGTTTTTAAAAAAAGGCTACACATGCTACAGGTGAAAATTTGAACAACTTACCTTATGGGCAGTTTGACAGATGTCTCAGAAGTCTTTTTTTTTAAATTTTTTTTTTATTAAAATATTTTAAAATTTACATATACTTGCCATTAATTGTAATCCCCATGTATTCCCCATCACCATCTCACCAGT
>JAGFMF010011456.1:3446920-3510986 GCA_019455555.1 Galemys pyrenaicus
TCTTATTCCTTTCCTTGATCCTCCTTTGGTTCCCTTATGTTCCTCCTAAGGGAGAAACCATCTGGTATTTTTCTTTTGCCTTCTGACTTGCTTCGCTAATCATAATGTCAGTGTTGTTAGGAAAAGGAGGAAGAAAAAAAGGCACCTGCATAGTCCTAGGTGGGCAGGAAAGCACTATCTCAGAAGTCTTTAAAATGCCCTTATCCTGACTCAGTAATCCCACTTTGGAGAATGGAACCATCAGCACATAGTGCAGTTTTAATTATAGGAATGTTCACTCACTCAAGTGTGATTTGTATAGTGAAAATTTGGAAACCATTTATATTCCCAACAGTATGAACTTACTTAAAATTCTAGGGAATTTCCATATATGTATCAAGGAGCCATTAAGAGATGGCAGGTGAATATTTGCTGTTCAAAAGAGAGTTCCATGATAAATTCAAAATCCACCTTAAATAACAATACTATATACACACGCACATATGAATGCCCAGCAGTGCTAACATAATTCTCATGGCAATATATTGTTTATTTTTAAATGCAAAAGAAAGAAAAATTTTTAAATTAGATTAAATGTGTGAAATGTCATTAAGGAAAAGGTGGACCAGGTGCAGAGTAAACAGCTGTTTTTGAGGAGCCAATCCCAAGGATCCTGGACAGTCTATCCCAGTCGAAAAAACAGTGTCAGTCTCCAGACCTGATTGAGGGAGGAATTTGTTTGGTTTGGACTTTATTCACTGTGTCAAGAGAACTATTTATTCTCTTCCTGAGTGGCCCTTCAAGCTCAAACAGAAAATAGGAAAGGCAGTCTACTGGATAATTCCCTGCTTGCTCAAATGCTTAGTGACTTGAGTCTGTTGCTTTATACTGTGGTGCCTGTTGTTTGGACTGCAATCGAATCAATCCTGAACAATGCATCTAAACCAACAAAAATGAGGGGGTGCCAGCTCTAGATGGGGAGAGGCTTCCTGCATGATGGATGGTTCATTGTCTGCCTCTAAAAGGCAGCTAGGACAGCTGCGAAGGAAAGGCAGGGAGGGAAGGGGTGGAAGAGTTTAAGGGATCCTGGGTGGGTGGCCCCAATAAAATGTGGAACATAAAATCCTTGCAGATTGAATATCACTGCCAGTCACGACTAACCTTGCTTTGTGCAACAGGATGACAGAAGTTTTATTGACAGAAGCACTGGCAGGGTTTGTTACAGATCTCATTGGGTAAACAAGGACATCGTCAGTGGTACAAGTTCCTAAAAGCAATCAAACTTCTCTGGGTTTTATAACATGAAGCATTTCACTTGTGTTCTCTTAAATCTTTATAGTAGTATAGAACAAAGGGCAGATTTCTTTTCTTTCTTCTTCAGTTGCACCCGAGGCTCAAAAATGTAAATGACTTAGTCCAGGTCATCTAGGACTTGTGAGTGTGAGAATGAAGTCTTCTAAAATCCTACAGGAAGGCTGTTTCCATCTTTGAACTCACTTGTTGACAGTGAAGAGGGGGTTGTGTGGAGAGCTGTGAATGTTTGAGGAAGGGAGTGGAAGTGGAAGGAGCATGAGTAGGGAAGATGCTGCATTCTATTTGGGGGGTGAAATAAATTTGCAGTGTCAGCTGCTGCTGCTTCACTCCAGTCCCTTAGTTCAACTAACATGTATTGACCCCTTATTATGTGCCAGAAATTGATTGGGAGCTTGCAGTTGTGCACATATGAGCATGTCTGGGAGATAGAATGACTTTCCAAATCATCTCAAAACATTCCATTTCAATAGTATGAAATGGTGACTCTTCATATCACAGCTAAAAGCATTCTTCCTAATCCAGAGGTACATTTTAAACACTAACAGTCTTATTTCTAAAGAGAAATTGAAAAACATGACTTGCTGGAGACATTTCTACTGAAAGAAGTTTTTACCTTGTGTGGAAAATTATAAAGAATTTCAGGCAGATAGTGTAGGTGCAGTAATCTATCTCGCATGATTTACTGCTGACTAGGGATCATGAATCTTTATATGACAGCTTTTCTGGAAGGCCAAATATGGAGCCCACAGGCAGCAATTGCTCAGGGATGCTACTCACTTGTTAACAGCGAAGCCTTCCACAGAGGCTTGCACTGGGGCTACAGCAGCAATTGTCATAATCATTTCCTCACATTTAAACTTACATTAAATTCTGATGATGCCATTTGACTAGCATTTATTATATCAATGTAGAAAGGGCAAATTATTCTTTACTTAGATGGGCATGTAGCATGAATGAGGGCTTGTGGGGGACGAGGGCTTATGTGGGCAGAACATACAGAGATGTTGTTGAAATGATCTAGTGTTACTGGATGATTGTGCAAAAATTTACCACACTTTTTTCTCAGATTGGAAGCAGGAGCTGAAGATTAAGTGGGACTTTCCTTAATCTATCTTTGTGTCCTGTAATTAATACCAGTTTTTTGAAACTTCAGGACTCCTTAGTGCAGATTTTGATGTTCTTCATAATTTTTTTTGACAAAAATTAAGGCAGTGTTGAAGTTTAGCAAGAGCTAGCATGCATCTTAGATGCACAGATGGACCCTGAGTCTTTTCTTCCACTCCTTGTGGAATGCTTCACTTTTCTAGAATATTCTCACAATGAAAAAGTAGGTAATACAGTGTGTCCCTATGAACCATGTACAACTCAGAGAAAGCAGAGAAAAAAGTGCTGCAAGAGTGAAACCCTTTGAGGGGCTCTTTATGTAAGGGAGATTATGGGACGGAGAGCCCGGAATAATTGCTGTGCCACTGAGGTGGGTGAACTAGGCCTCTTGGGGCGATAAAGGACAGGTTTCAGCCTCCTAATAGAAGAGGAACACAAAAATCTGTGCACCTACCACTTGTGGATAGTCATGTATTACTGCATAATGAGTGGGCCCAAAACTTGTGGTTTAGCACATCAATAAATATTTATCATCTCACAATTTCTGTGGATCATGAGTTCAGGAAGAGCTTGGCCAATGGCTTGGAATCTCTCCTGAGATTATAGCTTGTTATCAGTTGGGCTGCATCATGTGAAGGTTTTAATGGAGCCAGAGGAATAATCCATTTCTAACCCACTCATATGACTGGACATTTGGGAAAGGATGTTGGAAGTCTGCATGGTCTACTCTATTTTCTTTTTTGGAAATTAAAGAAAAAAATATTTAGAACAAAAGATGAAGAGTAAAGACTCCCAGGTATATGGTACCTGGGAGGAGCCCCACTCTATTTTCCTTATGGTTACTTGAGTATCTTCTTGACATAGCATTAATTCCCGAGAAAACGACAACACTGCAAATACCTACCCTCGGAAGTCATGGACCGTCACCTTCTGTCTACACTTTTGTTGGGGGATTTATACAAGAATTTGAATGCAAAGTAAAGATATTGGACCCCATTTTGGAGCCTGCTACTAAAACAAATCATGTCCTTTGTAGTATTTCTTTGTATTGACACCTCCCTTCTGGTGAGAAGAAAGAATATGTGGGATAAATCAAGCCTAGAAGCTGCTCAGTAACAGAGTGTAGCTGCAGGAAGGTCGCACAAGGAGCAAGGTTTGGGATGGTTCTTAGCAGAGGTCAAGGAAAGGAAGTCTTGGAGCCCTCGGTGGCTCTTCATGCTTTTTATTGTAGAGGTGGCCAGGTACATGGCAGGCATGGGTGCCCGCTGGCAGGCCTCCCAATCCCCGGCACATCTCACCCTCTCGGCTGCTTTCTTATCTCTCTCTCTGCTGCTGCTGCTGCTGCTCGCGTTGGTCAGTACTGTCGGTCCTGTTGGTTCTGGCGCCCTCATGACGCCGCCCATTTAAGCCCGTGTCCAACTCAGGTGCGCCCACTGGCGCATGCCCACCCTGGAATGCTCGCAGCACCGCAGGTGTCCATCATCACAGTGGTGGGAGGGTGGAAAGACCTGATTGTTCTCTGACCCTACACAGAGTCAGGATTTAGACTTAGGAACATCTTCATCAAAGCCCATGACATGCCCATGACAGAGTGAGCTTCAGGGCAAGTGGCTGCTTTACATCAACTGGGACTTTGGAGAGAGGACATGAGACAGAAGGAGTTCACTGCACTTTGTCTTGTCACGCTTAATACATGGATCTACTACCAAGGCTAGTCAGTTTCTGTTTATGGCTTGAGACAGTAGAGGAAGGGAGAAAAAGGAACTATCTGAGCAGATGCCTTGGAATTATCTGCATGTTTGATGGCAGGAAAGAGTGACTGGGAGTAGAGCAGAAATGATCAAACGTGTTGGAACAAAGAAAATGCATTGGAATAAAGAGCCAGAGCAGTCCACTTGGCCAGTGTAGGGTCACTTTAATGGGAGGTAGGACCTGTGGCTATGGGGCTACAGGAGGGTAGATGGCAGTCATGAGGAAGACAGTTTCAACCTGATTGTGTGTAAGATTAAAGTGGGGCTGGGGTGGGGACATCACTGATCCCAGGTATGTCTGTGTACCTGATAACAGTTAAAGGTGCAGTTCCAAAGCTGTCCAGAATGTGATGGACACAGTGATCATGCATCCGAAGGACCCAAAGCCTGTCTCATGGACCAACCTTGAAACAGGCCCATGACCTCTTTTCAACATCTGTACTCTTCCAAAGTTAGGTTTGTTCTGGAAATAACTCCTCTCTTCTGATGTTTCTCATTTGGAGAACTACGTGAATTTTAATTGTGATTTGTTTGATGATTATCTGCTTGGGAAAAAGAGCACAGGGCCCTGAAGTTTCCCATGGAACATCCCTGCTGAGAGCTGCTGAGCTGGTCGGGAAGTGGCTCCTCTAGCAGTAATGGCACAGTTGAGGCCCTGTTACCTGCTTTTAGCTTTAGAGAAAATTTTCTCTAAATGGGAACAGATGGAGAAGGGCAAGAGGCAAACCTGTAGTTCTTGGGCTCCTCTTCCACATTAACCCAGGCTGAAAGGCAGCCCTGGAAATCCTTTTTCAAGAGCTGCCAATGACACAACTTCATTTTAATGTGCTACAAGTCCTCACGGGCACATGCTTGATTTCATTTTTTCTTCTGAATTTCTGATGTAAAGGAACTCAGTGAAACTTTTAACTTGGCCTATGTCTGAAAGCCAGGCCACTGGATTCTGAAATACGCCATCAGTGGAATGTGTTCTTTTCATCTTTGTTCTCTAAATCTACTTTTTATTTGCCTGCATAAAGGAAAGAGAGTCTCTTTAATGTTGTGTGGATAAAAGCCACAAGAAAGAGATAAAGCATGGAGCATGTAGTGGGCCCTTAGGGGTAGACAGCACAAGGAGTTTTGGATGGCTCTTTTCACCAAAGAAAGGCGCTTTGCTAGTTTAGACAATTACAGACAAGACAACTGTGGCTTAATTTGCATTAATTGAGGACTATCCCATTGTGTAGAAGGAGATTTCAGCAATGACAGATTAAGGCTGATGTACATCTATAACGCACAGTCAAACAGATGATTATTACATTGATGGGAAAACAAATAGCTTAAATGTTGATTTAGAGTTATTCACTTTTGGCTCTAGATAGTCACCAGAATCGCCAAGCATGGCTTAGAACAGTGTCTCATGGTCTTCCCACTTTCCCTAAATCTTTATCAAAGGGCAAAAAAGCAGTTCCCTTGGCATGAGGTGCTGTCAGCCCTAAAGACCTCCTCCATATCCCTATATTCCTCTTTAGCCACTGCCTGGGTATAGATTCTAAGGCAACAATTTGGATATTTTCCCTGATTTGATGGTAATCCATTCATCTTGCTTACTACTTTTATGAATGGCAGAAAGAATAATTCACCCTTCTTGTTAATTTTAGGAATGTGCTTCTTTTTTTTCTATATTATGTCAGCAATAAGCATGATGAGGACTTTATGAGGGTGGACAAAGCCCTTCCTTTCCTTCCTTAAAGTTCTGAAGTTGAGTTGAGTGAACTGAGATCATTTTCCACTGGGAGAACTGTCATTTTCTCCAGCGCCTTACTTGGTCAAGAAATTTTCAACATCTGCCCATCGCATAGATGGGCAAATAGAGACTTGTAAGAATGGCAACGCAAGGCAACCCAAAGGGAAGTTCCAGTAATAAACTCCAGGAGAATTTTCCAACACCTATTCACGAGCTGCAAGTCTAACACCAAATGGAAAACCAAACCCCAATAACTTTCACCTTTCATTCAAATTAGGGAGAAGCTATTTTGACATTTGTATAGCCCTGGAGAGATCTTGCGATTGTGAGCTGAGCTTTAAACTATTATTGGACACGCTCCATTGAGTCTTAAGGTTTGAGCAGCGTTTTTCTGAAAAGCAGAACATTTAACACATTTCTCTAAAAATTCCCCTTGCCAGCTCTAGGCTGCCTGTGAAAGCGCTGTAGCCTTGCCTTCTCACAAGCCCTTAGTCACATGCTCAAGTAAACAAGCACGCCCAAGGATTCAGGCCACAAACAAAAGTCAAGGGGGAGGCCCCCAGAGAGGATGAAGTGTTCCCATATTTCCATATTTCCAGATTTGGGGTTCTGTGTTCAGAGCATGAACTCTCTCAAATGTTCTGCTCCCATCCGGACGCCTTTTTAGCTGGTGAGATTTGTTGTGGGATAATTCTAAATGACCATCGCCAACTAACAAAGCCGCCCTATTTAGATGCGGGCAGATGAGATAGAAAATGGGTGGTTTGGGCAGATTTCATGAGGTCTAATAAATCTTCAGTAAATTAAAGCTCATCCCCCGCTTCTCCCCTCTCGTGCGCTCTTTGTCTTGCTAATACACATTACGCCTTGGCTGGCTTCACACTTTCAGGCATCTCAGAGGTGAGGCCTGTACAAAGCTGCAGATGTGGAATTGGAGGAGACCTTTGCCCCAAATGTTACCCATTAACATCAGCTAGGCCCACAGAAGAATTTTCCTATGGTTCTTCAGCCTCAAAAGAGCTCTCAACCTGCAAATTGGGAGCTTAAAGCAACAAGAGAGATGGGAAAGAAATAGAGGAAGCCAGTGAATATTTGTGTTTAAAAATTGTGTATTTTCCATTCATTGGCTTAAAATATCCAGAGAGAGAGAGAAAGGGGCATGGCCTTTTTAATGACAAGAGCAATACAGTTATAGTGTTTAGAAATGATAGAACAGAATCTTGAGAAGTGGAAAGTTAATTGTCATCCCTCCATATATGTTGATAACTAATGTTAAATTTCTCTAGGTACTTCAAGAAAATTTCTCAGCATATACAGCACATGGTCAACTTTTACAAAGGCATACATACTTACTGGCTTGAGGGTTTCTTTATGCCAGACAAATAGCAAACTGGGAAATAGACATGATAAAACATGAATTTCCTTAATACATAAAATATTCTTTTAGTCCTGTAAGAAGATGAATAATTACCTTGTGGGGGAAATGGAAGGATATATAAAGCAGCCACTTACAGAGAGAAAAAAACAGGTGGTCAATGAGATGAAATGATACCACTTAATTCATTAAATATAATATTAAATATAATATTAAATATAATATTAAACAGTGAGCGATCACTTTGGTAGAAATTAATTGGTAGGAATTTATAAACTCCCATACTTCTCAAATGAAAAATGCATGTATCTTTTGACACAGCGACTCCCCTGTCAAGGTTAATCTTGCTAAGAGAACTCTGTATACCTCAAATATATATACCAGAAGGTTCACTGGAAACACAAATTAGTAGGAAAAAAGGAGTGGCATATCTAGACATGCATAATGAGGGATACTTGAAATAAAATAGAGAATTTCTGTAAAATAGTATACTAGGTCTGTGTTCAGAATAAATTTGCATCTATGGGGCTATGCATAAAACTGCCCCAGAAACAGTATTAAGGACTTTTATCCCCAGTCAGTCCCCTGCAGTAGATACCTGCCTCTACTTACATGAACAGTGACTCTGTTGTCTGACCAGCGACTGTCCCAACATGGTGGAAAGGAGAGTGGATACTGAAATCAGATCTTGGATCAGAATCCAGTCCTACCACTTCCCCTCCTTTGGACTTGAGCAAAATCTCAAGCTCTCCAAGTCTTAAAATTCTAGGACAACAATAATGCCTTCCTTACAAGATTAGGCATATTAAATAAAACATAGTATACGAAGTGCTGATGCAGTGACTTACCAGGAAGTGTTTCGTCAGTGGGGGCAGTTACCATGGGGTGTGCAGGTATGCTGGTGGCTCCTGGTAGGGGGACATCTGCTGTTGTTGGTAACAGAAGAAATGGGACACCTGAAAAGCCACATGATGCAGGAACACTTAACCATTGAAGGTTCATTTGATTTCTCTAAGCGCCGGGCGATCCTAAGTTCCATCTGTGGAGACCTATGTGTAAGGGATGATGCTGAAAACCTCCATTGATGAGATGGATATCAGTCTCACCTGATTGTTAACTTGTGGCCAGGTAGATGATAGGAGAGGGGGTGTGGGTGTTAATAAGAGAGGCATTGTATGAAGAGGAAGACAATGACCTAGTCAGAACTGTTTGTTCTTCAGGAAAGGAAACTGAGGGGTGTCTTAAGATGGGTGAAATATTTTTCATGCCCCACTCTTCTGTTTTGTATTCAACACATTATAAGCCTCCCTGGAGAGTCGGATTTATGAAAGAAAAGTTGTTTGTGTCACAGGAAGGATCATAGCTACCACAGACACTCCTCTGCATAAATTCTCTCAGATCAGTGCCATGATGGTGGGTTCTGTAGAGATAGAAAGGCAACAGCGATGAAGGACTGTGATTAAGTGGAGATGCAGCTCACTTCTTCCTAATAACTGAGTACCTGTTGGTGGCAGGCAATGAATTTACTCTGGGGAAAGAGTGGTACAAATGAGAAACAGGGTTCTGTTATCATGGAAGAATGTTCCATCTACTAAATATTTTGAACTGGGAGTATGCCCTATCACCAAGGGCTTCTTTTTACATCTGCTTTTTTAGTTACCAATTAGGCTTCTGACTTTACCGGTAGTCTCTGAATCTTCCCTGGCCTCAGCACCCCAAATTAATGATACTTTATGGCCAAATCCATTTGAATTGCTGAAAGGGGATTCACTCCACACACCTCAGAGCCCTTTGACAGAAGTGAGACACCCACTCATTTGTTCTCTCCCAACATCCCCGGCTGTTCCGTCTATCTTAATTGCCCACAGCTTCATTTCCTCCCACCTATTTCTGCTGCGCCCTATGCATCTTTGTCTCATAGTAAACAAACATCCTTATCTTTTTATAGAACTCCTCAGCCTTCCCTACTTGTCCACAGCACAGGAGTCGCATGGGCCATGAGGCCTTGAAAACTTAAAAATTCCATGCATCCCTGTGCCTCTGTTCTTCCATTGCACCAACCAGGAAATTCCCAGACCCTAATAAAACCTAGAGAGCCTAATAAAACCTGCTCAGGATACTCCTGAGCCTCTGACATTCATAAGAAGAGAGACTCCCAACTAAGTAACAAATCTACCAGGAATCTCTCTACATTTCTTGGCAATTTTGTGTTTTTATAACTTTGTTATTTCTTCACCACTTAACTTCCACCCCCACCAAACACAAGTTTCTATCACCAGAACTGCAAACCCTCCTGCCTTCTGCTCATTTTCTCTCTCCAGTTAAAGTGGAGACCATCCTCCCTTTTGATCTGAAACCTGCTCTAGCCTACTGTGGTGCCAGGAAGGCACAGAGCAGGTTTCAATGATTCCGGCAGATGAGTCAAGGAGGAGTCCTGGAGCCTGCACTGGCTTTTTTAGGGTTTTATTGTATCATTATATCAGAGGTGACCAGGTACACAGCAGGCAGGGGTGCCGCGGGGCTAGGTGGCTGACAGGCCTCCTCGCCCCGGTGCATCTTCACTCTCTGGTCTTTCTAGCCTCTGTTCTCCACTCTGTTTTCTCTGCCTATCTTCTGTTTACTGCTGGTGTCCTCGTGACGCTGCCCTTATATACCTGAGTCTCAGCCCCTACCCCACTACCCCACTTGAGGTTCCTGCCACCAGGCATGCGCACAGGCCACAGGTGTCTATCATCAACACCAATGGTGGGAGGGCGAAAAAGCCTGGTCACTTTTCCATCTACCCTACACCTACTTTCCCTGCTCAATGACCCTCGACTTCTCTCTCATTCTCATGCTCGTAGAGTCTTCCTCTCTGGCTGCTGCCCTCTAGATTACTGCATTCAACAAACGTGTCCAGTTCTTCCCTTTTGGGTGACTTACTGTGCCCTGCTCCCTGACTTTCCCTAGAGTTACATAAGAACGTCATGTCCACTTCCCCTCCATTCAGCCCTGCCCTCCCCCACTCTGCTGAAGCTGCCTGGACACAGAGCGCAACGCACTGCATGTGATACTGGAGAGCCTCCTCAATCCCTACTAGTGCTCTCAGTGACTCCTCCATCCTTTTAGGACATTCTACTCTCTTGGTTTTCATGACCTCACAATCTCCTAATTTTCTTCAATTTTTCAGATGTCTGCTTGATATTTCTGACTCATCTGATTCTGCTCATTTCTTAAATTAGGCCTTGCTCTTCTTCTTGCTCTCTACCCTCCTTGCACAGATTTACTCATATTTTGCATTTAAATATACTCTATATTAAATATACTCTCTATATAAAAAAATTCATATTGCTAGCAGCAATAAAACTAATGAGATTAATCAAGTTCTTTGTACATATTAGTTCATCAGTCTCCTATGGCAATAACACTATACTGACACTCTCTTCATTATGTTAAAGAGGAAAGGCACAGAAAATAAGGTAATTTGCTCCAGGCCATACAACAACACGTGGGGCAAGGGTTTAAACCTAGGCTCCCTAACTCCAAAACCTTATTTTTCATTATTGTATTATATTACTAGGCTCCCAAGTTCACATCTCAAATCTGAATTAAAATCTCCAGGCCCAATCCCTCCTCTGAATTTCAGAAATCACACAATTGACTACCAATATGCTAACTACTTCACTGGACCATGTCTACCTCACAAGCTGGGAATTTAACTCTGAACCTCATCATCACTTAAACCTCTTCTAAATCTGCTTCAGCCTTGACTTATTCATCTCAGCAGGTAACACCCCATACTTCCACTCGAACCTGGATTCACTGATGATGTTTTCTCTCATCATTTATCCAAACCCTGGGAATACATGCACCCACACAAAACATGCTTAGGCACACATACAGGGAGATGGAGAGAGCGTTCTCTCCAACCTCATCTCATCTCTCACCTGGATAACTAGTTTCCCTACATCCTCCCTAGGTCTTCTCCACTCTGTTTTCTAACAACCACATGATCTAAAATAATGCAAATCAGTTAAATTACTCCTCTGCTTAAACTTGTCCAATAACTCTGCAATGATTTAATGATAAAGTCCAAAATTATTTCCATGACCAACTATGTTCTCTATGATTTGGCTTCTGCTGCTTTTTAGTCTCATCTCCCAAACAATCTACTAATAGTCTCCAGCCGCCCTGGCCTCTCTGTTCCTCACACATGCCCTTTTTACCTCAGGGCCTCAATGGAAGATATACTTTGGGCCAGATCTTTTGTCCCCATCATCCCTCTTCACGTCCACTTCTAAACTTTGAGTGTCCTAATTACATTTCTTTTTAATTTAGTCTTATTACACCCTGGAATATTCTTCATAGCACTTAGCATAATTTTATAACCCTACATTTTCATATAAGTATGTTTAATACATGTCTTAATAGAGTAAATGCTCTATAAATTCAAGAGAGGAAATATTGATGATTTTCGCATTTGGAACCCACTTAACAAGTGTTTGTTGAGTGAATAAACCAAGTTAGGTGTAATGACATACCAAGCAGAAATATCAAAGACTTGGGCAAGGTCTAAATCAGTGGTTCTGAAATTGGAGTCTCCAGATCAGTTTATAATGATGTTGCTGCTGCATTGCTTGTAGCCAAGAGTTGAATAGGTAAAATGAGACTAATTTCTGCCAAACAGGGTTGTGAGAGAATTAAAGCACAGCATATATGAAAGAGCAGGGTACCCATAAACAGTTGGCATTCAACAAATGTTAGTATTCATCTCCCATCTCTATTGCCCTCCAGAAACTACTGCTATGCTATCAGAGACAGAGAAATAAACAGACTGTTTAGAAAAGTATTATCTACACCGAGACTGTCAGAAGCAGGAGATAGAATCAAAGGGTTTTCTTTCCTTGACCAAAATGGAATACAGGGTCTTCTAAGACTGTTTCACCCAATTTCTTTGGAACAAACAAACAAATTCCCTTTGTTCTCTCTTTTCAACTGGATCTTAAGTTTAAAGTAATCTGGGAGATCTAAGCAACACTTAAACCCTGGTAAGTAGATAATGGTTTCCAGTAACTGTCAGTATTTCTGGAAAAGGAAAAGATCAAAACCTGAAAGGATTTTCTCCACTAAAACTCCCATATATGTTCTCTTCTTATATTGCATTCTGTTGGGTAGTTACAAGAGATGAGCTAGCAGCCTACATCTGCTTCTAAAAGATAAACTTAAGATAGTGTGATTGAGTGTAGATTTCCCCCCTTAATCTTGTCAGACTTCAACTTCCAAATTTATGGGGGGAAATGCTGATATCTAATGACTTCAGGAAATGTGGGCTGGAAACATGACCTTAGTACTGCTCTTGCCATCAGTTAACTACTAATTTAAGATGCGGCAAAGGGAAATAAATTCAGATCTCAGTGACAAAAATTGCCTTTGAGGTCTTTCATCTTTGTTGTTAATGCTAATGGTTAATAAGGGTACAGAATCCTTAACCCAATGCTGTCATTGATATGGCAAAGGGCAAATGGAACACCCTGGAGTTTTAAGGCCTAACCATTTCGGTGATTGTTTGCTCTTTCCTATTCCCGCTCCCTCTGTTCTCTTTGTTCCCCCTGTCCACATATATTGTTGATTCTCATCAATTCTTTGGTGTCCAGTGTCTCTCTTTCCCAAGGAAAGATGGCTGTTCTACTCATAGCAATTTTTTTTTTTTCATTCAATGAGAACACCTAAATAACACAGCTGGCATCTGGCATCTCCATTTCAATAATGAACTATGGAGTGGGCGATAATAAAGATAAAGATCTTAGATTTCTCTTGCAACCCCAAAGGGTGAAGTGACTTTGACTTCCAAAGTCACACAGACTACTTATGGCCCAGAGGAGTGTGAACAAAATGTTAGGTTCTATCCCTCATGATGGTCAATCTGAACTCTTTCCCACAATAAAGTTTGAAATCACTAATTACTTTTGTATAATGGCAACACAGGCAGGGAAAGCTAACATTAAAAAATATCAGATAGTTGCTGTAGGGAGCAATCATTATTTTCTTTATCCCACAAAGTTTTGAGCATGAGCCATATTTCAGAAACATTTATAAGTGCTTGGAATGCATTAATGAGTAGAGGAAAGTCCCCTTTCTGTGTGAAGCTTGCAGACCAATGAAAGAATGTGTTTGTGTGCGTGTGTGTGTATGAGAGTGTATATAGAGATACAAGACAAAACGTTAACATAGAATATAACTTGGATCATTCGTTAGAAAGAAACACAAACAACTGTGGGGACATGAAAGTTAGGCAGGGTGGTGGGAATCGGGAGTCCCAAGGGCACACAGCTTTGATTCATGTAATGAGGGTTGGCTGCAGCAACATTATAGCAAATATTTAAAAGTGAAGTAATTACCTGAGTGAATATTTAGGGGACAAGTTTCCCAAACAGAAGAAATAGCCAGGGCAAATGCTCACATAATAAAAATTCCCCTTCATATGCAACTGCCTCTATCTTCCTCATAGAGATAAGACCATGTGTTCACATTTTCAGAGAAGCAGAAGACACATGAAGTATTACCACTCCTTCTAGTAGGACCCCATCCTATTGGCAATTGTTTATGGCTTCTCAGAGCATGACTAGCTGTCCTTTATCATCTTCCAGATGCCAGGAATACAGACCTCTCATTTAACCTCATAACCAGCCATGGAGAAGTTGGTCCTTCCTTGTTGTCTATAGCTACCAATTGTGAAGGACCAAGGACTTCATTTTACAGCCCTGTAACACTTCCTCCCAAACTAAGATTTTCCCTTTAAAAATTCTATGTACTAATCAGTGTACTTATGCAAATTATACATACAAATCAATGTACTATGCAAATTAGATATATTCAATTGTTATGATGATGATGATGATTTATCAATGCTCTAAAGAGCAAGAAAATATAAAATTCCCATTTCCTAACATTTGGTTCAGCTCTCCAAAAGTGAGCACTGTATATTGTATATCTTTCCAGAAAAGTTACCCATGCGAATGAGCTTGTGAATGTTCCTCTGGAATGCTGCATTTAAGATATATAAAACAGAAATATGGGCCTCCCTGGTGGCGCAGTGGGTTAAGCAACGCACTATGAAGCAGACCGCAGCCACTGCAGCACGAGTTCGATCCCTGCTGCTGGCCAGGGCGGGGACCCACATGGCGTGGCAGACCTCTCCTGCTGTGCCCGCTGCTCCCCTCAGCAGTGTACTTCCGTTGATCTGCCTGTTCTGCTCCCTGCTCTCTGTGGTGAATCCTCTCACCCCGCCCCCCATACCTCTGGCCTGTACCCCAGCTCTTGTATGCATAAATAAATAAAATCTTTAGGAAAAAAAAAAAGATATATAAAACAGAAATAAACTCAAATCTCAGTGACTACCTTTGTCCACAGATATAACTTTTACATTTGATTATAAAACTTGGATTTTTCTGAACTGAAGCCATCTCCCTGGTGGCAGGGACACTACATTTCAGTCATGCTTTGGGGTTCCTTCCTGCTCCCCTTGTATGTTGGAGTCTTCAGAGCCTGCCACAGTCCAGAATCTTTGAGGAAAGTACCTTATGGTCTTCAGTTCACCCTGTTTACTCTGATGTCATAATTCAAGTTTCCTTGTTTTATTCTGGAAGAAAGAGAACTGGTCTCCAATGCAGGCTCCAGAGCCCCATCCAAGAAGGGCCACCTGGTCCTTGGTCCACCGGTGCCTGGCACTTTGACAGCCAGTCCCACCCAAGAAGGGCCCTTCCCTAGGAATTCTGGCACGAGAGGAGTAGTGAGCTGTACTGCTCACAGAAACTGCAGACCCTCAGCGGCCTGGATTTTCTGTCTGTGGAGGGTCCTACAAACCTCTGAATGTCTAGGATTGGCCACTTCTGCCCTTCAAACTCCATGCACTGGATTTCATTCCCACCCACTTGGACTCCCTGGTAAAATTTATCCTCTGTGACTCTGACACTCAGTTATGTTTTATACTGTCTTGAAGAAGAGAAAATGAGGAAAGCACAGACCTTTAGACATGAAGTCTTAATTCTTTGCACTTGGGTGAGGGAGGGGAAGGAGGTAAATATATTTTGCTCTTTTTCCTTAGTAATGAATATGTATATGGTATTTACATATGTATATATTATGAAGGGAAAGATAGTAAAATATCTTAAGAACAGGTATATCTAGGTAGATAGATCTTTTAAAGTTTCACCAAGAGCTTCACCCTCATCCTATATATGAATCCTACACATGGTTTGGTCTTACTCAAACTCCAACTGAAACCTTTTTTCTATCAGTTCAAGCCTAACCATCCCGTTCTCTTTGAGAGCAATATCACAGTCCCATAAGCACCTCAGAATGACAGACATGGTAGCTTCCCATTTTGCGACCCATTTTGTTACTACTAGGCTGCAGAGAATGATGCTCTCGTGGGACAGACCCACATAGTTCAGTGTTGCTAGTGGAATGGCTGAGTCATTGCTCAGGGTGTGTGATGTGTGATTTTAAACAAGAGTAGTTTTCTAAAACTGACCTCCAAAAAATTGTTCTAGTTTGTGTTCCTGACACACCAAGACTGCCACTATTTCTCCACAGCAGGTGCTAAGTCTAACATTTATTGAGTGCATCTTATGTGTCAGACTCTGTTCTAGAATGTTTCTATGCTCTCATTGTATCTTCCTTGTAAGTTTTTGGGTTGGGCACTGCTCTTTCCATTTCACAGGAGAAGGAAAACACAAAGAAACTGAGTCATTTACCCGAGGTCCAACCACGGGTAGTGGTGAAACCAGGATTTGAACCCAGGTATTTTGAATCAAGAGACAGTGTTATTTATCCACTATAAATCTTAACAATGGCCCATCTGAAAGGTAAATACTGGTGTTGAATTATTGACTTAATATGCCTTTCTTTAATTATGAATGAGAAGACATGTATGCACTCACTATTGATACTTATTTCTGTACACAGCTCATTCATGCCCCTTTTTGTTTTTCTATTGTATTATTTTAAAATTGATTTCTGTGAATTCTGGAAGGCAGCTATGCTCACCACTATACCACCAACACCGGACGATTTCTGTGAATTCTGAATATCACTAAAAGAGTCTTTTATCGTGTTACAACTTTTTCTTTCCTATGTCTTGATACTGTATATGACATTCCAAAAATTTTTTTGCTATACACTGTGAGTTTTATGTGATTCAATTTGTCAATTTTGGTTTGGAGGATTTTTACATTTTAGTAGGACCTTCCATAACAAGACAATAAAAAAGATAGTTTGCTTAAGTTGTCTCAATACTTGAGGGTTGATTCTTTTCAGCGTTTAGATTTTCAGGCAACTGATGTAATAAGTAAAGTGTATTCCATTTTTTCCCTTCAGTATCAATCTATTTCAACCAATATCATCAATGAAATAATTTAAGTGACACTGACACGATAGCCTTAGTTCATATCTATATACATATAGCTAGTATAAAATTAAGTGGTGTTTAGTATATTCAGAGTTGTGCAACCATTACCACTAATTCCACAACCCCTGTATTTTGAGGCTAATTCTGAACTTGTCAGTTAAAATTTCTTGTGTCTATTTGTATTGGCACCAGTCTTTTAATTACTAGCATTTGCCAATATATTTTAATAGATAAGTCAATACTTTTACTCTTAAACATCTTTCTTTCTGGAAGGCAGGGAAGAATGGGTTATTCTGCATACCATTAATCATTATGGGGGAAACAAGTAACCAAAATATTTTTACTTTGGTAAAAGCATTTTTAAGGCACTTGAGTTACTGGATGGAATCTCTGCCTGTAAATCTTTGTGATCTTCATTTCTAACTTAAGGACACTTACTCTGAATAGAAATTACTTTCCACCCACTGAGGATAAAGTAGCCATTCCCTCCTACAACCCTCACTCCGTTTCGTCCATCTACCACAAACCACACAGGATTGTGACATCTGCATAATTTGTATAGTTGGCCTGTGTGGGTCCGCATCTGTCTGCGTGTCAGTGTGGCCTCACCCATGTGCAGGTTGGAACCACCGATTTTAGCTGTCACGTTCCTCGAGAACAAGCAAGGCTCTGTTCCACTTGTTTGCCAGTCCCCACGACAGCCCTGCACAGGTGGGTGCTGGCTCCCCGATGATAAAGTAGTAATGAGCGCCTAATTATGGATAATTGCATAATGAAGGGTGCTCTTGCCTCTGCCAGTTCACAGTTGCAGCTGGTACCTGAACACCTTCTGCTTGTGGCAACAGGTTAGTTTCTTCTTACATTATTTGAGGGGGAAGGCAGCATGCCAGTACACCAGCATGGATTAAATTATCCCCAACAAGTCAGTGCCTGATTCCTGTTTCTCGAGGGCAGGATGGGGAACTTGACTCGTCATTCTCCTAATTATCCAGGGAGATTAGTTTGTGCACCCAGGCTATGGACTAACAATAATGGCTTGCATTTGGAGAGGGCCTTAACCAGTCAGGCTATGTACCACACCCTCCTGAATTTCTGGTAACAAGTGACCATGTGTCCTTCTGTAACTTCAAGTCCAGTGAGGAGTAAACTATTCCCTAAAGTTGCCTGTTTGTAAGCATCATCTTGGCTACTTATTAAACATATACATTTACTAGCCCCCATTAAAACCTACTGAATAAAATTCTGCCAGTTAGTCCCAGCTCTGCCACTAACCATGATTTGGGAAAGTCACGACTTTTGTCTTGATTTTCTCAGCTCTAAAATGGGATGGAAAACTCCAAGGTCTGAGAATGTGAATATGATATACTGTCCCACTAGGTAAAATTATCACTTGACTATTCTCCTAACCCAGTCACCCTCCATATGCTACATGGGCAGGATTACATTTTCCAAAACAAAGATGTGACTACAATATTTCCCATCGCATATGATTCTTTTATTTTTACAGTGTGATTTAACACATCTTGATATCATCATTGTCTATGTTCCTGCTCCTTGAATCTGAGTGACCTTGTGGCTGCAGTAGAAGTGACACTATTTGACTTTTGAAGTTAGGTCATCCAATATGATACATTTTCCTCCTGGTTCTCCTGGGATGAGGAACCCAGCTGCCATGATCTGAAATCCAAACTGTGTGGGTCCAAAGAGACCCTCATCACACAATCCTGGTCCAGACCAACTTGTCAACTGTGTGATCGCACCAGTTGAATGAAGATTCTCTACCCTCCTCCCCCTAGTTAACTTTTACAGGGAACACTACCTTTAGGAGACAAACTCTCCAAATAACTCTTCCCAAATTGCAGTTTGGTGAGTAAAACAAATACAATTGTTTTTAAGCATAAACATTTGGGATGGTTTGTTACTCAGCAAAAGATAACTGATAGGCAACAAGAGAGTAAGTGTAAGGTTAGAATTTGAGCAATGAAGATAAAATGTCTAAGTGATGTTGGACTATGCTTATGAGGGGATTGTGTAAGCTTATGAGGGGATTGTGAGGGCAGTGTTAATTATAAAAGATATGTCAGATGGAGGAGATAAAATGAGGCAAAAGTGGTGGTGAGGAGGTCACTACATTATTTCAGCAGAAACGGTGAGATCCAGATTTAGGTCCAGGATGGTAGAAAAGAGAAATGGAATAGTCAAGGGGTTAAAAAAAATCTGCAGGTTGCATTTTATGACCAAAAATGAGCGACGAGGTTGCCATTAATGTTGCTGAAACTCTGTGCTCAGTTTATTGTAAAATTCCTTGGTACTCTTGACAGAAATGGGAAAATTGGGAAACTGGTATAGGAAAAACCTTCCATCACTAACAGGTTGAGTCAAGTTCAAGTCAACTTGAATTTACTGAGCGTTTCTCTAATGAAAGACATCTGACACATAGCAAACATAAGATATCTATAGATGTTCAAAGGGGAAAATATTTGTTGAGGTCAAAGCATTGTCTGTGGCATGCAGAGTGGCAATCTCCCATGAGGCTTTGTCAGGTGGCATTACCTGGTAACTTTGCTACATTCAAAGTTTGGCTTCCAGCCTTGAAGTTTCAGAAACGTGTTCTTTCAGCATTGGGACTGTGAAGCAAATGCATTAATCAAGTTCAAAAGACTATCTTATAAAACCAGCGTCTAATAATAATTTATGAGAGATGTCACCTGCCTGGAATACGCCTCTCAGCAGGACCGACGCATTCTTTCCTTATAGGCAAACCTCCGTATGAAGCCAATTCATAATCACAAATCTTCTCATTGGGAATGAAATCAAAAGGAGAAGCAACTAAAGTTACTGTTTAATGAGCAAGCTAAGAATGCCCGATGCAAGATGTCTCTATGATAACATGGGTTTCCAATGGGCATGGGAGCCACATGCAACCACCCCGTCTCCCTCTGAGTCTGTGCCAAAGGTCTTTAGGGACACTAGTCCTTTCTCTGTACTTCGCTGGGAAGCACCACACATGCCTTTCAGGGTGACACATTTTGCCTTAGACAAATGGGTTAAAGGAAAATGCCTGGGGTCCTTCTGCTTTTCTTTCTTAGCAGCTCTCTGACCGATTGGATTCATTATGTATCAATTTCACAACATTAATTGAAACCAATCTAATTTCCAAGTTCGTGTTGGGGGTAATGTCTGATGGTAGAGCAGACCATAGCCAATGAGAACCATCTTAAAGATATCTGGAATAGAAAACAGAAATGAGATTTTGGTGAAAGACTGATTTTTAAGCCAAGGAAATGAAGGACATAGCTGAAGGATTAAAAGAAAGGATTAAAAGGTTCCCCAAGGAAAAACTGCACAAAAGTGAGCAAAGGCTTGAGGCTTTAGGAACATCTAAAGTGTGGGAATCAAGGTGCCAGCTAACAGGTACCAGGGGAATGCTCAGATGACAAAAGACCAAGAAGACAGGATTCCAGGAGAGAGAAGCCAAGAACGGTGTAGGTTATTGATGGCCACCAGGTCTGACAATATAGTCACGTTGAGTCTTAATTGGTCCCTTTTTAAGAACTCATGTATTCTGAAGCCTGGCCTCTGAAATTTGAGGATGTCACGTCAACGTGCCAGTCTCAACAACCAGGTCTATGTGCTTCTCCACATAGTTCCTTAAGGATTTTTTTCTTAAACAACAGGTAAATGTCAGTTTTAATTAGAGACACATTTAATAGTCATGCTGGGGAATGAGTTTAGGTACCTTATGATCATTTACATGTTTGATATTTATCGATACTTCATCTAATCTTGATGTTTAAATTTGGAGTTGATCTGAATGCTGCTTCTTTCTGACTTATCCTGAATCTCTATTTTGGGATCTCTTGGGAGAAGATAAAAATTCAGAACAAAATGTTACCAGGAAAAAAAAAAAGTAAAAATAAATAAATAGATAAATAAATAAATAAATGAAATGCAAAAGACTTTCTTAGTAGTTTGTTCTCAACTTCTAGAAACAGATCTCAGCCTCAGTTATATATTACGTGTTCACCCTAACTCAGGTGTAAAAGCTATAGAATCCCATTGGGTATTAGTTGTAAGGTCTTAGGTCCTTTCCCTAATCAGTAGTTTTCCTGACCATTGATGCTGCTGAAAGGGTGGAACAGCCCCTTCCTCCTGTCCCACGGGACATTAGCTGCAATTACCTGACCTCACAGAAGGGTGGCAACACTGGAAGAACCGACTAAGTAACCCACTAATGGAAACTGGCTTACACCAGAATCGAAGAGGGGTGCTGACCCTTTTAGCAAACACAAAAAATTTCCATTTAAAAAGTAATTTAAGATGCATTTTTTTTATAAACAAAATGACTAGGCCCAGGGACACCTACAATTTGAGGGAGGAGCTGAGGTTTATTAGAAAGTGTGACCATCTTTTGGAAGGAAGCAGGGTCAGTGTGTTAGATTCAAGCCATGAGTTAGATAATAAATTGACCATTTTTCTACTTATTGGCTATTGGTACCAATACCCAATAATAAGTGGGAGTTGCCTATGACAAGAAATGGGGGGGGGGATACAAGGAGAGGGTGGAGGGAAGAAGATGAACAAAGTGGCAAAGACTTAATTTCACAACAAATTCTAGAATATCCTCAAAGTATTTCATGCCAAAGTCTTTAACCCTGTTGCCCTGAGCATCACACAGTCACTGATACGTTGCTAAGGGCAACCTTTCCTGCAGAGAGAGAGAAAGGATCCAGCAAGCCATGAAAATAAATAAATTTCTCCCAGGAAATAAGAGTCTCTCAGAACATTCCTTTGACTGCAATAAGCAGTCATCCTTTTCATCCTAAAATGAACACCAGTGAAATTAGGAGATGTCTGAGTTCCATGAAGAGTAAACAAGATAGAAGATTGAAATTCTTTTTTTAAGACACAGCATCATCTGCAAAAAAAAGGAAAAATGACTATAGGTATGGACTATGAGATCCTCGAGCTGACTAATTTCTAGCACTTGTGTGAGAGTTCCACACACCGTGTTTTTCAAAAGTTGAGTTTTCCCCACCTTACACATAGCTCTTCATGGTGAGGGGACTCATGTCCCGCCACAGACCAGCGGTACTTATAGGAAGACCTCAGAAGCATCTTGATTCCCAGACTTCTACAGAAGTTCTTTTTTGACTACTCCTCACTGAGCTTTCCAGCCTCCGACGCTTTTTAATACCATCCCCTGCAGGGAGAGGCTCACACGGGCTCACTGTTCTCTGGGCATTTTTCCTGCCCCCAGCACACAAGCCTGAGAAATGAAATAATAGCAGAGTTCCCGGCAGCCTGTCATTACCTGTCCCATGGATCTCGCTGAGCTTTGCAGAGACTGGCAGCGTGACGACATGCTCCTGCCCCTTCCTGCCTGGTCCCGGGTCTCTCTCTTCACCGCCCTCCCAAATCGATCTTTTATCTGAGGCTCCAGGACAGGAGGTCAACAGGGTGCAGTCCCTCTGCAGGGGTCCCTAGGAGGCTGTGCCCCGTGGTGCAAACCTGCCTGTGCAGAAGCCCACCTGTCCTTGCAAGACTGTTCTGAGTCAAAAGGTGACCGGTGTCATTGGGCTTGCACCACTCTGTGACTTGCCATTTTTCAGAGCAGAGTGGGATTCAGGAGCAGGCTGGGGGATCCTGAGAGAGGAGGCTAGGCTCTGTGGAGAGCAGACTTTCATGTATACTCTGCCATTTTGCAAGCCCACGTGCCTATTCACTTACCAAATGGCCCTCAGTCACTGGAGAAGGTGGTCATGGATAGGTGCTTCAACGGCTGTTTTCTAACAAGCTGCTTGCCTCCCGGGTAAGTTTTATTGTGTTTGGAACTATATCTAAAGCCACGTGCCATAGCTTTTTCAATCACCAATTATTAAATCCAGGCACAGTGTGGTGCATTTCCAACTGTCCTTGTATGGAAGGCATGAGTGACTGGTCATCCCTGAAGACCCCAAAGCAAGAGATGCCCCTACAAAGAGCTTAAGCACACAGGCCATGAAAGATGAGATCCTGGAGTCTTCATACCTAGTTATTGCACTGCCTCCAGGAACCCCATAAATGTTCAGGGACACAGGGATATAGTACCAGGAATGGGACAGAGTAGATCTACTGAGCAGACATCCTGCCCCTAGCAGGACAGCCAAGCAGTGGGGATGTGGGGTGCTGATTTCCTACATATTCCCAAAGCCCCAAGCTTCCCCCAAATCACAGAAAGGCAAATCAACTCATTATTGGATGCTTAATATAATCACATACTAGGCCCCAGTATATGATTCAATTCTTCCAGTCATCCAAAGAAGTAAAGACTATTGTTCCAGTCTACAGATGAGGAAGCTGAGGCTAAGCAAGGTGAGGTGACTTATCTATTAAAAGTCCAAGGAGGACTATCAAAGGCACCCACATGTATGTTTTAAGTATCTACTATGTCACAAGTCCTGTGGGTGGGTTACCCTCAATTTACGATAGGTCTCTGGTGTGAAAAGTTTGTGGTGGATTCTACAGGGTTAGCCCATTCCCTTTAATGGAGGATTGCTCATCTAAAGGATGCAGCAGTGATACATCTGAGTGGTGTATCATCTAAGTCAGAAATTGGCTACACTTTGAAAGATTAATTTAAAATACAGATGTTCAGGTCGCACAAGAGACTCTCACTGAATTGCTTCAAGGTGGGGTATTTTTTGAAGTCCTCTAGGGGATCCAAATATACAGCTAGCCCCTCAGTGCTTTTCGTTTGTTTAGGAGCAAGCTCCTTCGTCAGGCGGGACACCTGGCCCCCTACACTCTTTCCCACCCCCCATGCACTGCATGGGAAGAAAGCTTGGAGTGGAGAGGTGGTTGGGTGGGGATCCCCCACTCCTTTTGTAATGCGTGGAGTGATGTCATGATTGATGAGGTAAAACTTTAAAATTACATCAGCATTTTCTGTTAATGCTCCTAGGAGTATGAGTTACTAGAAGTAAATTGTTCGAGCACAATAAATCCCTCATTGAAACACATTATTATGGGGTGGAAAACCACGAGGGGCCTCTCTTGGGCATATGCTGAACACCTGTTCTACAGGGAGTGGGCGGTGGGCACCTGGCAGCCAACCAAGTCTCACCCTTGCTGAGATCCCTTTCGCACTGAGCTGGCTACTTCAGGAGGAGCAATAACTTACTTAGGAGCTGTATTAGTTTCCCAATGCTCTAAATTACTATGAACTCAGTGCCTTAAAGCAACGCAGATTAATTTTCTTCTGAGGTCAGAAGTCTAAAGTAAGTTGGCAGCTCTGTATTCCTTCCGGAGGCTCCAGGGAAGAATCTGCTTCCTTGTCTTTCTCAACTTCTAGAATCTACCAAAGCTCCTTGGTTCATAGCCGCACTTCATTCCACCCTCTGCTTCTACTGCCACCTGTCCTTCTCTGATACTGGCCCTCCCACTTCTCTGTTACAAGGGCTGTTGTGATGACATTAGAGCTGTCTGGATAATCTAGGATAATCTCCCTGTCTAGAGAGCCTCAATCACATATGAAAAGTTGTTTTACTCTGTGAAGTAGCGCAGTCATGGCTTTTGGGAGTGGGATGAGGCTATCTTGATGAGGCATTGTTCTGCTACCATGGGAAATTACTGGGAGGAAGCCGAGCAGGACACTTCAGATTCTGATATTAATGTCACCCGAGTCCCACTCATGGACTGTGACGCGCCATATAACACTGCCAACGAATCAAGCCAGGGTGCTTGAGAGCTCTTCCCAGAGCACCGCCCGTGGAGGGTGAGGCATCCACGTGGGTGGCCTGGTGGTACTCCTTAGGCGGAAGCTGGATTGGGAGCCAGCAGTCCCGACCACTCGGGCGCGTCATGCTTTGGGAACAATGGCTGTCCTGGGATATGAGCAAGAACAAAAAGAACAATTTAGTGGAGCCCAATTCTGGGTTTGTTGGGGATCTATGCCAACAAGAGCTTCCCTGCAGCTGTGGACCTGCATCTACCAGCAGATTTACGATCTATCTGCCCAAGTGGCTCTGCAAGGGCTGGTGAAGTTTTCCCAAGAGGGGAGAAGGAAGCGCTCACAAAGACAAATATTGTTATTGGCAGGATGACGGGCACCTCGGACCCCCAAACCTGCCTGCTTTATATGGGTTCTCTATATGCCATCCGCCGCATCAAGACAAAACATTCTAGTACATAAGACCTTTAATAGAAGAGAACTTTCGCACAATTAGTGTGCAATAGGGAAAAAAGAGAAAGAATATAGTTTCCAAATCAAGTACCCAACGTTACCCATCCTCTCATGGGGAAGTGCTCAGCCAAACAGGCTTGGCCCAAAGTAGGAGCGCTGAAGCCCAAAAGCTGGCCACAAGTCTAAGGCACCTTCTGGTGAGGACCCATAGGAAAGGGGCAGAAGGGCCAGGCAAGTGTGGAGGGAAAAGAGCAAAATCAAAATCAAGATAAAGGCTGCCTTGTCAGCCTCCCCTTAAGCCTCTCACCCACATCTGTTTCAAGGGCCTCTTCCATATCCCCCAGGTCCCCGGTACCAGTCTAAGGCCGAGAAAGCTCTTCCACATGTCTCTCTGCTCATGTCCCCACTCCAGTTCTCCTCTTCTTGATCTTTCTTCCTTTTTGCTGTCTCCTCTAGCTTCTCCTCCCTGCCCAACTCCATCCTTCCTTAGGGTGGGACAGCGAACCTGGAACCTCCCCTTTCCCTGGGAACCACCCTGTCTCAATATCACCTTCTGCTGATACGTGCAGATGACACATGCACAACCACCTGCAGAAATAAGACTGAGCCAGCCCAGGGTGGTGATGGGGTGATGTCAGTCCAGAACCCCGGGCTCTGAGCACCCAACCGGTGAAGGCAAGCACAGCATGTCAGGATGCAGGTCTCAGAGAGGGTTCTCTCCAAGCATAATGGATACACAAATAACCCCTGAGACTTGCCAAGATGCAGGCTCTGAGGCGGCGGGTCTGGGGTGGAGCTCTAGATCCTGCATTTCTCATGTGCCCCCAGGGTATGCTGACCAGTGCTTGGGCAGTGAGGGCTTGACCAGCCTGTGAGGGGTGCAGTCACAGCGATGCTGGACTCAGAAAGACTGAGCATGTGTTATAAAGCACTATTGCATGGGGAACTGAGGTGATGGTGCACTGGTGTTACGGTGATGGGGGATACATTGGGATTACAATTGATGTCAAATATATGTAAATTTTAAAAAAATTTAAAAAAACTTAAAAAAATAAAATACTAATGAAAAAAAATAAAGTGCTATTGTTACCATTTTGAAATTATTATTTTTTGAACAAGGGGCTATAAGTTAGGTATCTAGTCCTGACTACCTCTCTACCTCTCTCTAGTGCCGTGTGCTAGAGAAAGTTCCTTAGCTTCCATGTTCTTCTGATTATAAATAAGGCTCGTGGCAGTTGTTGGGAGCATGAGACAAGATATGTGAGACCAGGCTGGTAATGTGCATGCGGTGACTGGTGGCTGATATTACCCGTGCAGATGGGACTACTGCTACCTGACATTGTTGAGTGCTAATTTGTGACAGTGCTACTCTACTAGTATTACTATTTTTTTCTTAGCTACTTAATTCTTAGTAATCATTTCCTCTTTAATCTCATTTAATTGGTATTAAAGCTTTGTGGTTACATTTGTTTTAATGCTGATCTGGTGTCACTGCACGCTTACAGGAAATGGGAAGGATTTCCAAAGGGAAATTATGTCACCCTGAGGCCAGTCATTTCCTCATAACAGTATCCACCACAGTTCTTCTTGGATGTGAGTCCCAAGTCCTTACCAGGCTGGCTGGCCATGCCACAGATGTCTTATGTTTCCCATGAAGTCTGCTGCTAAGGTTCGATGGCTAAGTAACATAGAAGGTAACAGGGTTTAGGCAAGAGGGTTTAGGTCAGAAGTTCTGAGGTTAAAAAAAAAATCAAGGGGTGTGTGAAAAATTAGTTCTTTGTGAATGAAACAAGAGTGAATACCAAATAAAGCATCAGAAGAGTACGGCTGCCAGGTGCAAAGTGTAGCCAACCACATCCCAAAGCCACACATAGGTTAAGCCGATGTTTTGATAGAATTCACCTGCTTCCTGCTTCTTTCTTGATTCCACTTTTCTTGGAGCAATGTCCCTGTGAAAAACCATTACCCTTCTTTAGTAATCCCCTCCTCAGAGTATAAGGTGCAGCCTCCCATGATGTTTTTCCTCTCCACTGCTTCCAAAGAAAAGCAAGTATGGTGGGTCGTTTGACAATGTGCACAGTTACTCTCAGCTGCACACTGGGGTCTCCTGGGGAGTCTGGGTCCCAGATTTTGATGCAATTGGTTAGAGAAAACGTCAGGGATTAGCACCTTTTAGGAGTTCCCAGGCAAGTCTAATGTGCAGCAGGATTGTAAGTAGACAAGATTGTTTAACCTCATACACAAGGCTCAGAAGGTGGTAGTTAAGAGCACAGGTGTTGGACTCACAGTGCCGGGGTTCAAATCCCCAGGCTGCTGCTTACCCACTGTGTAACCTTGGCTATTTGCTGAACTTCTCTGTGCTATGGCTTCTTCGCCTCGTAAATGGGGAAAGAGGCACCCCCTTCATGGAGCTACTGTGGGAATTCAATGAGGTTTTCTTAGTCCGAATGAAACACTTTGGATGATGTCTAGCACATCTGGCTAACAGTTAGGTGTCCTCTCAGGAGGAAAGCCAGGAACCTCCTGTACCGCCATGTTGGTGATGTCATTCTCCCCCAAAATTCTGATTTTTAAATAAAAGCACCTCTTCTTTTATGAAATATGAGATGGTTTGAAATTTTATATAAATATCATCCAGATTGACATAAATTTAATACGTTAAGTTTTGTGGTTTCTAGCAATATGGTTTTCTTTGCAATTCCTCAGTGTACACTAGACCCATGCTGCTAGATATTTAAGAATGAGATATGCTTCCCAAGTATCAAGAAATTGATCTCTTTGGAGATCTGAGAAGAGTTATGTGTATAAATAGCTTACTTTGATTGTTCCCAAAGGATTCTGAATTCTGACGTAAGTGTAGTGTTCTTTGGTCGGTATTGCTGTGTGATGCTGATGCCACTTTGTACTTGCATGGTGTTTTATTCTTTTCAAAACACTTTCATGTAGACCTGCTGAGAGACCTACCTTGTTGGGAGATAAGCAATGGTGGTATCACTGTTCCTTTGGTCATAAAGAATGAAAAAAAAGTAAAATGAAAAATTTGACTCCTTTTTAAAAAAGATTTATTTATTTATGCACACAAGAACTGGGGCACAGGCCAGAGGTGCGAGGGGTGAGAGGATTCACCAGAGACAGAGTAGGGAGCAGAACAGGCAGACTGACTGAAGTACACTGCTGAGGGGAGCAGCGGGCAAGACAGGAGAGGTCAGCTGTGCCATGTGGGTCCCCTCCCTGACTGGGGATCGAACTCGTGCTGCAGTGGTAGCCTATAGTTTCATAGTGCTGCGACTTAACCCCTTGCGCCACCAGGGAAGCACCCAACCCCATTTTTAGAATAGGAACTGTCACTTGCTTGGTTCTTACTACATTTCCCTGACACTCCATGAAACATAACCTCATAGCACAGCTTAGGATGCTCAGCATCTCTTGAGAGTCAAGAGTGAGCGATGGGAACAAAGCACCAACTTCTAGCACTACACAGCTTGCTTTATGTAACCGTCCCCATTATGTACGGGTGTTAAACAAATTGTTTTCGACTCACTGCTAAAAAAAAGGAAGTTAATTATGTGGAATTTGGTGAAAGTGTTAGTGGGCAGACTGAGTGGCACCCCGGGACCCTCAAATTTGCATGCTCCCCACTTTCTGTGCACAGTAGCAAAGAACTTTAACAGGATTAGTGTGTATGTGAGAGGGAAGAGAAGAAGGGATAATATTTTCCCAATAAAACACCTAAAATTACTCATCCCCTCATGGGTAAATGCCCAGCCAAAGAGGGTCGGCCCAAAGCAGGGCCACTGAGGCCCAGAAGTGTGCCACAAGTCTAAGGCATTTCTGGAGAGAACCACAGGAAAGGGGAAGAAGGGGTCAGACAAGTCTAGGCCCAAAGAAGCAAAATCAAAGTACAAATCAAAGTTTAACAGCTGCCACTGTCAGTGTCCCCCTGTCTCAGTCATGTGTCATCTGGGTGCCTCTGAGTCTGGACTCCGGGTGTCTCTTTCACGTCCCCCGAGTCCCTGGTACAAGTGCAAAGCTGAGAAGCACATGCCCCTCCTTCACATGCCTCTCTGTCCCATGTGTCTCCCCTCTAGTGTCTCCTCCAGGTCTGCCTCAGCCTCACGTGGCCACCAGCTCTGCCCCTCTTAGGTGGGGCAGGGACCCTGGAATCCCCTTTTTATGGAGATGCCCAAGACAGAATTTGCCAGATACAGTTTTAAAGTGCTGAGGACATTTCCTAATTATTCCTGGGATTCATGGAAGATGAAGAACTCAAAAGAGTCTATTAGAGTGCAGTGGGGGGGTTTGGGTAGTCCTGGAGAGCAAGTTCTTTCTAAGTACTCAGAATCTGTAGGAACATGGGCAAGTGAATTGGTCCAACAGACATGTAATGGGTGTTCAGAGTCAGGGAGTGGAGGGGCATATTAACATTAGGCATTTTCCCCAATGTCAGACAGCGGCTCCTTAGAGATGGACAGTGAAGCTTCACGACCAGGAGCCAAGCTCTGGAGGTGCAAGGTCCTACCCTAACCATCAGATGCTGTGATTTTCTCTAGGTCTCGGAGTCTTTCTCTTTGAAATGGGGATAAGAACCAGGAATGTGCTGGAATCAGCTTATACTGCCTGTGAAAATCTTTTCCCAACTTAACATTCACTCATATAAAATGGGTAGCTAGAAACTGACCTGGTGGGAGAATATTTATACTATGGAAATTGGCAAAAACTGCAAGGCAAGAGATTTTTTCCAGTTTACATATTTATATACAAATATATGTGGGATGCTAGTTCTTAAATATTTAAATCACAGTAAATCCTTCCACAAATGTTGGTAAAATTAATTAAAATTTTCTATCACTAACTGGCGTAGTGGCTGGGCCTGGAAGAATTTCAATTAATGGGAGCTGCGGGCATTTACCTTTTTCTCCCTCTGTCTTAATATAGTGATTTACCTGGACTCCACTTTGTACCAGAGGGATGTGAGATACCAATTCTTTGTCCTCTGCTTCATCCAGAATCCCTTTATATCTCTTCAGAGGTCAGGAAATTTCCTGTACTTTGAATGAGTCTCCATGAAAACACACAAAACTTCCCCAAACCCATCTGTTTTGCAACCATCCCAGGCTGGGTAGGTTTGCCATCGACTCAGGTAGCTTAAAAGGGAAACTTGGAGCTTTTGGCATCATCCACACAGGTTTTTTAATAGTACGCGGGGGAAACAGTCATGAGGGAGATAGCAGCTTGGGCCCCTGCGAATCTCTCTATGCTCTTTCCTCTGGGCTTTCTCTGGTGTCCTCTCGTGGCCTTGCCACTCTGGAGTCTGTTCCCACACAGCTGTTCTCTTATCGCTGATTAACCCCACCCTTATAGGCTCAGCTCCAGGCTCAGCTGTGCCCGCACCATACTCCAGGTGCCCACGCCCCTGAGCACCTCCTGCATTCAAGGCCACAGGTGATGGCCACAGGTGATAGCCACAGAGAGGAGTGGTGTAAAAACCTGACCAATTTACTCTACACCATATTATAAGTTACTTGGCCTATTTGAACTGACACTGCAGCTTCTGGAGTTGGGCTTTCGAACCGATGGTTCACTTTCAGGCAAACTGCATCATGCAGCTGGGAATACCCCTGAGGGTAATTTATTCTCAATTAGATTTAAATGATTCCTATTTCAAAGGGACTGGGGTAGAAGAGATGAAAAACTCTTTCCCTTCAAATTTGGTAAAGAAAGTTCACAGACTGCCCAGAACATCCCAAGGAACCAAATTATGGGGGATACAACCCTGAAATATGCTCCCCCTGACAATTTTCAGTAGTCAAAGAGGATCATTGGCATGTCAGAGCTGGAAGGAACCTTTAGGGCGATGCCACACAATCGGCTCCTTTAATGGATGAGGAAAGGGATGTGCGAGACTCTCAGTCACCTGCCCGAGGGTGCACAGCTGGTTAGAGGCTCCAGCAGAAAGACAGGAATCTCTTTCCAATGCATAGTGCTGTGGAGGATGCTAATCCATTTTTTAAACTCACAAATATTGACATCAAAGCGAGTCCTCTCTGACCTCAGGGGTTATCTTCCGTAAACATCTACTAATTGGTTTTGCCAACCTGAGACCTTTATGGTTCTTCCATGTAATTTCCTTTATTCAGTGTATTTCTTCCTCTATAAAAGTATCCATCTTCCCTCCCTGTCACACAGATACACTCTTGTGGCACCTCCTTTCGACTCCCCCTCCACTGCAGATATAAAACTGTCAGCTCCGCTATTGACAAGAGCCAGGCAGGCTGCTCTTGTTTTGACTTCCTTGGGGAAATGTGTGGGTGTCCCGGAGGCTGTCTCTCTGGAAATGATGAACCAGATAGGGGACTGAGAGCTGAATTTGCTAGTTTTACATGGCTGTGATCCTTATTGAAACGTACCCTAGGCTCCCTCCGACCACATAGTCTTATGTCTATATCTAGGGCCCAGAAAGCAGTGGGTGACAAGCTTTCAACACCCTCCAGCAATTCCTGAAATAATATGAGACAGTGACTCTCCATCTTGGGGTGACTTTACATCACTATAAAACTCTCAGGAAACCCACATTGGGTTAAGTGACCTCCAAATCAATGTGAGTTGATCTGCCCTCCTTTGGATGAGTAAACATTAAAAGTAGAGATGTGTTGATTTGTGTTCAAGGATGAGACTACACAAGCAGACTGGATATTTGGGATATCTGTGGGCTTTTTCCCTATGATAAAAACTAAATATAACCAATACCACTTCCTTGTTTCTGCTGAGTAAACAAGTATTATTACAAGTATATTTAAAGCCAGCAGTTCTCAAAATTGAGAATGTATCAGATCCACTCACATTCCTGGCTGAACCCCACTCTCCAGAATGTATGTTTAGCAGCTTTGAGTTGGAGTGCAGGAGTCTGTATTTCTCACAAATTCCTGGGTAATGTTGATGCTGCTGGTCCAGGGACCACACTTTGAGAACCACTGTTCTAAAGTTAAAAGGCCAAAGTTCTTGGCTATTATTGGCCTTCCCAGGCATTGAATCTCTACACTTGGGTTCTTTTAGCAATGAGGTTACACGATTGAGCTAATTAGTCCAGATGCAGGACACACGGCACAGCTGGACCTCATTTCTGAGTAAGCAGTGTGCTTCTGAATCTGATCAAGGGCTGTGTGGCTGTGAGGGAATTTAGAGAGTCATTTGCAGCCCAGCCCTCGCCTAAGGACAGGCAGTTTGGTCTGTCAGGGTCAAATTCATGAGTCAGAGGATGCCTTTCATCTCTGAAGATTCTGTGGCAAGAACAACGTTTTATTTTGGGTCATTTAATTTCTGCCTACAGGAGTGTCCCTGAGGAAGAGAAGGCTGGCTGTCGACTTTGCAGTAACTCTACCCTGCTTGTATATTCAGCATCGAAGAGTAGAAATCAGTACTACTTAAATTATGGCTAAGGTATTTTAATGGAAAGTGTGGTTTTCAAAGTCAAAGTCTACAGTGTATATATTAATTCCACCACTTACCAGCCACGTAGCTCAAAGGAGTCATGGCACCTCTTCAAGCCTCACTGTGGAGAAATGAACGCACACAGCCCATCACCAGCCCCAGTAAGAAAGCTGGAAGCTCTGTGCAGATGAAGTTCATGCCCAAGGGGTAGGGCTGATGTAAACCTCTGGCAGCTAAACTTATGAGCCAGAAGCTAGTGGTGGTGGGTATGGGACCTCACTGAGTCTCAGCTCTGTTTGGGGCCTTTGGGGCACTGCCGAGTACAATGACCCAAGCCTCAAGGGCCACCCACATAGCATGCAGCTTGCAATAGTGAATTGTGAGAAAGCACAGGCATCACATATCCTGAAACATCTTTATAGTCATAAGTATACATTCTCCTGAGAAAGATAAATCAACATACACACACACACACATGCACACACACCCTCCAAAATAAGCAGCCACCAAGCTTCCACAATTCACTTCCACAACTTCCCCCCATGTTTCTTTCTTAATAACGCAGTGTTTATTAACCACCATCTCTACTCTTTTCCTGACAAGTAGGCTGTGCCCACAACTTTATCAACATGACTTTAGCACTCAAGCAACTCAGTTCTGGTAAAGTTCTTTTTACTCTGGTAAATGGCAAGCATTCAATAAATAATATTTTTTTATTATTAAAATGAGAATAAAAAGAAAAGAATATGACATACCTCCCCCTCCTTCTCTAGGTGGTTTCTCTAAGCAGTTTGTAATAACACACTGACTTTAACACCAAAACAAAGCAGCTCTTAAGTACTACTTCAAATGTTGTGCCATTAGGCAGACCAGGGAAATAAATGTCAGGGGACCTAGGACTGGAAGGCACAGAGAGAATGGCTTGGCTCAAAATGTTGTTATGATTGGGGAACACGGGCTCCAAGCAATACTTCTTCTTTAAATCTCATCTTAGAAAGAGGCAGAAGAGAAATAAACAAGGAAAAGCCCATTCTCTTTGTAAGAGTAATTCATATCAGTCAAGAATACACAGGTTCCTAAACCCAGTCTCCATGTGAGTGTGTGGAGACTTGCCTCACCATCAAGCAGTCCTCAGATAATAGCAGGATGTCTGTGAACTCAACTGTGATTCTGTCAACTCAGTTCTGTTCAGATCTGACACTATCCACCAGGAGATGGCATCAGATTCCACAGGTTAAGGATTCAGTCTCTGAAGACCACCTTCCACTTCAGATGCTGGTCACAGCCCAGACTGCTACCTGTGCTTCTGACCAATTATCTACAAATTGGAGTTTTCCACAGGCTCTTCCACATTGAGTGCCCATCAAAAACCCAAATAGTTACCTGTACTTCTGACAGACCAATTATAGATTAGAGATTCCCAGATACCCTCCTAAGATTTGACTAGAGAATGACTCATGGAACTTAGGAAACCAGTTTACTCACTTTGTTCCTGATTTATTATAAAGGATAACTCAGGAGTTGCCATATTGAATAGATGCACAGGAAAAAGTGTGGAGGAAAGACGGGAACTTCTATGCCCTCTCCAGGTACACCATTTTTCCCATGATCACTAACCGAGAGACTATCCCAAGCCAATCTTTTTGGGTTTTTATGAAAATTTTATTACATAGGTATGATTGTTTAATTCATTGTCTACTGACAATTGATTCAGTGTCCCTCTATCCTCTCTCTCCTCCCTAGAGGTGGGACTGGAAGTGCCAAACCTATAATTAATGGATGGTTTCCCCAGCAACCAGTTCCTTACCACCCAGCTTCCCAAAAGTCATCGTATTAACATAACAAAAGCTACTTTAAGCATTCTCCACACTTAGGAAATGCCAAGGTTTTTGCCAGCTGTAAGCCAGGGACTGTGAATGAAGACCAAATATGTACAGGAAATGTATTTTTCTTGTCTGGATGAGTAACTATATATTTCTTATTAATCGCAATATTGCATCAAGGTTCTTCAGAGAAACAGAACTAATAGGTTCTCTGCCGAGAAAGAGAGTTATTATGAGAGCTGGCTCATGTGAGTTTGGAGGCTAAGAAGTCAGCAAACTAGAAAACTAGAACAACTAACGGTGTAGTTCTTGCCTAAGTCTGAATCCAAAAGCAGGTGAAGATGCATGTCCCGGGATGAATATAGTGATACATAGAGAGAAGAATTTTCCCTTGCTTAGAGATTTTTGTTCTATTGACACCCTCAATGGTTTGGATGAGATCCTACATATTGGATGGGTAATCTGTCTCATTGTATCTACTGTTTTGAATGCTAATCTCAACCAGAAACCCCTATAGAAACACCCAGAATAACCAAATACCTGGGTAACCCATGGCCCAGTCAAGTCAATGCATAAAATTAACCACCAGAAATTGTTAACCTCTCCATACCTGATGAGTTTGGCCAACTAAAGAGGAGTAAAAGATACATCTTTTGAGACAAAGGGTTTCACTGAAAACCGGGTCCACCAGATTGGAATAGCCATCCTCTCAAAACAGAATGATATCTCTATTAGTTATTTATCATGGAATAACTTGTATCCAAGAACGTAGTGACTAAAGACAGAAATAAACATTTATCATCTCATACAATGTGTGTATATCAGGAATCCAGGAACAGCTTAGTGCGGTGGCTGCATTTCAAGGTCTCTTGTGGAGTTGAAGCCAAGCCATCAGCCAGCGCTGCAGTCATCTAAAGACTTGACTGGGGCTAGAGGAGTCTCTCTCCAGGTGATTTGTTACAGGGCAGGGAAAGGGGCACCCTAGGTTCTGCCATCTGCTGCATCAAGACAAAACACATAAGACCTTTAATGGAAAGGAACTTTAATGCAATTAGGGAACAATACAGAAAAGACAAATGATATAGTTACTAAATCAAGCACTCAAAGCTACCCATCCCCTCATGGGCAAAAGTCCAGTCAAAAAGGATTGGCCCAAAAGCCTGCCACAAATCTAAAGCACCTTTCAGTGGAGACCCATAGAAAAGGGTCAGACAAGTCAGGAAGGAAAAGATCAAAATCAAAATCAAGATAAAAGCTGCCACTGTTAACAACCCCATGGGTCTCTCACCCGCATCTGTTCCAAACAGTCTAGGACCAAGAAGCAAGCGCAGTTTCTTTGCATGTCTCTGCTCCATGTGCCTCCTCAGGTCTCCTCCTTGCTCTCCACCCTGCTTCCTTCCTTCTCTAGTCTCCTCTCTCCCTTCTTCTCCTCCCTGTTCAGCCCATCCTTCTTTGGGTGGGGCAGGAAACCTGGAACTTCCCCTTTTCCTGGGTACCACCCTGTTACATTTTCTCTTATGGCCACAGGTGGGAGGTTTCCCTTCCTTGCCGTTTGGGCTTCTCCACAGGGCTGCTTGGTTGTCCTCATGTGACAAGCTTCCTCCAAGCAAGCCATTCAAGACAGCAAGAAAAAAAATGTGAAATATTTTGTCTCTAAGTCACATTTTGACTTCTTTACAATATCTTATTGATTTCTTGTGTCAGCCCTATTCAACTACTCAATATAAGAGGGGCACACAGAGACATGGGTACTAAGGTGGGGGCTATTGGAGGCCATCTTAGAGATTCACTTCCACAATTAGGAGAATTATCCTGAAAGAATAGGGCAAAATTAACCAACCTGTTACATTTTATGCTCAGCTCTATCTATTCCTTCAATGAATAACAACAACAAAACAAACAAAAAACTGTAGGGAATCAATAAAAATAAAACTAAAATGAGCCATTTTATATACAATATTGTTGCAAGTATAAATTTATGCAGCCAATGGAATAACAGAAATGTCAAGAATGTATATCCTAGCAATTCCATTTATTTTATAGAAGCTCTAATACATATAAATAAGAAACATATGTAAGGATGCTTCTAGAAACACTTCATCTTGACAACAGCATGGAGGAAAGGAGGGAATTGGGGTGGAGAAATGTTTAAAGATAGTAAACAAACCATGCTTTTCCAGATAATGGGATATTACACAGCAATTAAATTAAACGAGACTTATAAATAGATGGATGCAAGTAAAATAGATGATGCATTATGGGTAGCAATTTGAAGAAAATAATACATATGTGCACTTATATAAAATATAAAATTATAAAGTAGTAGGATAATCCTTCCCTATTCATGGGGGGGTACATTCCAAGACCCCCAGGAATGCCTGAAACTGAAAATAGTACTAAACCCAGTTTATACTATGACAGATCTACCTATGATAAAATTTAATTTATAAATTAGGCCCAGTAAAAAATGAACAATAACTAATGATAAGATATGACAGCTATAATTATGCACAATAATAAAAGTTATTTGAATGTGATCTCTATCTCTCTCAAAATGTCTTATTGTACTTAATATTTTTAGGTCATAGTTGACCATGGGTAAGTATAACTACAGAAAGCAAATTCACTGGTAAAACAATACTAATATAAAGTAAATACTGTTTCTCAATTTTTATACATGTAATAGAAGTAAAGAGATGAGCATGGACGTGGAGCAGTTCATCTCTGAGTGGAAAGCGACAAAAAGACTTGGGGGCTTTATGTTTACCTGTGTAATGTATTACTTATTTTTCAGAGACCTGAAGGCAGAGGGATAAAACATTTACCTTCTCTAAAGGTTTGTGGCAATCATTAGGTGTTCCATTTTTTTCTACACACCCATGTGTTGGAAACGCTTCACGCTTGAGGTAGGCTGAATAATGCCCCCAGAAAGATGCCCATGTCTTAGTTCCTGAGCCTACAAATAAATTACCTTACATGGGAATGGGGACTTTGTAAATGTGATTATATTAAAATTATATACAAAATTTAATTGCTGTGGGGAGATAATCCTGTTATCTGGACGGGCCCACTAGTAATTCCAAGGATTCTTATAAGGGTTGGGGAGAACAAGATGACCAAGTCAGGGATGAGGTCCCAGAAGCAGAGGTCAGGATGACCTAAGTTGATGAGTCAAGGCAGGTGGAGAGTTCCCAGAGCTGGAGGGTGTGAGGAAAATGTACCCCCCCTAGGTCCTCTACAGAGATCTCAGGCCTGGTAACCCTTTTCAGGCTTCTGACCTCCAGGTCCATAAAAGAATAAATTTGGGTTGCTTTAAGTCACCAAATTTGTGATAAGTTGTTTCAGTAGCAATAGGGATCAAGAAGATGTCGTATATATACACAATGGAATACTATGCAGCAATCAAAAAAGAAACTCATACCATTCGCAGCAACATGCTCAGTGAAATAAGTTACAAAAAGAAAAATATCAGATGGTTCACTTATAGGAGGAATATAGGGGAATAAAATGAGGGATGAATAGAAAAAAAATAACAATAAAAAACACAGCAAAACAAAACAATAAAGAGACAACTACAAATCAGAGATATTCTGGAGGGGAGAAGAAGGGAAAGATACCAAAGTGAGGGTGGGAAAGAACACAAGGTTCTATAGTGATGGTGCATGGATGAACTGATGGTGGAAATTCTATGGGGACTACACCTGAGAAGAGAAAGCAAACATTGTAAAAAATTAATAAATAAATAATTTTTTAATAAAGGGAATTCATACAAATGTTAAATTGTCTTATACCAGTGACTGAAAAATGATAGTTTCTAATAATGGTTAAGGAATATGATAACCATTTAGAAAAAAAATATGAAAAATATGAGTCAGTATCTCATTCCTTAAACCAAAATAAATTCCAAATGTGTTAAAAATTAAACAGGGTTCCAAAAAAGTAATATAGGAAGGAAAAATGGTTATTTAAAAGAATAATCTTGAAGTAATAATGGAGTATTTTTAAGTGAAGTCCATAGCTTTATAAAAGATTAATAAAATTAGATACATAACTAATATTTGTAAGTAAAAAATTACCAAGGACAAAGTCAACTCCTATAAAACTTTTTTGTGACAAATACTGTAAACCAAGGCTAATTTATTAAATATATAAAAATTCATACAAAACAAAATTATCAATCTGTCAATAGAAAAATATAAGGAGAGTATATAAACAGGAAATTCACAAAAAAGACTAATAACTGATACATGAAAAAAACTCTTCATAAGCAGATATAATTTTAAAATCCAGTTTTAAAAATGAGAAATATTTTGTACTTAAGATGTTGGCAAATGCATAGGAATTTTTTTTAACGTAGAGTATATAGGTTGGTCTACAGAAATGCTCACTCTCCCACATGGCTGGGAGGTTGGAAGCAGTTTGGAGACCAGTTTGACAATGTACATAACCTTTAAATGGACATGCTCATTGACCAAGCCATCCTCCATGTCATAATTCAGCCTGCATGTGGCTTTGGAGAAACAAATACTTGAATGCTCATTGCCACATTGCTTGTTAGAGCAAAATATAGGAGACAAGCTATATGTCTATTATTGGACAAATAATTATCTGTATGCAGATATGAAAAGTAAGGCTGGTATTTATGAAATGATTCATAAAAGTCTTCAAACAGCTAAGCAGAAAAAATAATTAAGGAGAGGCACAGCATATATGATAATGTCCCATTTTGTACAAATTGAATTATAATATAGATTTGATTAGAACAATGACATCTATATAGTAAATGAATAATAATGTAAATGAATGATAATATAAAGCTGTCCTACCTCATGTGAGGAATATTTCAGGGAGGTTAAGTTGACGACAGTAGTTACTTTTAGGGGAAACAATTAAGGAAATTCATATAGAAGACTCTGGTATACTTTTCATGCTTGGATTTTTTTCTACATGCAATATTCATTTTTAATTAAAAGCAGTTAATCAAAAAACCCATATTGAATCACTGGGATTTTTAAAAATTAGGAATGAGTCATAACCTTCAAAGGCAGATATTATCTGTTAATAAAGCTTTCTTTACATGTGTTCAGTCTAGAAACTGTTTCTGTTATCTATACATAGAAATTAGCATGCACAACAAGTAGCAAAAATACACTTGCATGTACACTCTCACAACTATCAAAAAAAGAAACACAAACCATGCAAAACTTTCTAAAAATTCCAATTAAGTCATTATTTCTGTTTAGTAGGTAGATGTGTAATTATGATTATTTTTTCTTTGTGTTTTTCTATATTTTGGAAATTTGCTTGCATTACTTTTATAAAGAGGAAATATAACTTTAAAATTACTAGGTTAATTGAGATGTATATTAGATGACCTAAGTTATATTTTAAAAATATATTGAAGTGTAAAGAATGCACCAAAATTATTAATACTAGATAGATCTTTCTACGCATATTTTGGCTACAGATATTTCAAAGTTTCTGGTTTGAGCATTATTGTGCTTAAAATGGAGAATTACTTTTAATGCTTGGTATAACACTTGGGAAAGATCTTTTTAAAATACAGAATTTTTAAAAAGAACTTCCAAATTTTTGCAAGCTTCTTGAGATTAACCAAATGATGTTCTTTCTTATTTTGTGGATTCAACTTTCCAAAAGGATGAGAAAAATATAGTAAGTGGAGAGCCTTTTAAAGTCTGTTCAGAAATAAAATTTAGAGGTCAAGTCTACTTTGAAGAGTATCTTTCTACTTTGAACCAAATGGGGGAGGGAAGCAATGTTCAAGAGTTTCCTGCCTCATGCCTTCATAATGATTTAAATGCACAGTTTCATGAACAACTAGAAAAGAAAATTGTTAACTATTCTGAATTGAAGGCCAACATTTTGTGAATCAGCCTGGAAACGACTGCATAGAGAATTCTGCAAAGGGACTCACACTGGAAGAAGTATGGGGTTGATGCAAGAGAGTGCCAGAGAGCTTCATTCAAAACCCAAGTGTGGGGAGAATTGCCTTGGTTTAGATCTGAAAGAGGGAGGGTGAAAGAGAGAAATTTAGTTGAACAAAATACTATCCAACAGGATTTAAGATATTGTGAAAGAAGATGCTAATCAAAATTTACATGCTTTTATACACAAGGGAATATTACTCAGCTCTGAAAATAGATGAACTCTGGCATCTGTGGCAACATGGATGGAACTGGAGGGGATTATGCTAAGCAAGATAAGTCAGAAAGAGAAAGACAAGTTGCAGGTGTTTCATTCATATGTGGAATATAGAGAAACAAGACAATGGAATAAAACTAAGTAAGAATAAACCTCGTAAATCTGACTGCAGAATGGAGGCTACCAGACAGGGAGGAGGGTGTAGACCAAACTATGGATAGGACCAACAGACTATAGCAGAGGACTGTGGGTGCCTTGGTGGTAACATGCATCTGAAGAGATGTGAACCTATACCTCTTGGTCATATATGGTGCTGTAAACCAATGTAATCATGATAAAAAATAACATAATGAAGAGTAAATAAATAAAACACCCATTTTTACAATATGCAATAAAACAGATTTATCAGTATTTACCCATTTGGGAGCATGCAATCCCACTAGACTGTTTTACAATCATATATTTACATGTCTCTCACACAATGGTCTAGCAAGGCAGGCACTGAATGGATGTTCATTGAATTGTACTAAGTGGGGTTACTAACGATAAATAAGTTTTGTACAAATGAAACACACACACACTTTGGTTAATAGCATAGCCATTAATTTACATAATGATTAAGCACTTGGCAATAATCAGTCCTCTGTGAGTGAGGAAGGTGTGTGCAAGCACAGCGTCACGGCAAGTTTTGTCAGAACCACATTAACATTTGTTGATTTTCCGAACTTTATGAGTCATTTGGCATCCTAATGAGAACAGAGAAGGGATGAGACGTAGACCAAAAAAAAAAAAAAAAACTTCTAGAAGACATATTAAATTTTATTTAGATATGAGCTTTAGATTGATATGCTTCAGGGGAAAATGGAAAACAATGACACCATTTTTGGCAAATATGTTTATATTTATGCAATATGGAAAAGAACAAAGAATGGCATAACAAGCACATACTCAATACCCAAATTTAATGGACCACTGTTTTGTCACACACATCAGCTATTACTTTTAAGAAATAAAATATTATAAACACAGTTGGACCCTCTACTGTGCTTGTATAACCTTTCCCATCGCTCCTTCACTAGTCATAGTCTTCTCATCATGTTACTATATGTGAACATACCTGACATAGAATATTCTATTGTTGTGTGTGTTTTGAATGACTATAAAATTGCTGTATTGTGTTTATCCTCCCACAAATTGCTCTCTCTATCTCATATCATCTTTGTAGAACTTAATCAGTTTCCTACATGAGGATCCAGTTTATTCATTTTGACAGCTTAGAAGTATTCTGTGCATATGATAATTTATCACTTCTTCTCTTGATGAATACTGAGGTCTTAAAAAATTTTAAAAAACAACACTGTCACCCACATTCTTTTGTGTGTTGCCCCATTCATCTGCCCATCTTTCTTTTTTTAAAAAAATTTATTTATTTATGCATTTAGAGCTGGAGTACAGGCCAGAGTCATGGGAGGTGAGAGGATTCACCAGAGACAGAGCAGGGAGCAGAACAGGCAGATCAACCGAAACACACTGCTGAGGGGAGCAGTGGGCGGGGCAGGAGAGGTCCACCACACCATGTGGGTCCCCTCCCTGGCCGGGGATAGAACCCACGCTGCTGTGCAGCAGATGCTTCACAGTGCAGCGCTCAACCGGCTGTGCCACCAGGGAAGCCCCAAGCCCATCTTTCTTAGGTCATGCACAACACAGTAAGAATCAGTTTCTTCTGCACTTCTTTCTCTGTGAAATGTGTCCTTAGGTCAGAAGCATTAGAGGGGTGAGATGGAGGGAAGAACACCATGATGATGAACAAGACACTTTACCTCAAACAAGCAGAGGTGGCACACTTAAGGAACTGTGGCCACAGAACAATCATAGTCCCCTGCCCTGACCACACTGAGACACCAGCACCCCACCCCAGCCCTGTATCCTAAGAGTTTGATCGATTGGGGTCTGACTACTAGAGTAGTCAGGAAAGTGGGAAAGTGGGAACCACCCTGAATATTTAAAACAAGGGGATTTTAATATAGGGGATAACTGACACACATTTATAACGGCTGGAACATCAAATCAGAAGGAAGATACACAGACAGGAGCAAGACCAGGAGGGCCCTCTCACCTTACGGTGAGGAGACAGTGGATGGGGCAGTGTATCTGGTGCTGGGGACTGGCATCCCACCTGTGGAAGCTGCAATTCAGAATGGGTTGACCCGGAGGGCCCTGAAGTCACACCATTGTCACATCACTGCAGGAGCACACCCAAGTCAGAGATAGACAAGGGGCCCTCCAGATTCTCCTTTCTTCCTGTCTTCCAATTTCCCATTTTCTTATTTCTGACTGACAAACAAACCTGAAAACAACAGCCTGCAGGTATCAACCCCTCTGAGCTATAGAAGAGAACAGAGGAAAGGTGAGACATGGATTTGGGACAAACAGGCTCAAACTGCTAAGCTGTGCATCTGCTAAGTTTTTTTTTTTCTTTAATGTATCCAAGTAAGTTTGTGGATCAATCAGATTTGTGAATCACTGGTGTATTCTAGTGTGTCCCTAGAAGGCAGGGAGTTCATCTTACTCATATTTATAGTCCTAGAAGTTGGCCGGTAGTCTGCCCTGTAGTTGAATCTCAGTAAATGATACTAACTGAATGACTAAATTAATGAGATGCTCTCTAAAAGCTACATAGGTGGGAGAAGGATCTGTGTGGGGCCTTGAAGAAAGCATGATTAGAAGAAAGCGGTTTAGATTGGAAGAAAAGAATGACACAGCACAGACAATCAAAAGATTAACTTGGCTGAAGAGGCTCAGAGGTCCATCCAGGAACAAAGGTCAGGTGTAATAAGTGGTCATTTATCAGGCTATTTGACATCACATCTAGAAAATAGATGAAGGTGGTCTTAGAGATAAAGGTACATACATATCAGATATAATTTAAAAGTACAATTGAACTTGTTTATTTCATGCCTTGCATTGGGGATACAGAAATGGAGGACAAAACTTGTCCTCAAGAAGGTCACAGTCTAGAGGACAAAGAATGGAATTGTCAACAACCAAAGCCAGAACAAAATTCAGGCACAGGTTTCATTTCAGTTCAAAGTCTCCTATGTTTCTGTCCTTATGTGGCTCCCACAAATACTGTAACATGTTCACAAGTACGTGAATGGGGTGAATGGAGAAGTAGCCAGCTATCTGGCTAACACTTGGGTTTACTCACAAAAGTTATAGTAACCTCCCATTTTTCATTAATTTTTTTTTTTTAGCCTGATCATGTTGAATGCAAGACACTGGAACTTTATCTATCTGCATCTACCGATAGAACAGATTAAATTATCCATATAGGGGAATTCATTGCTAGTGTAGTTTATTCTCACCTCCAGATTTCTTGAGATACACTTGACATATAACATAGCATAAGTCTTAGATGTACAAGGTGTTGATTTGATATACCTACATATTGCAAAAATGATTACCATCCTGGCATTAGCTAATACCTCCATCTCATTATATAATTAGCTCCTCTTTTTGTGTGTGGGAGAACATTTAAGATCTACTCACCTAACAACTTTCAAGTATATGACACAATATTATTAACTATGATCACTATGATGTAACTTAGGTCTACAGAAATGATTCATCTTATAGCTTGAGACTTGTATCTTTTGACCAACCTTTCCTGTCTCTCCTACTCCTAGTTCAGTCTTTATTCCACTACAACACTAATAGATTTCTCTCTAGACTGATTCTTTTTTAAAAAAGATTTTTTTATGCACACAAGAACTGGGGTACAGGCCAGACGTGCAGGGGTTAAGAGGATTCACCAGAGACAGAGTTGGGAGCCTAACAGTGAGATAACTGAAATACACTGCCGAGGGGACCAGAGGGTGAGACAGGAGAGGTCTGCTGTGCCATGTGGGTCAGATTTAACTTGTGCTGCAATGGTTGCAGATAGTTTCATAGTATTGACACTCAACCCCTTGAACCACCGTGGATGCCCCTTTAGACTGATTCTTTTTTTTTTTTAAGACAAAATCAAGGGTAGACATTGTTTATATGCATCAGAAAGGTTAATTATGATTCCTTCTTTCTTATTCATAGCCACTGTGAATAAAAAACAGATAGAGAGACCATCTCGTACATGCCTGATCTTTGTAGGACACACTATCATAAACATCCTTAGGATTTATTTGAGTCCAGAATTTCAGGTATGTGGCAGCCAACCCATTGCTTTAGGAGTAGTATGACATGCTCTGGGCCTCCCATTAACTGGAAATTTCTCTTGATATTCAGCTTACATGTTTCTTTATTAAATTCCTTCTGAAAATTTGGAATTATACCCTTGATACCACCCACAGATGTCTTTCTACTTTTGTTGTTTATTCTATTAGCAGTTATTGCCTCATCAATCCCCCTCTTTCACTTGGTGTTCAGGAAAAGAAATGTGGTTTGTATTAATATCTTCAATTATCTGTCATAAATCAATACTCACAGTCACTTAATTGTCTTTATTGCTTTTCTTTCAATCCTCAGCTATATACTATATTTGTCACATGCTTCTCCTAGCATTTCAAGATTATTGTAGGTGTCAAATGAAGTAGCCACTGGCATTTCATAGGGGGTCTCCAAAGAAATTCTTTACCAATAAAGTTGACAATATGGGGAAAGGAATAGTTAAAAATTTCTCACCAGAGCAAGAAACTGAGATTACTGGCACAAAAATGAACTTGGGTTGAACCCTCTGAGCAATTGTCCTATGTTTTAAATTATACAGGGGTACAAAAATCAGGAGATAAATTAAGCAGAGATACTAGCATATTGTCCCTTATCTTGAGCAAAGGGAAAAAGATAAATAAATTTAAAAAATGTGAAAAAGCAGAGCAATTTGGTAACCAGATGACATAAGGAAATTCTGCCAAATACAAGAAAATTTGAACCAAAGCCAAAGAAAGATAAAAGAATTTTTAGAAAATCTCCTCCCCTAATTCCCAAGAGAACAGTATAATGTTGTAGGAAGCAAATGGAAATTATTCTGGAAAATCACTCCACTACCCCACATTGAAAGGCTGAGGGTTAGAGGTTGGGTGGGACCATAGTGAGATAGGAGAGAAAATTGAACTGTCATTTTTCACCTTACTGAGGATTTTTTTTGAGTTATAATTAACAAACAGTGAAATGTACAGATTTTATGTTTGATGAGTTTTAAAAATCAGCATGAAGAACATTTCAATATTTTCCAGAGAAATTTTCCACAGTCTACTACCAATAGTTTTCCCTATTCTTGGATGTCACAGTTTTGTGATTATTTTGTGTCTGACTTCTTTGGGTCAAATTGTATCACTAAGATTTAGTTATGTTGCTATACATATCACTTGAGAGATAACTCATTTTTTAAATGTACCATAATTTGTTTACACACTTTCTTGTGGTGGATGTTCTGAAAATCTCCACTATTGCCTATCAGTAAGGCTTCTATGAAAGCTCTTTGATAGATAAATAGCCACACACATATGTACATATACATAAGCACATATATGTTTTATAAAAATAAAATGTGCAGAAAGCGATTAAAAGTGTCGACTTCCAGTGACAAGGTAAATATCAGTGACATGAGGTACAACATGGTAACTATACTAAACACTATTCTATAATATATGTGAAAACTGTTAAGAGGGTAGATCCTAAGAGAAAAATATCACAAGGAGAAAAATATTGTTTTTTCATATTTATTTTTATATCTATATTGAGATGTTGGATGCTAACCAAACTTATTGTGGCAATCATTTCACAATACATGCAAGTCAAATCATCTGCTGTACTCCTTAAATATATATAGTGATGTATGTTAATTATATATCAATAAAATTAGAAAATATTTTTTGGCTTTTATTAGCAATTAACTTGATTGAACTCACTCTGTAAACTCTATTGAGTAACAAGTCAAATATCAGTTCAGTTTTTATATCCTTTGCTACTTTGATAATGTCTCATATATATGTTAGGGTTGTTTAATCTATGTTTATGAAGAATATTAGTCTATAATTGCCTTTTCTTATAAAATGTTTTGAAGTCAGGCTAATGCTACCCTAGTGAAAGGAATTTTGAAGTTTTCTTCATCGTTTATTTTTTTAAGGATTCATATGCAATTGGTATTTTCATCCTTCAGAAATTGGTAGGATTCACAAACGAATCCACATAAACCTTCAGGTTTTTTTAAAAACTTTGATATGGAGTTTTTTTCATAAAAAATTCAGTTCCTTCAATAAATATGGAATATTTAGATTTTCTATTTCTGTGTCAGTTTCATATATTTTACTTACTATGGGATTTGATTCTTCTGTTTCATCAAACTTGTTCAATTTATTAGCATAGTTGTGTTTACAATGTCTCATTGTTACCTTTTAGTGCCTGTAGGATCTGCAACAGTTTTCATCAGTGTACCTACAGTTACCTGATTATTTTCAAAATAAATCTTTGATTAAAAATGCTACTTTTGGGAGAGGATGTCACCAAGATGCTAATAGACAGGGTTCCTTGCTTTACTTAGATGTTCAAAAGGATCCACCAACAATTGACAGTGGGGCAAGACATCAAGAGTGTCCCGTGGTTCAGGATGAGACTGAAGTACTCCTTGCACCTGGAGACCAACAAAGACTGCATCAGAGGGGAGATTCATATGTCATCAACCGAAGGGGTGGAGAGAAATGCCTGGAGATTGCAATCAGGGGTGACGGTCACCAGTAGCAGCGCTTCAAGCTCAGCCAGGGGCCTTGAAGGGGAAGGATGGAAACAGTGAAGACACACACACTTCAGGGAAGTGAACCCATGCAGAGGAACTGGGTTGCTCCACACAGACTTGGTTTCTGGTAAGGAAAAGAACAGAGAATGCACTTGAGAATATAACCCATATCCTTCCTCTGAAAATGGTACTACTTTGTGAAATAAGTACACTGAGAGCTGATCTGAGACTTCAGAGAGGAGGGATTTCAGCGGTGCCACAAAACGAGCCAGTTTATGACCCAACATACTCACATATGGAAGCCAACAAAGGCCAAATAAAATAAAATAAAGGCAAAGCACAGCACACCCACTGGAAAAGGAAAAGTAGATCAATATCTACTTTTAGCTATAGGTATTTTTTTTTAAAAATGTGGAAATTTAAAGTAGCAAGATAGGTGGACAAAAGAGAGACCACATGGAAACTTGAGAACACAGGGAATATAACACTTCAAGGGGTGGAATATATATTCAGAATATGACCACAAAGACATGGGAGAATATATCTCCAATAGAGAGTTCAAAATTTCTATAATAAGAAATTCAAAGGGATAAAAGAAACCTCAGAAAGACAAGTCAAATTGATACAAGAGAACTAAAAAAAAAAAAAGCTCATCATTTACAACAAAACTCAGAAAAAGAAATTAATGAGCTCAGAAATACAATTAACAAATTGAGGTTATAAACTGAAGCTTTAAATAAGAACACAACAGAGATTTGGGGTGTAAAAACTCAGTAAAGGAGAAAAAGAACTTTAGGGAAAGCTTTGGAAGTAGATAGACCAAATGGAGGATTGAATGATGACCTTAACTAGTATTCCATGACAATGGAAAATTTTAAAAAGGCAGGAACTGTTATACTTGTCAGACAAAATTGACTTCCAGTTGACAGAGAGAATTTATTCTAGAGCATGATAAAAGGATCAATACAACAGGATGGCATAACAATTATCAATATGCACCAATACTGTGGCATAAAATATTGAAGCAAATATTAACAGACCTAAAGGAACACATTTACAACATCACATAATAATAGGTGACTTTAACACTCCACTTACAAAATGGATAGATCATCCAAACAGAAAACCAACAAGGAAACAATGTATTTAAGTGACAAATTGAAGGAAAGGGATTTAATAGATGTCTTAGAACATTTTACACCAAAATGCCAGAGTATACATTCTTTTCAAAAGTTCATAGAGCATTCTCAAGGATAGACCATATATTAGGATGCGAAAAAAGTCTCAATAAATTTATAAAGATTGAAATCAGATCACACATTTTTCTTAATCATATATGGTATGAAACCAGAAAATGCCCAAAAGATGAGAGAGGAGGGGAAACATACATATTTGGAATAAACAACATACTAGTGAAATACTGGTCAATAAACAAATGAAAGAAAAAAAACCCTGAAATACCTAAAAAACAACAACAACAAAAAACAACTTGAAGATGAATAATATAAAGACAGAATTTATTAGTGCCTATAGGAGGCAACAAAATCAGAACTAAGAATAAAGTTTATAGCAATACAGGCTTACCCAGAAAACAAGAAGAAACATAAATATGAAACTTAAATTCTCACCTAAAGGAACTCAAAAAAGAAGAAAAAGCAAAACTGTAAGTCAACAGATGAAAGGAAATAATAAAAATTAGAGCAGAAATTAACAATGTAAATTTTTAAAATCCAAAATATCAATGAAGCTAGGAGATGGTTATTTGAAAAGATTAGCAAAAGAGATAAACCTTTAGTCAGGATCACAGAAAAGAAGAGAAAGAAAACACAAACAAATTACTTCAGAAATGAAAGAAGTTACAACAGATACTACAGAAATACAATTATATGGCAAACAATTGGACAGCCTAGAAGAAATGGACAAATTTATAAGAACAGACAATATTCCAGAACTAAATCAGGAGAAAAGAGAAAACCAGAATAAAAACTGTGATCAAAGGCTTCTTCTTGACTAAAAGTCAAGGAACAGGTGGTTTCACTGTTAATTCTACCAAACTCTCAAAAGAGAATTAGTATATGTACTACTCAAGTTCTTCCACAGAGAAAGGCAAATCAAAACAATAATGAGATATCACCTCACACCTGTGAGAATGGCTATTATCCAAAAGATAAGAACCAACAAATGTTGGAGAGGATGTGAAGAGACTCTTTATATACTTTGGAGGGAATATAAATTAGTACAGCCATTGTGGAAAGCAGCATGGAGATTCCTCAACCCATTAGAAATAGAAATTCTGTACAATTCAGTTAATCAACTTCTGGATATTTACCTGAATAATATAAACATACTATTTCTAAGAGATGCATGCAATCCATCTTTATTGAAGCTTTACTAACAATCTGAAGCTCTAGATACTACATTAAGTGTCCATCAGTTGATGAGTAGATAGAGAAGATGTGATATGTATACACAATGCAATACTATTCAGCTATGAAAAAAGACTACTGCAATTTGCACTGTGGATAGATCTAGAGGGAATTTTGCTTAGAGGCAGAACAAGAAAAACACTATGATTTCATTCAAATGTGTTATGCAGAGAAAATAAACATGAACTAAATAAAACAAAAATAAGAACAATTATTGGTTATCAGATGGGAATGAGGAAGGAGAGCGGGTAACTCAGGAAAAAGGGGACAATGGTAATGTGAAAAATGGATTTGGACTTTTAGCTTTAAACTTAATGTATTATATATACATGCTGACTAAGAACAATGCACACTTGCATAATGTTGTAATACGATGTTACTTCAATTTAAAAAAAAATACCACAAAATTACATGAAAAGTATACTTTTGAAGAAAACATTTCAAGAACTATAACAGTGGTTAAATGACTAAATGCTTTTCATTACAATGAAAATTAATGAACATTTTGTGCAGGAATGAAAGATGAGATGAGGAAGCATTCCAGAGGGGAAGAGGAATTGATAAGTCTAAAATAACAATTGTACTAGACAAAGAAAGCCTCCCTGAGTCACAAATTGTAAAAAGCATAAATTGGGATCATGTAGAAGATGCAGAGTAAAACAAACAAAAGACACAAAGGCAATTAGATAGCAGATATTCTGAAAATTTACTGATAGGTCTTAATGACACAGAATGTTATTGAAAAGACTGACTGAAACCAAGATATTATTCCTTGAACAATTTATCTCATATGAAGAATGAATTTCCCAGGGTTTCCAACTTCAGCATTAATTACATTTTGGACAAGATCATTCTTTGCTGGGGGTTGACCTGTGTATTGCAGGATCTCTGGCCTCTACCCACCAGATGCTCATCTAAATTGTGAGTCCAAAATATCTAGAAAGCAAAATTGACCCCACTGAGAACCTGTGAAGTGGAGTGGGTGTGTCACCAAGATGATAAAATTGGGCTGTTTACAACATATACAACATTAAACCCCAAAAGCCTGGGAAGCAAGGTTGACAAACTTTGGAAGGAAGTTGAATGTGTCTCAAGAGTTCTTTACTTAGTGGAGTCATTGATCATCGATTTATTTTGGAGTCCTTAAAAAAATTAATAGAAGAATATGAACACCGCAGTTATAAACCTCAAGGATGCAAACAGAATACTCACAAAAGGTAAACACAGGTTAATGAAACTTGAAAATGTTCAGCCTTATGAAACAATAGTAATTAAAAAGACATGCTAGTTTTCAAAGATAAAATTTAAAAAAGGAGAAGATTCTATGCAATATGAGTTGGTAATCCCCCAAACTTCTTTCATATTTTTCTGATGACTTAAAGTCTACATTTTATAAATTCAGAAATTTAGAGTTTGTTTTAAAATAATCATTAAATAGAAAGGTGTAGATAAAAGTCTTTATTGAACAGTTGTTTGTAACAGAGAAAAACTGGACTCAACACACATGTGTAACCATAGAGGACTGATTAATTTATCTATATGAATGTGGTACAAAGTCATTTTGTATAAGAATTTTTGTTGGCATAGAGGAGACTCTACTGGTGTTTAAATAAAAGAAAAATATAAATAAATGTACACACACATGCAGAGGAAAAGTGATTGATTTAAGGTAATTACACCAGAAAGGCACAATATTTATTACTGGATCATGAGGCATCAGATTTTTTTTTTTCTTAGTGTGTGTGTGTGTGTGTCTGTTTCTCTATTTACCATTTTTTATATTCTAAATGGCATATTTACCATTATGTTTATAATTTAAGGAAGAGAGTTTGAAATAAAAGCATAAACTGGAGAGAGACAGTTATTGAGCATTTACTCTGAATTTGGGTATTAAAAACAAATTCATTCAAAAGGTCTCAATGCCTTATCTCAGTGAACAAAATTATTCTGATCCAACACTCTCTGCCAGTTTCTTTATTCTTGTATAGACTGCCATCGAGGCTGCAATATTTCAGATTCCACAGAATCACCCATGTCAGGTTATCACAATGGTCAAGATAATTCTGAGCAGTATCCAAACACAAGACAAGATGTGGGGAAGTCAGCTAACAATTACCACTGCCAGCCCTGCAAGCCCTCGTCTGGACTGTTTGATTCAACAGTTCTCTTGAAAAATCTCTCAGTTACATGAGGAAATCTAAAGCCCTGGAATATGATTTACAAAAATTAAATTGGCAAGGAATGTGGCAATAAAGTTGTCTAATGTGTTCCAGGGTGATGGTTGGGAGATGATTTAAAATAGCCAAGGGCAAGAGCGATTTAAAATCGGCTGCTGAGCGTTGAACATTCTCAGAGCTGTCTGAGTCTTGGGTGGGTGTGCAGCTTTTTAGTTCAAAGGCTGTAGTCCATTTCAGGGTTTGACAGGAAGAAGTAAGAGGCCAGCTGAATTCTTGCCAGAGGATATAACAAAGAATTCAGAATCCAATACCCAACCCAGCTCACACTTACACACAAAACAATGGTTCTTTTTTCCCTTGTTTGAAATGCAAACCAGTCACTTTTCTGTTCCTACAGTTGTAACTAATGCAATCATCTTTGCAGAGCTCTTACAATGGCTTCCCTTTCTATCTCTGGGTTGCCCTTTCCTTATTATTCTTACTCCCTCTTTCTCCCAGAACTCAGGTCTCTTAAGACTAGTGTAGTGGCTGTGGAGCAAACACCATTCAGGACACACTGCTCTTGGTTACTTTATTAGTCTGGGTTCTGGAGAGAACAGAAAAAGGACATGACATGGAGCAAAGCCAGGATATGTAGCATGAATTGAAATGAAATCTTTATGTTTTAAGCTACAGTTATTTGAACTTGTTTATTGTTGCAGTATGATCTAGCCAAACCTGACTGATACAGGGACAGTGCTTTTATTGCTGGAACTAAGACACATGGGTACAAAATGTGCTCTCCATGTAGAATCTGGCATGTAGTTGGCACTCAATAAATGCTTGAATGAATAAATGCAAGGAAAAGATATGGTTTTCAGTGTCAGCTTTGTCATTCGCAGCCTATGGGAAAAATCACTTAATTTCATGAATATTTAAGAAAACATTTGACTGCCATAGATACTGTTGTGTTTATTTGTTATAGATACTGTTGGATGATGCAAAATGAAAGTGTTTGTTAAAGCGCATAATAGTTATAATGCATTGTTCAAATAAACTGTTCAAGTAGGTAAGAATAAGTGTTATTTCTATCTAATTTATGCACAAGTTGAAAATTTTTCTCTTGCCTCTAAACAAGGAATAAAGTAGAGAAATGGAAGTTAAGCATAATGGAAGTCAAACTACTCTAATATTTAAACCTGGATAATTCATCAAGTAGCCCTATACGCTGAGCCAAACACATCTCTTCTCTGGAACAGTTTCTTTATCTGTAAATAAAAGAATGACAACAGATTGCATAGGAGTTCCTTTTACAATTCTAACATTCTAGGAGATTTCATGTAATCATAGACCTTTTGAGTTTGGGCTCCATAAAACTGTAATGGCAAAATGATCCATGGTTTCTCTGTGTTTTTGGTTGGAGCTACATCTGCCAACATTTCTAGATGAAAAGTGAACAATGGTTAATTTCCCAGATGCTTCCAAATGTCCAGATGTTTGGCATGGAGACTTAGCATGTGAGTGATTGACTAAATTGCTTCATTTTTCATCCAGACATTTTGGCTTGGTTTGGATGCAACCTCTCTCTCCAGACCTGGAAGAGAATCCTACAACAGTGTGAGGACATAAAGTAAAGACCAAGAGGAAAGTCTGGATGTTGAGCTCTTTTCCATAAACAGGCAAAATCTAACTCAAACTTCTAATAGATAAGAGGGGCAAAGACGCCTACATGCCATCACTTCAATTATTTTTCTTTGATCTCTTAGCTCAAATAGGGGATTGATGATCTTTATGATTTAGGCTCCTACAAAATGTCAAAACTAATGAAATCAACAAGCAGATTCACTTCAGCTCAGTCACTAGGTTGGTCAAAGTAACAGATAAAAAGAGCAAGTAGCTAAAGACAGTCTTTCTCCTTTGGTTATTTCTCTTTCTGCTTCTCTACCTACATAGCCAAGGTCATGGGTCAAGGCTCATTTCTTTATCTTTAGATCTTCTTATTTATTATCATAAGAAATATATTTATTCACATACTACTCAACTACTTCAAGGGAGGATGGGAATGAACTTGACTGGACAACACCCCAAAGGGATAGCTTCATGTTCTAATGCAGAGCACATTGCAACTAATGAAAATGTGCAATAGTTTTCAAATATTCATAAAGATAGTTATAAATACTGAGAAGTAATAATGTTTGTTTGGCTGAAGAAGATATTACAAAATTATGTCAAGATACAGACACAAAAATTCCATTTATTCATTTTAATAAATATTCTTTGAGCACTATGCCAGTGTTCCTTATTAGTAACGTACTACTATAATGCTGAAAAACAGAATTATTAAAAACTCACTGTTTAAGCAATGCATGTTTTTATCACATAATTCTGAGGGACAGTAGTTTGAATTGGGTTCAGCTGAGCAGCTTTTCTATTCTGGACTGGGGTTGCTCATGCAATTGCAATCAGTTGCTATGTCAGCTGGGGGCCGGCTAGTCTATGATGGCCTCCAATGCCAGATTTCTGCGCCAAAGAGTCATCTTCCAACAGAATAGCAAGACTGGTTCTCAAACTGGCAAGCAGTGTTCTAAGAGAACATGTGGGAGTGTGTGAGGCCTCTTGAGCTTGGGCTTAGAAATAGTACAGCATCTCTGTCACCATAATCTAGTGATCAAAGTAAGTTAGATTAGCCCAAATTCAAGGAATATGGAAATAAAACTTTTTTTCACAGAAGCTGCAAAATTAAGCTGCAGAGAGTATACCTACACAGAAGGGTAGAGAAGAGAAACCATTCTTATAAGCAATCAACAACAACCCACCAGATATATTTTTTCCACAGATTACATACTCTAATTACATACTCTAATTTCTTTCCTAGGGAGCTGACCTGTATGGGTTACTTCAGTGCTGTCTCATGTGCAATATCTTTTCACTGGGAAATTAGAGAGGGAAGATATTAGCAAAAGATAGTGAATTTTTTTCTGGCTTCCCTGGGCTTTTACACTGACCAAAGTTTTGGCAGGGTATCTCTGAACTGACCATCCAAATAAATGCCAAATATTAAGTGGGACCTGGGTCCCTAGGGAAATGTGGCTTGGGGCTGTATTCTTACATTTGGCATAGCCAAAGAATATCTTTTTGAGGAGAAGAGTTTTTAACATAAATCTGAACAGTGTGAATGAAGGCACTAGGCAAGAAAACAAAGCCACGGGGTAAAAAGCAATCTGGAGGAGGGAATCTACACTAAGACAAGACCCTTCACCAATTGCTGTCTCTCTAGTCACAGCTGTTGACAAGACATCCCTGATAAACAGCCTTCCATCAACTCCGACTCAACATCTTCCAAGGATTGGAAGATCATTCCAAAAATGATCATTTTTAAATTCTCCCGTAATTCTTACTGACCTTTTTTTGGCATTCTTATAATGTTCTGCATTAGTAGTCTAAGTCAATTCCCATTCTATTATCTATAGCTGTATCTATAGCTTCTAATGTATAATACCTTTAATATTCTCTTTAACTTCCCCTAAGTTCCCTTTAATATTTATAAACATTCTATTAACTTCCTTTATCTTATCTGAAAAGATAACCACATACATAGCAAGGTAATGGAAGAACTAAATGCGATCTCTCTAGCATATTTTCTAGTATATAGGAGGTCTAATAAATGATCATTTTATAATATAAATACATAAAAAGTTTTAAAACACATTTTGGCATGTCATGTGGACTTATTTTTATATAAAAGTAATATGCACACATAGCAACTGTAACAGATGCTGTCAGTGCCCCACCTGTACCTCTGGGTCCACACCCTTTCCCTGGCCTCTGTGACTGTTGGCAGGTAGTAGCTGTATCTCTTTGCCTGAGGGTATTCTTTCTAGAACTACAGCAGGCTGTTCTGCCCTCTCCAGTTCAGAGGGACAAAAGTGGTGGGAAATTAGCAACACACTGGGAGTAGCCTTCAGCCCATGACTGTTGAGGTTTATAAATACCCCCAGCTCCCTTGCTTCTCAGGTAAGATAACTGTGAGGTGTTTGGTTATGCTTCTGTACAGTTTTCCCTTGGAAATAGCTTTAGTTGGTCCCTGTGATAGTAGCTGCCTTAATAATCTCGTCTTTGTTGGTCTCTTTCCTCCCTGTAACACCCCCTGCCTGACCTTGCAGGTGTTCCTGTATCTCCCAGGAGACAACTTGCCTCCAAGTCCAAGTCCAAGATACTTGAGAGGGGTGGCGCGGGGGAGAGTGTGGTGGTGGTGGGGGGGGGAGAATCCAAAATAAAACAATGACAGTTAAATAGCACAGATTCACCTGTGATAAAATCCAAGGATCCCATTTGTTCTTCAAAGTCCTACTCCTCAAGGACAAATTTTATTTATCCCTTCAGGTTTTAGTTCTTTTTACAGTGCTTTCAAAACTGCAGATAAAAATGCTGATTTTTCTGTTTTTCAATTTAACCTTTCTAGATAGTATCTATAGGCTGCCTATTATGAAAGATTCAGGCTCTTATGATTCCCTCCTCAATCTTTAATACTTGACATGTATATTTCCACTTCCCACTCCATTACTGGCAACATTTAATTTTAAAATAATATATTTAACCCTATTTTTCAATAAATCAACTTCAGAGAGTACTTAGTGAGATTAGGATAGTGCCATCACCTTCTCTATCCAACACTTATTACCTAACTTCCTAAATTCCATCAACTACTCACTTACTCTGTGTGTGTGTGTGCACGCGCGCATACATACACTCACCCAACCACATTCACCCACAGCCAAACACCACACACACACACACACACACAAACACACCCCAATAATGCAAATGTTGTGTATGTTTTCCAACTTTCAGAATATACTACAAAATGTTCTTTTGTTTGTCTTGTTAACAGTTGTTAATTACCCACTCGTTGCCAGGTAGAGCAAGGGTACATTCATGTGCAAAAGACTTTCCAGTTCCTGGCTTCAAAAGAAAGATGGGAAAAGCAAAACCAAGCAAATGAATAAAACATTACAATGAGGGCTCCAAAGGAAAAGTACAGAGTATCTGGAGCGCTTGCCACAGGGAGCTGGTTTAGACAGGAGGGCTAGGAAGGAGCGAATGAGCGCTTTAGAGAAGTGGCTTGAATCCGGGATATGCAGTGTGGGTAGCTGCTGATCCTGAGTGCGGTGATGTCTGCTGTAGCTGTGTCTGGGGAGAGAGGGATGTGCTCATGTTAAATCCCCGAGACAGGTAAGAGCTTGACTTCTGGAACCCATAATGGTTAACCTTGTGCGTTGTGCCAAGGACTGTGGGTTTTACTCTAAGCACGAGGGAAACCACCCAAGATGTCAGACGGGACTCAAAGGATGACAGTTAACTGGGAAATGGATCCAGAACTCTGATAGTAGGACCAGCGGGGACAATTTTATCATTAATAAACAAGATAATGTTTTTAGTATAGTGTTTGGTGTATAGGAAATTTTTAATAAAGTCTAGGCATTATTATTATTTTATTTATTATTGCATTCAAGAACTGGGATTTAGGTTGGGGGTGGTGGTAAGAGGATTCACCAGAGACAGAACGGGGAGCAGAGCAGGTAGATCTGAAATACACTGCTGAGGGGAGCAGCTGGCGAGACAGAAGAGGTCTGCTGTGCCACATGGATTAGTTCCCTAGCTGGGGAATCGAACTCATGCCATGGTGGTTGGTGATAACTTGATAGCACTGAGACCTAACCCCTGTGCCAACAGGGAGGCCCTAGGCATTATTATTATTAATTATAATTAATTGAAAACTGATTTAGACTCCCCCAGGTATCACTGCCTCCTTGTAAAACAAGTGCCCTATCCATCCCAAAGTGTAAATACAATACAGAAATGCAATCAATTACAAGACAGAAATGATTTTGTTAATGGTTGGCCATGTCAGTGGCTAGCCACAGTTCTCTTTCATCTCAGGAATATTTTTGTTGGTGTGGAAATTGCTCTTTGCTCTCAGAAAACAAACCTGCGTGTGCGTGCAGCTTAGCCATGGAAGTGCAACTGGTTTCCTTTGCTTTGACACAGTGCTTTTCTTCCTTAACACTCACCAGATCTTTTACGCAGGAGGGAAGGTGTCTGCCAGGAACTGCAAAGTGAGCATTCGGTGCGGGTGCGTGTGTCTTGGCTTCCCTCCCGCCATGGTTGCCAAAATACCCAAACCTGAAACTAGCAGTACTGCAGGTTTAACGACCCACTGACGGAAGCTTTTAGAAATGTGTGGTTTCTATTTGTGCCAACAGGGTGTTTTCCTCTGGTCCCTATTTTCTGCAGGTGGTCCATTTAATTTAACTTCCAGCCACTACCTTCTGCTTTGATTCAGGGAAGTTACATGTCTTCCCCATACATTTCAAATTCCAGAATCCTTTACATTTCCTGTGTTTTCTTCTCCCCTCACCCCCACTGCCCCCCCCCCCAAACTCCGGTTGAAAACAAATTTTTAAAAAATGACAGAACAAAAATTTTCCATGAGTCTGAATCAAATCTGGCATCATTTATGCCTGGGCAGCTATTTTTGTGGCCGGAAATGGTTTGCTTCAACACCTGAGTTTTTTTAAAAGACCTTATTTTTAATGGTTCGATTTTGATAAGTCCTGAGTTCTTGCTGAAAGGGACACATCAGACACCTCATTTCTCTAACTGGTGACAGAAGTTTATGAAATCTAGGCAAGTCCAGTGAGGCAAAGTCAAGGCGATTGTAAAGAATGAATGGGAGGTTCCAGTTTGGACGAGCTCCTGCAGGGCTGAAGGCAGGGTACACACATCATCCCGGTGATCAGGAGAGGAAGACTCCCTGGAGGAGGTGATGCTTCTATGCAGCAACTAAAAGAGGAGAAATACCAGTCCTGGAAGATTCCAGGTGCAAAAGGAAGCACTGAATTAGGGCTGCAGTGAGTAGACAAAAGAGACTTTGAATATGCCTTCCTGGGCAAAGCAGGAAAGAAATCCAAGAAAAAGTCACATGGATGGCAGGACAAGGCCCATAGCCTGATGGAAGACTTGGAAACAGATGAGAACCCACCTCAGTGGATAATGGGTGTGCATGTATGGGAGGGTGCACACTGGTATGTGCACGTGTGTGCACAGATTCACACAAACAGTATGTAAGTCTTTTGCTCCACATTTTTTCAGAGACATAGTGACACTAGACAGGCACGATAATTGTATTAATCACTTTGCAGAACCAACAACCATAGCTTGATGTTGTTAAGAAGGGGGAAAGGAATCAACGGGTAAAAAGCAACAGAACCCTCCAGAGCTGAGATGCCCTGTCCACTGAAGGGAGCCCAATGTCCCTGAAAAGCAATGTGTTGCAGTGATCAGATCAGACAGGCCATGTGACTGGGGGAAAAACACTTAACATTTCTGTGCCTCATTTTTCTCATCCATGAAGTGAGTATTATTGAGATGCTATGCATCAAAATGGGGGCATATCCTTAGCTCTTCAGTCAAGATTAGGGTATCTGAAATTTGGATCAAGAAGCAACACAGATGCCTGCATTTGCTATCTGCATTTGCTATGAGCAGGCCATAGAGTGGAGACCTCTCTCCCTCTGACCTACCATATCCCAACCCTTTATGTCATTGTCGATGGACTATATAATCTGAGGGATTGGCCTTCTGCATTTCTGATGATAAACAGTTTCTGATGATTAACATGGGAAAGAGGAGTCTAGGAAGGCCAGGGTCCCTAGTGTCTGCAGGTGGAGCATGAGAACACTCAAGGAACATCCCCCAAACATGCAGATTCCTGGAGACCCAGAGGGCTGGTGTTGCTCCTGTGCTGGGGGCTGGAGAAAGGGGAGATTCTGTATAATGCTGAACTAGATCTTCTGTTCTCTCTTTATCTTGTATAGGTCATGGTCAAATAGGTAAACCATTGAAACAGGTTTAAGGTATAACATGGCTTATTTGTGTATGAGTCCAAGGCTTCACAAGAAAAAGAAAATGTTCTGGATCAGCCAGCAGGTGATTTATTGCTTACTTTAATTCATCTCTCACCTCATAAGACCATGGCAAGAAGCTTTGAAGATGATAAGCTCATGAATAACTGAATCTACGAGTGTGTTTGGAGAATTATACTAGATGCAATTGTACATGGAAAACACTTGAACGAAAAAGGCAAGCGTGGCAGTTGGATTCTGTCGTCTGTGTATGCCAGGGTTGGGTCAGCTTCCCCTCCCTGTGCACTGTCAGGAATCTCTGCTTCAACAGATTTCCTTCTGTTTCATGCCAATGTCAGACGTCCAGACCAACTGTATGCCCCTGGAGAGCTGGAGCCAGGTCTTGTGCAGTTTAATAACGTCCAAAACCAAGTGTAATCATAACGTCAGGGAGGAAAAAGTTCCTATAATTCAAGCTACTTCTGTCTTGGTAAATCATTTTTTGTGTTTTTTTTTTTTTTTTTTTTGGTGCTTTTATAATTCATTGTTGATTCTCTGGGTTTTGCTATCTTGCTTCATCTCCAGCCTTCCCCTGTATGTCTCAAGTAATAGGAAGTACACATTTAATTCCTAGTTTAAATCTAAATTAACTTGGTTTTGACAATGCTTTCAGCTCTTGATGATGGCCAAGCTACAGAGCATCATAAAGACACTTAGAGGAATTGCCCTTTTGCATTTACAGTAAAGACATCGACAAATTCCCCTTCCCTGCCACAGGTGGTGTCTCAATGGTAAGCTGTCTCTAGCAGAAAGGTGGTAGTTAGTGACAGGGAGTGTAACAGGAAAAACTAAGGACACATGCATATTCAAATTGGTTGAGTCTGTCTAAAGGGAGAAGAGGAGGATGAGAGGTGAGATGGGAGTCTAAGACCTACCTTGAGTTTCAGGAACACTCACATTATAGACTTAAGATGGCACTTTAACTGGAGTAGAGATTTGATTTGAGTATTTGAATATAGGCAAGACCAGAGAACAACATAGAGATGCACATTTGAATCAACCACAAAAAAAGACAAAATTTCTACAGGTAAATTAAACAATTTGCTTGAACTATTTGAGGGAAGATTTAAAATTCCTCTGAAAGACAGAAAAGCAGACTTGGACTAAGTAGACTTGGACACAGAAAGGTATCTTTGTTCTTAGTGAAAATGACTCTACAATATAAATGAGTTAAATTTCCCCCATTTATATATATATATAATGATTTCAATAAAACTACCAATACATTTTCCAAATACATCCAACATTTCCTCATCAAGAACTAGAGAAATGTTTGTAAATTTTTAAAAAATTAAGTCAAAAACAAACCAAGAAAACTTTGAGTAAGATAAGCAATGAGGGGAATGGATTGTTTCATCAATTTAAAACCATATTATTGGGCCTCCCTGGTGGCGCAGTGGGTTATGCAACACACTATGAAGCAAACTGCAGCCACTGCAGCACGAGTTCGATCCCTGCCGCCAGCCAGGGAGGGGACCCACATGGCTCAGCAGACCTCTCCTGTCTCACCCATTGCTCCCCTCAGCAGTGTGTTTCAGTCAGTCTGCCTGTTCTGTTCCTGGCTCTGTCTCTGGTGAATCATCTCACCTTCCCAGACTCTGGCCTATCCCAGCTTTTGCATGCATGCATAAATAAAATCTTTAAAAAAACAAAACCGTATTATCACAAGGCTGTCAGACTGTAAATAGCCCTCATTCTCCTTTCACATGTACTCCTACATGGTCATGAGAAATACTAGGGGAAATATCCAAGCGCTGATAAGGTGTGACTTCCAGAATTTAAAAGCAAGGCACAGGTTAGTACATTTAATATAATATCTTGTTACAAAAGGAAGTGGGAAAGTAGAATAATAACTGAAAAAATTTTAAATTATACTAAAAAACTTTGCTACCACTATAATTTTAAGTATGTTTATATACCATGTGTAGAGCTCAAATGTACATACATCAATGTTAGTAGAAACCAGGGTTTTTCATGTGAAATCTGTTAAATCTGAATTTGGACTGTCACTGTGTTATACTTCATATAACACTGTGTTATACACTCCACTTTAAGAGCATGGAAGTAAACAATGATCACCAATAAAACCTAAATTTTACTTTCTAAATACCCAGGAGGAGCAAAAGGGATTCTTGGTGAAATTGCTAATCCAGAGCTGTGGAAGGAAAGTAGGAAGTGAGTCTGTAATATCTTGTTGTTCCAGAAAACAAGTGCTCAGAGATAACCGGGATATGTTAAAAGGCAGAGAAGCCAGATAGAAGAAGCTCTCAGTGGTCAAATTAGGTTTCAAGATAAGCATCAAAGAGAGTGACTATAATTGATTGAAACACACTAAATAACTAAAATCAATATGTCCTTATTGAAAGAGAGAGAAAATTAATAAAACTCTTATATTACCATTGAAAGTGATTATATTACCAGCTCCTTATTCTACAAATTGTTAACTGAAGGGAAAAATTAAACATTTATACTACTCTTTTAGAATTAACTGTAGTTTATTGACAATGAAGATGTTCTTATTATAAAAATGGCACCAAATAAATAGGAAAAAACCATAGAATTTTAAAATCAGCATAGGGAAACCACTAGTGAAGGAAATGATTCAGGGGTATATAAATGTTAGATGATCAAGTTGTCTAGACTGATAGAGAATACCAAAACTTTACAGATCACATATTAATTTCAAAGGGGGAAGGTATTTAGCATCAGACTTAGCATCACTGAAGGCAGGACCTATCACCATATAACATTAAAAAGGTAGGATATTACCACATATATGCCTTCTGGTGTGATGTGTTATGAAATACAAAGTATCATCTCTATTTCATAAAGTCCTTACAAAAATGCTCAACTTTAATCTAAGAAACTATCTAGATGTAAATTTCAATTTGCAGGAAATAAAGGTATGAAAAAAAGGATTCCACAATGAAGCAACCTGATAAATTCAGGGTTCGAACATTCTGTGACCATTGACCTAGTCTCTTCACAAAAGGGAAAGTAAGAAAATAAAAAGAGAGACTCTTCTATGTTAACAAAGATTGAAGAGATATTACAAATAAATCCATAAACCTTTCCTGGGTCCTGGATCATTTAAAAAAAAAAACATTTGGGAAAATTTGGTGTTAGGTGATATTGGAGAATTTGTATTCATTTTCTTAAGTAGGGTAGTCATTTTATAAAGTGGAGGAGAAAATTTATTTTTAGATGATTCATGTTGATGTATTTAAATGTACAGTGTGATTTCTGCAATTTGCCTTAAAATGACTCAGCTGAAAATAAAAGGACAGATGAAGTAAACACAGCAACAATTTTCTTGATGCTCATTGTCCCATTCTTTCTTTTTTATGTTACAATTTAAATAAAAATTTGCAAGTAAAAAAAAGACAGACTATGTTTCTGGGTTGAGCATGTTTTTAGTAATCTACTAAGCAAAAGAAAACACTAAAAAATATTGGAAGAGCGGTAAATTTCAACAAGCAGGTTCTAGTTGAGGAAGAAATCTTTCTTCCTTCATGTTTTTGCTCTGGCTTATATTTCTCCTCACTGGTTACCTCCACTGGTGGAAGGTGATGGGAAGGTAAGACTAGGCTGTGGAGTTAGGTGAATAGGCCAGGAAGACACTGAGAGACCTTTGATCTTGTACCTAGATTCATGCTTCAGTCAAACCATAAGTGCAAGGTTTCCAACCTTGCTTGGATCAATTCAAGGAGTGTTTGGAGGAAAAATACATAAAACTCTGTAATGACAGATGTGCTTGGGAGGGAGGCATGAAGAAAGGCCCCAATTTTTAAATTTCACTCCTTTCCTTCCAGAGTTGCCTGACCCCTTCTGCCCCTTTCCTATGGTTCCCCACCAGTGGGTACCTTGGACTTGTTGCAAGCTTTCAGGCCTTAGTGACCCCGCTTTGGACCAATCCTGTTTGGCTGGCATTTACCCACGAGGGAATAGGTAACTTTGGGTGTTTCATGGAGAAACAAATATTTTAACTATATTCTTTCCTTTCTCTCTATTGCACACTAATTGTATTAAAGTTCTTTTTATTAAAGGGGTATGTAGTAGAGCATGGCTGTCTTGGTGTGGCGGATGTCAGAACCCATTTAGAGCAGGCAGGTTTGTGGGGTCCTGGGGCATCCCTCACCTTGCTCGCTAACAAAAATAGTATGATACTATAATGGTGGATACATGTCATTATGCATTTGTCCCAACCCATTAACTTATTTTTTTTATAAGAAAAGTACTTTTATATCATGTGACATTTTATCTACAGATTTTTTTATTCTAGTTTTTCCCTTTAATTTATATATATTTCACATCAGTTGTAATCCCTATGTATTCCCCATCACCATATCACCAGTGCACCATCACCTCAGTCCCTCGTGCTCCCATCTCTCCCTCCCCACCAAGTGTCCCCAATTTGTCCTTGTCTTTTCATTTTTGGTTTTTGTGACTTTATTGTTATTATTATTATTATTGTTCTTACTCTTTTCCTTGATCCTTATTTGGTTCCCTTATATTCCTCCTAGGGGAGGAACCATCTGGTATTTTTCTTTTGCCTTCTGACTTACTTTGCTGAGCATAA
>JAGFMF010011456.1:3511865-3545442 GCA_019455555.1 Galemys pyrenaicus
AGTCCAGTTTGCCCAGCACCACTTATTGAACAAGCTGTCTTTATTCCATTGCATATTCTTTGCTCCTTTTTCAAAGATTAGTTGTTCATAAGCTTGTGGTCAACCCATTAACTTATAACACTGAGTGAACTCTAATGTAAACTATAGACTTTGGGAAACAAGGGTGATCTAAGTAGGTTCATCAACTGTAATAAATACACCATACCCCTTTGGTGGGGGATGCTGATAATAGGGCCAGCTATGCATTTTAATTGCAGAAGAGGAAAGTGGATGCAGAGGTACTATGAGAAATCTCTGTACCTTCCACTCAATTTTGCTGTGTAACCAAAACTTCTCTGAAAAATTAAGATTTAAGTGCAAAATACATATACACACACATACACATACATGTACATACATTAACACACAGAACATCATTAGGCACTAGAAAAATACAAATTAAAACCATAATGGGACACTACTATTGGGGGAAAGAATGTCCTGAAAGGACTCACAAATAGGTTTATAGACTCCACCCCCACCCAGACAAGAGAGATCTAGGACACCAAGGACTACGAATCCCATAATGTCATCACCACTGAAGGGATTGCTGGGAACTGAGGGTGGAGTTAAGCAGTCAGGTTTGGTATTTAACCAGACACATGGGCCTTGGGGGGAGGGGGTGGTCCTTGGTTTTTTTTTTTGCTGGTTTTCAGCATGCTATCCCAGTTCAGCTGATAGGATACATTCACCAATTTATCTCTCTCTTTTCTTTTCTCCCTGAACTCTTCTTTTCTTCAGTTCCCCCCCCCCCTTTTTTTTTTTTTTTTGGTAAATAAACCCTTCCCTAACCTCTTTGTGCATGCCTGCAGTTGAGTTTCATTATAAGTCCCGTTAAAGTGTGTGGGTGAGGACCCACAGTCAGGCAACCCATTACACATTGGGGTTGCCCTGTAACACTACTACATACCTGTTATAAACGAAAATACTAATAAAAGAGCAATGGGAGCTCTCATCCATTGCTGTAGGCCTGCAACAATCACACAGATACTCTGAGAAATAATGTAGGTTTTTTTTATAAACTTCAACATGTACTTATCACATGATGAACAGCCCCAATCCTGGGCATTTACCCAAGAGAAGTAAAAACATATGTTCACACAAAACCTGGTATGCAAATGTCTTACTCACCCATAAAAAAGAACAAAGTACCAATCCATATACCAACATGGGTATATCTCCAAAGTATTATGCTAAATGAAGGAAGCTGAACTGAAAAGGCCACATACTATGCAACTCCATTTTTATGACATTCAAGAAAAGGTAAAAGATGGGGCCAGTGGGTAGGATGGGCCTATTTATAGGGGAATGAAGGAATTTTACCAGGAAATAGATGCTCTGTATCTTGTGGCATTTGCAAAATCAAAGAGTCTACCAAAACTCACTGAACTGCCCCATTTTAAAAAAGATCAATTTGCTAGGTGTAAATTATACCCCAATTAAAAAGAAAAGTTTAGAGTGCAAATAACCGAGCAATAAAACTGGGCTTAATGCCCAACAACATTAAAATAAGGTCAATTAGTCAACAACTGCCAAGGACAGGTGTTGTGACCCTTTTTGATTTGGGAACAAATGTTAAGAAGTGTGGGATGCTGAGATTTGTGAAAGGGGAGAAAGCCTGCAGGAAAGATAGTCAGCAGACCAGCTGGTGAAGCTTCCTCTAGACTTAGACCAGCCCCATTCCAACTCATCTGGGCACAGTTGAATAAAGCCATTCATTTGCTAATATGTCTTAGGGTGCAGCTTATCAAGGCACAAGGGTGCCAAGACCTGCCTCCTCCTACCCTCCCTGCTCAATAAATTATTTTCCTGGATTTGCCACAAAAGTATTCCAAGGCCAAAAATATACATAGTAGAACTCTCGCGTCCTAAGACTCGCATAAGTGAAAAGCCTGATAAAACCTTGTCTTAAAATTCCTTCCAGTGGTGTTGGTTCACACCTGGATCCAAAACACGGAACAGAATTTAAATTCTGGGGCTCAGTCCAGGCAGGTCACTGATGCTCCAGGTCCCTAAGCATCTGCTTGGCAAGTCTCGGTTTCAACATCTGTCAAATGGAAATGTTAGTTGTTGCTTTGAGCAATGAAGCACGTTCTGCATTTGTAAGCGATTTCTAAACTGAAATATGTTATTTATGCGGGAAAAGGCCCAGTCCTAAATGCTCCCTGACACGCCCCTCCTCTGGCTCCCCCTACCCTGCTCCGGGACCGTTCAGATCCTTTCTTCTACCATTTTTACATGGGGATATGACACCGTGCCTCCTCTGAAGGGTCCCGGTTCCCACTAATGCAGCTCTGAACAATGGCTTCGATGAAAGAGATAAGCGAAGAGGCCAGAGGGTCTCCGGAAAGAAAGGAAGCTTGTAGCTTTTCAAGTTCAATGAGGCTTAGGAGGTTGGAAGGCTCTCCAAATAAAGGCCCGTTTAAAAGAACGCCAAGGATTCAAAGCCCTTGCTTTTCCCAGACCTCTGACCACTTTCAGCCGTCGCGGAACTGTGTATCTACCGACGTCTCCCACTCCCCTCTCCAGCCATTATTCCGCTCGCTCTCAAGCCTAGACCTCTGAATCTGGGTGACGCAAATGGAATTACCTGGAAGGTCCGACTGAGGTCAGCACTAGGAACCAGGGCGGCAGGTGCAGCTGCTCCACTATTCCCAGCCCCTGGGACTTGATATATGCAAATACAGGGGGCCATCGGGCCAGGGACAAAGGAACTCCTTAATCCCCCCAGGCAAGGGAGGGGGCAAGCCCTCATCCACAGCCCACCCCCTTGCTAAGGCCTCCACTGAATGAATCAGCCAGGGACTCTTTCCCTTCCTAGAGAGCAGGCCTGGAGGTGGCTCCCAGAAGGGTAAGCTGATGACCAGGAGGAGCTCTGCCGGAGCGGAGGGGCTGCAGGGAAACTTGGAGTGTCCCAATTCGCAAGTGAAAACAGAAGCAAGCCCTCGCTGATGGACACTGGGCTGTTGAGATCTGATTAGACTTACAGGCGTTAGTCTCTAAGAGGCAGGTTTATTGATGACTGGTAAGAACTGACTGGGCAGGACAATATAAAACCCCAGGTCTTACCCTACTTGGTCTTAGGCAAGTCCCTTGGGCCTGTCCTTTCCCCTGAGGCCAGAGCCCTGGCCCTCTGAGAGTGTAAAGTGGAAAGTAAAATTAATATCTGAAAGTTTTGGCTTAAGTCTCCACCACCACCCAGGGGATCAGGGTTCTGTCTCCAAACCAGGTCATGGGAACTCTTCACTTCGATTTTCCTTTTTTACCAAATGGACTGTGGGTCAGCCACTGTCCTAGGCACTGAAGTATAAAGAGGAAATGGCACAGTCTTGATATCCCCCCAAACTGATATTGCCCCGGCCAGCTCCTCTCTCATCCCACATAGCAACTCAACCTTCAAAGTGCATACATTTCACTCTCATGAAAGAAAAACTGAAATGCAGCCTGCATACAAATTAGGAAAGTTCACAAGTACAGTCTCACATTGTTCAGGTTTTGCCAATATTTTCAGTTCCCTCTCTGTCTTCTTCCTTCCAGACACTTTACGAGGCCCTGTTCTTTCACTGAACTCCTGGGAGCACTGTTCTTGCCTCAGGTGAATGTGATCTCCCAGTACTCGCCCTCTGAATCTGTTACCAGAATTTCCTTGGATTTAACGCCCCCTTTCTGGGCACAAAGCTCCCTTTAACATGGGATCAAGGAGCGTGAGGTAAATGCCGAGGTTCCTTCCAGGGCCCGGATTCCATGAACATGGAATAATGCAGAGCTCTTGTATAATCTCACAGTGTGTATCTTGGGTGTTGTCTGCAACTTCTGCTCAACCCCAGGGATAGAAACAGAAACTGAACTTATGCCTTTCAAGTTCAAGACTGAAAATCTTTTCCTGAGCCTTCTTATCTCTGGGAGAATTTGTCCCTTCCACACCACCAGTTCAACCTTGGTTGAAGGTCGATCTTGACTTGCCTGCACTGGGTCTGGGACTTTGTGGCTCTTCTGGACCTCTGGGCCATGCCTAAGTGTGAGCCACAGTCCACCAGCTTCCTCTGTGGGGGCAAGTGGAACTGACAGTTCTTTTCCCTCCTCAGAAAACTGCAGAGGGATGCCAAAGGCAACAGCCCACTCTCCTCCTGCTCTGGGGAGAGTCAGGTTCATTATTTTCTAATGTTTTCAGATTCAAATTATCATGTAAATTAGAGATAGCAAATCACCATTAGGTCATTTTTCCTACCCTCTCAGGGACTGAAGTGGGATCAATGTATGTTCTCCAGTTCTTTGTTCTTCCTTATGTTAAATAATGTACGAAACGGGCTTCTAGTCTTAAGAGAGTATTACATTTTCTAATAGATTTTCACAGTTAAGAAGGTCTTTCATCTTTGGCCCAAAGTTTCCTTTCTTTACATTCATTTCATTACTTCATTCTTTGGATCTCTCTTTACGGCAGCCTCTCTCTTTTGGGGGTTAGACCCTAAAGATACAGTTCTTAGAATTGTTTCTCTGAGTGAGGCACGGGAGCCCAGCCTGTCTGGAATGGGAAACAAGTCCAATTAGACCAAACCTTTCTTCCTTGTGCAAATGGCAAGTATTATAGAAACAGACTAAAGAGTAATGCTAACCCAGATCCCTGTGGCATTGTGGGTCGGAGGGTCTATTTAAATATTTCTCTGGATTGTTTTATGATTCAAAACATAGAAATTGTTCTGTTTCATTCAGAGGAACACCGTTCAAACATGTCTCAATTCCTTGCATTTCATAGCCATCTTCTGCACCAATACCTACCTCCATCTTGGGCTAAAGGTGGCAGTGAGAGGAAGTCAAATGCCCTTAGGGGGTCATGTTTCTTAAAGCTCTAAAAAAAAAGTTTTCACAAGATGTAGCCTTTCACCCTCCTATTCAGTGACCAGAAAAAAAAACAAGTCTTATTTTTCAAAGATGTCCACAGAGAATTCACTTGGTAATAGATTGTAAGTACCTAGCTCAACTCTGTGCTCCTGACTGGTTCTCCCCAAAATTGGAGCACCATTTGCAAACAAACCAGGACTCTTTCTGAATTCTCCTACCAGTAGTTTCTCACCTCAGGCCAACCTGTCTTCCCACACTGGGTACCTCAGAGATCCCCAAATTTCCTCACACTTCTCTAGGTGTTTTTTTCGTCCTTTTCACTTGATTTCTAAGTAATTAGAAAGAATTCTGATAAATTAATTCAAGGTCAGGCTTTCCTTGGGGGTGTGATAATAAACAGAATGGCAGTGCTCATGGACACAGGACAAATTACTGAGGCTTGAGTCAGCTTGACAGAGCAAGTGGATTGTGAGGATGCCTGTGGCCTGCCCTCCTCCCACCCCCGGAGACTCAGCACTGCGTTATCCCAAACTCCCCCACACTGCTACTGCCATTTAAAGAGTACACGGTGGGATGCTTGACCAGACACACACATCATAAAAAGACATCCTTCAAGGAAAAGATTGTATGACCCAAGTTCCTGCATTTCTCGCACATAGATTGCATCTGACCACAGAGATAAACACACACACACACACCCTCCTAATTGTATAGAACACACTTCCCTATTTCTTTCTGCACCTAACGATGCAAGGAAATTACCAGAATAATTAATGTTTCTATTGTTCTTAGCCTACATTTCACAATGTAGCATAAGCTGTAACCTGTCTCCCGGTGGCGGGCACTGAGGGCCTGAACTCTCTCTAGCACTGCTACCTGAGCCAGTCTTGAAATAAAGCTCTTTTATTCCCCGTTCTCACTATAGCTGGGCATGAGGCACAGGACGACTTTTTATCACCTGCAGCTTGCATGAGGCTTATCTGAGCAAAGTAGTTGCTCATTCAGTATGTGCTAAATAGTAGTATTTCAAAGACATGGCCATTTCTTGTAAGTCTTCCTTCCTATTTTTCCTCTCTTCCTTACTTTTCTTCTTTCTTCCTTTCTAATTTTCCAGCCTCCCTCCTTTTTCCTTCTTCCATACTACATTCCTTTGTTTATTGTTTTGAGCACCTTACCATAGCAAGCATATTTTTACATTCCAAAGAAACAGAAAGAGTAAGACAAACAAGATACTTTTGTAAAACTTGCATTTCATGGGGGAAATACAATAATAGCTTAAGGAAACACAGAAATAAATCAGTCTAGAGAAGAAAATGAGCTGAGTGAAATCACGAATGCTGGTGGGGTAAGGGGAGTCCTGAGAAGGGGTTTCCTCATAGCCACAGAAATCATTTCTGGCTGAAATCTGACCTGGGTGCTGCACAACAAACAGGGTCCTCTAGGTGAAGCCCTGGGGCAGGGAGAATGTATAATGAGCACACATGTCCTTGGGAGAGGGGGCTGGGAAATAAGCAGAAGCCCAGTGCAACGGGACATGTTGTGCCAGAGGTTAGACACGTAGGTCTAGAGACCAATTGCACATATGTGAAGCCTTGTAGGTCCCCAAAACAAGTGTTGACCTCAGACAAAACAATTAGTTATTTGCGCAACAAACGGTTTATTTGGAAACAATACAGAAGAGAGGGCAGATTGGACAGTGTGGACACAGCAGGAGCCATGGGCACTTACCTGAACCCTAGCTCACCAGCTTCCATGCAGCTCTCTCCTTCATGCCCACTAGAAGTGGAAACAGTGGGGGATGCAAGGCATCTCCCTGCAGTTCACTGGGTCCTGTAGTTCACTGGTTTGCTTGTACGCACATCCTCTCTCTAGCCACCTGAAACCATTTAAATAGGATTCTAAACAAGAACTTAATCAGAAAACTAATTCTTTGATATTTTGGTTCTGTCATTTCACCTCCTTGTGTGTTATTGTAGTGCCCCTGTACATGACCCATGTTCCAGTACCCTCAGTGGATCATTGAAACTCTCTAGTGCCAAACCCTACATATGGTTTTTTCCTGTACACACACCTGTGATGACATTTAATTAATAAATTACATACAGTAAGAGATTAACAGCAATGAAATAGAATAATTATAACAATGTGCTATAATAAAAATGACATGAATGCACTCTCTCTCTCTCTCTCTCTCTCTCACACACACACACACACACAAAATCCTGTTGTGCATATTATTTTTGGATCCCTGAGGTTGACTGCATACAAGAACTAGGGTACAGGCCAGAGGTGAAAACTTGAATCGTGGTCTGCTGTAGATAAAATGTTTAAGGCTGTGTAATAAATTGCCCCAACTCTCAGTGCCTTAAAATACAATAATCATGGGGCCTTCCTGGTGGCACAAGGATTTAAGTCTCAGCATGACAAAGCTCTCTGCAGCCACTGCAGCACGAGTTCAATCCCCGGCCAGGGAGTGGACCCACATGGCGCAGCAGACCTCTCCTGCCTCGCCCCTCCTCCCCTGTGCTGTTCCCCACTCTGTCTCTGGTGAATCTTCTCACCCCCCGCACCTCTGGCCTGTACCCCAGTTCTTGTATGCAAAGGTAAATCTTAAAAAAATATACAATAATCATAAACGAGCTCATCGATTCTGTGCTTCAGGAATTCAGTACCTTGGCTGGGTAGTCTGGTTCAGTGTCTCCAAATACGCTCTTGGGAAGGTCTGACTGGGTGGGAGTGACTGCTTCCCAGGTGGTTCATTGGAGGCTGCAGTTGTTGGTGTAGTTTGCCCCCGCACTGCTGTGCACGGCTGCTCATGTGTCCATGAGACATGGCTTTGCTTCCCTGAAATCATGGAAGTGAGTGAGCGATCCAAAAAAAAACAGGCCAAGCCGTAATGTCTTTTGCGAGTGACCCTCAGGGGTCACACATCATTTTTGCAGCACCCATCAGCTGAGTGGGTCAGCAAGGGCATGGAAACCAAGAGGTGGGGGTCTCTGAGGACCGGGCACAGGTCTGTTTGCCTGTCTGTGCTTAGCAATGTTCCAACTACATAACTTTTGGGGTCTTTTCAAACCCTGCTGCTTTACTTTGTGATAACATCCACAAATATCCATGTTGTCATAGGAACTCTGGTTGTAATTACTTCCTCTCTGCTATGAGTTAAGGGCATGATAAGATGGGTAAGAGGAGTAGGAAGAATCTTTTGGCCCCCTCAAATCAGACCACAAAAGATGCTAACAAGCTTACACTAAAGCAGACACCATCCTGACTGTGGGGAGAAAAAAATAAACTTCTAGACCTTTTGGGCTCCCCTAGTTATGATGGACTTTGCAAGACTGAGCTCACCCGATATTCCAGCACACCAATGCTATCTTCTCTGTTGCTCCTGGGACTTCTCCAAGCCACACGCATACCAGTGTTATCAGCAGGGAAATGTTATGAGGGGGCAGCCCGACAATGTGGCATTGTCCCGTGGGATTTATGACCAGGTTTTAACAAATGACCTTTTATCCCATTTGTTTTTCCTTGGGCCAGTCGATTTGCCTCAACACAGACTCACGGGGGAGTTTTGGGAACACCTGCTTTCAGATTGCTGTTTTGTCCCGTCTCCAACATTTCTGGGCGCTCCTCTCCGCTCTTGATTGGCACCATCCTGGCAATGTCCTGCAGATGGAATGTTGTTTTAGGGACGTCCTGAGGCGGTTGGCAGTGGGAGTCCTTGTGAGCAGCTGTGATTTGCGGCAGTGAATGTCTCATCGTTGAATTTGCCACAGCACAGCCCTACTGCAACACAGCATGGGATGGAATAATGTTGTAAAAACCCAGAGAAAAGAGAAGGGATTGTATATCAGTCAGGGTTAGGGAGAAAAAAAACTTTAAAGTTACAAAGACATTTTTAAGAAGATACATCACCGAATCATGTATCATTTGTTAGAAAATGGAGTTTTCTTACTTTGCCTGACTTATGCTCATGTCTTACTCAGGGACACACAACCTCGGAGCTTTAGTGTTCTCATCTAGTATATGGAGGCCAACACCTAATTTGTTTCACACGTCTTCTGTGAGGATCAGAAGAGAAGGTTCTAAGTTATTCACAGTTGTGTGGAGCAGGAGGAGAGGCCAGATGGAAGGAACATGGCTTTGCAAGAGTCAGCCATGAATTCAAATCCAGTTTCTGCAATTTAGCGGTGGCCTAGTCCTACTCTCCTCAAATGTTAAGGGGGGGCACGAAGCCCCTGGGGTTCATGTTAAGTTGCAGATTCTGATCCAGCAGACATTTAGGGTTCACTGGGAGTGTGTGGAGTCTGCCTCACACCAACAAGCAATTCCCAGACACCAGCAGGGGATTGGAGACTTCCAGCCAATTCTCATGCAAGTACCAGCAGACAACATTAAACGCTCAGTCTCCCAAGATCACCCTTCATTTTAGACGTTGGTCCCAAACCCAGGCTGTTTCCTGTGCTTCTGACCAATTGGCTACAGGTCAGTGGTTCCCAGGGCCTTCATCAAGTTCAACTAATTTGCTGAACTGACTTACGGAACTCAGGAAACCCACTTACTACCTAGATCACCAACTCTTTACAAAGGATACTGACTCCCCAGTCTAGAAGCTCTCCAAAGTCCATCCTTAGTGTTTTTTTATGGAGGCTTCATTACACAGGCATGATTGATTAAATATTGGACATGGACAATTGAACTCAACCTCTAGCCCATCTCCCCTCCTGGAAGTCATGGCCTGGGACTGGGAGCTCCAACTCTTTTATCACACAGTTGGTTCTCTTGGTGACCAGCCCCACCCTTAGTTGCTTCCAAAAGTGCCACCTCATTAACATAATAAGAGTTAACACTCTCCACACTTAGGACATTCCAAAGCTTTGAGAGCTATGAGCCAGGGACTGTGGATGAAGACTGAATATGTAGGAGAAATACATTTTGGTCATCTGGATGATCAAATATCTGTCTTTTTTATAAATCACAATAGCTCACTTAGCAGGTGGGGTGAGGCCTACGGGTCTACATTTCTAAGCAGCATCTGAGCTTCACTGGAGGAGTGTGGAGTTAGGTTCCCTAAGCCAGTGATTCTAATGCTTGGTGTTTTGCAACCAACCCAAGCCAGGTAGGTTCACTGTTGGTTCAGGCAGCTTAAAAGAGCACCTTGCAGCTCTTGGCATCATCCCCACAAGTTTACTAGTACATAGAAGAAAATGCCTGTAGGGAGACAGCAGCTTGGGCCTCTACAAACCTCCATATGCTCTTTCCTCTGGGCTGTCTCTGGAGTTCCTGTGGTCTGTTCCTCTCACAGCCGTTGCCTCTTGTGACTGCTTTGCCTTAGCAGTCGCTGAGTAAGGCCGGCCTTTTATCTGTTCCCACCGAGGCACAGGTATGTAACTTGCATACACACACACATCCATGCTCAGGTGTCCATAGTCAGGCATACGTGCCCCACACCCAGGCACCCTCTATGTTAACAAGATCAAGGCCACAGGCGATAACCACAGAGGTCAATGGCATAAAAGCCTGACCAACTTCATTTACCCTCCACCTGGTTACGCTTCAGATCTATCTGGGAATTATAAAAATTGCCAGTGCCTATGTCGCATTGCAGATCAATCAAATCAAAACCTCTGAGGGTAGAATGCAGCAGCAACATTGTGCTACAAATTCACTGATTACTCTGAAAAACAGGAAGATAATGGTCTTCCTTCATAGGCCTTTATTGGGGTTCAATATAGACTGAAGATCTTCATGCAGCATCTCTTTTATGAAACGCTGTAGCAGCAGGGTGGGGTGGCACTGGAGCAAGGTTCGGGATGGTTCTGTGCAGATGGGTCAAGGAAGGAGAGTCTTGGAGCCCTTGGTGGCTTTTCATACTTAATTTAGTAGAGGTGGCCAGACACCTTCCTGCCGCTACAAACGCTGTCAAGAATTTATAAATACAATGTTTCTGTGTTTAAAAATCATACTTCATGGTCAAATAATCCTGGGAAATACTTATATTTTTCAGACCATAAGAGGTCAGTAGCCCGAAGCAGCCGCAGCTAGGAGACAGTGCAGCTGGAGCTGGACCCCAGGTCTCACTTGTTTCAGTGAAAAATTCTGTGATGTCATTAGGCTCTACTAATAAAAGGTCTTACTTAAACATTTTCCTTGGCATATAAAACTGCAGACATATATTGTTGCTACAAAGGTAGCCTCCATTCCTGAATTTCATTCTCTTGGCATCATTCTGAATCCAAGGTAGTGAGGGATGAGCCACAGGTGGAGTGCCCTTCGTCCCCAGAGAGAAGAAAGAACATGGTTACTGGGCTGTGAAGGCTGTGTCTATCCAGCAGATGATCTCACTTGATTCCAGGAGGAAGGGGCACCAATGTCGGTTTGCTGTAAGATGAAGCAAGAAGAAATAGCTTTTTTGGGGGGGAAGGTGTCCCTTCTGCTCCGCAGCTGGGAAGTGGGTTAGTAGCCATTTGGGAAGTGGGGCGCTCCCACTGGTGTTGGAGACTCCTAAGGCGTGGAGAGCTGAGACAAGGAAAAGATCTGGGTCATGGCCGGAAGACTGGTCATGGCTAAAAGAGCATGGGCTGGAAGACTGGCCCGTGCACAGATCAGGGTGTTCTTTCTTGTGCCAGTGAAACCATTACCGAGGGAGTAAACTAGATTAGAAGGGAGAGCAGCGCGGCCTGATAACGCAGAATCTTGACAAGGAATGTGTGCCAGAGTAATGCAGAATACTAAGAAATAAAAGAACAAACCATTGTCTTGTAACTAACCTAAGGGGGGCAGTTTTTCTCAATAAATATGATCTATACCCTATGCTTGAGACCAGAGAGAGAGAGACAGACAGAGACAGAGACAGAGAGAGAGACAGAGACAGAGACAGAGAGCCAGAGAGAGAGTGACAGAGAGAGAGAGAGGCCTTATGTCCCATGGGCATACTTTTCTTAAACTATTTTGTGCCTGTCATTTCTTTATTTCTTGGTTCACTCGATGCCTCTCCTCAACCCTGTTCGCTGGAGCTGGACTCCGGCACACTGAGACCCCACAAACTCGCTCCTTGCCTTCCTGCCCTCTCCTTCAGGATGCTTGAAGAGTTGAAGACAGACCAATGAGAAGTCACTTTTTTCTCTTTAATTTTAGATGGGTAACGGTCATCTATCTTTAATGGAGTGCTGAAAAAAAAGTCCTGGATTTTTGAGAGAGGATGTAGTTCTGGTTTGCTTCAGGCCTGAGGTTAGCCATGGAAGTAGTACCTAGAAGCGCCAATGTTGTAAACATCACACCGTCTCTTGGCACGAAATAATTTCACTTAGGAGTTAAAAAAGTGCCTGAGCATTGTGTGCAAGGATCTCAACGGATCCGACTGAGGACTGGCATGGCACACTCGGAGGGGTTCTCAACAGATTTAAGGATTGCTGCTCTGGAATGCTCCTCTCTATGGCTTCCAGCTAGATGACCGAGCACAATGGCTCTGGGAGGGAAAATCTTTCATTTGGCAACTGCACCACGTCCTGGAGAGAAAACAGTGTTTGGGATATAATTGATGCTTTTTTAGATTTGATAGAGACTAAGAGAATTCTTATTTATTTTGAAAAAAGGAATTAAATGTAAATACCTGTGCTACTGAAGAAACCGTCACAACCCACAACACAGGGGAATGTATCTTCTAGTCGCTGACAACCTAATGTGTATTTACACCTCTGTCATAGGCTTTGGATAATGAATCCAGAGCTGAAGAGGCTGCTAATTTCTTCTGGGAGATCACCCTTGCTATGAAAAGAATATCTCCTCTTTCTGGATAAACCCTTTGTTCTGGCTAGGTCCCCGGGACACCCATGCAATCAATTACTGAATATTTTGATTGGACCAGGAGGAACTGCTCCATCCTTAGAGCTGCATAGAACCATCCTCCCCTTGGAGCAAGACCTTCTGGGGAGGGACAGAGCAAGCTCATGGTTCCTTTGATGTGTGGTTCAAAGTTATTACAACACATTGATGGGCTAAGCTTTCCCAATTGAGTCCAGTTGTCAGAAAATAAGCATATTGGTCCCTGAGGGGAAATCATCTTAAGAGTCATGGAACTCTTGTTTGGTGACCCTGGGCTTAATAGTCTGGACCCAAATCATCCCAAGACAGCTGGTTCTGGGCTCAGGGTGAAATAATTCCCTGGAGTCCCCAGAATAACTCCCTGGAATAATGCATATACCTTTGCAAAAGCATATACAATTTTTAAAATCATTTTCATGCTTATGCCAGTTATAAAAGAGCTGAAGTGTTAGCAGCCCACATCAACTTTGTGGGGTTCATCCATACTGAGTACAGCCAATCTTTAAAGCCTAGTAGTGACATCAAGCATGAGCTGAAAACAGGACCACTCGGTGGACCTACCAGACAATGGATTTCTTAGAGTTGAGGCCACTGTAAGCTGCACAGACCCCTTCGTAGCAGGCAAATTTCCTCGCTTCCTCGCGTTTTTTAGACATATCATAGGAGGGAGAAAAAATGCACTTCTTTCAATTTGTGGAATAAGCCCTGGGAGTCATAATCTGAACACATAAGAAATACGATCTTAAGTTGCACCCTCAGTCAGTGAAGTGGGACGTATCAATTATCCTTGACTGTGGAGTAGCCAGATTTCCCAGAGGCAAGTTTAATCAAGAGAGCAGCACACTTTCCCACTAACCCTCCAACATCTTTTTCTCTGCACAGTTCTCTAACGGCAGCCGCTTTCAAGTGTTTGCTGACACATTATTCATTATAAAGATACATTGTGTACCAGGCACGCAGGTGTTTGGGGGTAATTCCTGCCTCCATGGGGCTTGCACTCCAATGGGAGGAAACAGATAATAAATAATAAACAAAATAAATAAATGAATTAGATGGTACAGAAGTGGCCCCTTATTCACAGTTTAGAGTTTTGCTGTCAACTACGGTGTGAAAACATTACAGGTGCAGTCAGATAATTTGAGAGACAGTGAGAGAGCACATTCACATAACTTTTATTATAATATGTTGTTATAATTGTTCTATTTTCTTAGTTATTGTTCATCTCATCCTGTGCCTGATTTATAAATAAAATTTTGTCATAGGTATATATGTACAGGGAAAACAAAAGCCTAGAACACAGAGGATGCCTAGTACTATTCAGATGGTGTCAGGCATCCACTGGGGTCTTGGAAAGTGTTCCCTGCAGATGAGACAGGGACTGCTGAATGTTGGAAGGGACCAGCGCTGCCAGAAAAAGTAGAGAGCAGTGGGGGCAGAGGGGCAAGGCCTGGTGTGGCCGTGGAGCTGGCATACTGCAGTTTTACAAAGACTAGGCATTATTGAGCATAAGCTTGTGAACAAAGATGTGCAAAGCATGTGAAGAGTAGGGGAAAGAGGCTGATGAGGAGCAAATGGCCACCAGCAAGACTCTGGAGCGGGGACTCAGGCATAGCTAAGAACAGCGAGGTGGCCAGTGTGGCGGTAGTAATGAAAAGGGGGAGAGTGGCAGGAGATAGGCTGGACTGGTAAGTGGCATGGGGCCACATGAGTGCGGACAGCCCACACAGGTAACTGCAAAACTGGGTTTTGGTCCGAGTGAAATAGCCACTGAGGATTTGGAGCAAAGGAGTGACATGTTCAGACTTGTATTTTAATACTGTGTCCCTTCCACTGTGGAGCTAAAGGAGAGTAATGGATGCTTGTGGAAAGGCTAGAAGCAAGGGCTCAATTAGAGGTTATTGCAATGGTTCCCATGAAAGATAATGGGGCCCAGTGGTTGCAATGTAGACGGGAGAGGATCTGACTCTGAACGCATGCGGTGTGAACTGCCAGAGCCTACCTTTGTCTTAGCCCTTGTTCTCTGGCAAGCTTCCAGCTGCTGCTTTCTGCATCTCTGTGTCTGAGGGCTCCTTCTCCTGAGCTGGTCACCTTTCCCACAGTGTCTCCTCAGGACTACAAATCAAGGGCTTACTGAAGGAACCATCTGTTGTCCTGCATTCCTAACTAAGAGTATTTCAGACCGAGGGACCCATTTTACAGCAAAAGGAGCAAGGGGGGCAGATGACTGTGGAGTCATGTACCACATCCCTGGGCTCAAAAACAGTGGGCAGCCTGTTAAAGGGCACAACTGGACCCCCAGTGTAAAGAGGATGTGTAGGGACGTGGAGAGGCCTGTCCCTCAAGATGTAGAATATACTTCCGTGATCTCTGGACCTGGGGCATCAACAGCACAACAGTACCTGGGAACTTGCTAGAATCCAACTAAGGCCCTAAGCCCTGCCTCAGGTCTTAGACTCTCCAACACGGGGCCCTGGGACCCTTGTTTTATCAAGCTTTCTGGTGACTCTGACTTGCAGTGAGTGATAAGAAGCGCTGCATTATACGGTGCCCAACCCACAACAGGCAAAATACACAGGGCAGCAGCCAGGGCTGAAAGCAGACTGGCTCCACTTACCAGTACTTTCAGGGACCCACCTAGGGAAGGATACTTCCTTCCCCTAGACAGCCAGGCCTTGTAGGTCAGAGATTCTGGTTCCCGGCAGGAACTATCTCTACCAGGGGTCCGTGGAAGTGTCCCACCAAACCTATACCTATGACCAGCATCTTTGGGATTTTGATGCCAGTAGATCTATAGGCAGAGGAGGAATGATTATTAGCCCCAATTATTTTGAGGAAATTGGGTTGGTGCCACATAATGGAGGTGGTGAGGATTTTGTTAGAAACACTGGGGAATTTGAACAACCACAGTCTGGCGGAGCAGGAGAACCAGAGGCTCAGAGTTCACCAGGGGAGTGTCTGTACCAGCTCGTTCCCACAGGTCAGGTAATGAAGGGAATCCACAAAATAGAAGAGGGAGATGCTACATCTTATTTATTTTCTTATAAATTCTCTTTACTTAGAATTTATTTATGATTATAATTTATAATATAATTTATGTATAATTATTTATAATTATACTTCCTCCTTATTTTCTTCTACCTTTCTCCTCCTTCTTCTCCTCACCTCCTCCTCCTCCTCTTCCTCCTCTTCCTCCTACCCCTCCAGTTCCCCCTTCTGCTACCCCTCCTGCTTCTTCTCCTGCTCCTCCTTCTCTTCCTTCTGCTCCTCCTCCTCCTCCTTCTCTTCCTCCTGTTCCTCCTTCTCTTTCTCCATCTGCTCCACCTTCTACTCCTCCTCTTCTTTGAAAAAGAAATTTAGAACTGTGATTATCCTGAAGAATCACTGTCAAAGCAGAGAAAACAAGAAGGATGAGTAGAACTGACTAGTCAGAATTTGGGCTAGAAGATTCTCTGTCCATGGCCCTGCTGCTTCAGTGTGCTCTACATGACTTCCACTTACCAGGGTCTGAGACTGTGCTTGGGGTCTTCTTATGGAACTGTGGAACTCTCTGCTGTGTGTAGGACACTGTAGGACAAGTTGAAAGTGCTGGGAATTAGTTTCCACAATAGTTGCTCCCCACCAATAATTGATTAGGATGGGCTATCCCTGGCTTAAATAGTTTTAATGTCCATCTATGTATGTTGTGAATGTTTGTATTAGAATGGAATGTGAAAAAAAATTGGAAAAAGGTTTTTAACTTATAAATGTTAATTGATGTACACAATAAAATCTGCCAAAACCTTAAATATTACCTAAAAGTCAAATTAGAAGAGGATAATTCTTATTACAAACAGAATTAGTGTATGAGTTCTTTAAATAGTGACAGTCCAAATTCATTATAATATATAGATGGACTTCATTAGTCTATATTTTCAGGATTTTATTTAAAACTTGAACTATATAGCCAGACCCAGCTGGAATCATGGGGTGAATTTAGGTCAGTTGCCATTCGTAACCATCCCGAATTGGAAGAACAATGTCATTGAGCATTTGGGAGGAACTGAAATGATGACTTGTCATTAGTAAGTGGTTCAGAAGAAGCCTTCATGTTCATTGCTTGACTTAAACATGTTGGAAAACAATGTGAGATTTAGCCTTGTGATTTTGCATCAATTACAGTAAATTAAAGCAAACATATCCAAGAAAGAAAAACAGACATTTTGGCTGGACAGGAACAGAGCTGGGGCAGGGTGGGGTAGGTGCAGCGGAGTCTGGATATACATTAGCAGCCCCTAGAGCCCACCCAGCCCCCTTAAGTCAGAACAGCCAAGCCTGCAACTTTGGCACTGGATTTTTTTTTAAGATCCTCAGGTTCTACCAAAAGAAAAGTAGGAATGAGAACCTCTGGATCTAAATGCACTTCTAGTTGCTAACTGTTTTGCATTTTGGTTCCTAATTGCAGCATTTCTAGAATTCCTCCTTTGTTCCTAGGTAACAGAGTGAGGCCTGGGTCTGAGGGCTTGGAGTGGGGCCAGGGATAAATCTATGTACTTGGGAACAGTGTTGTCACTAGTGACTGCTTGCTCAGAAGAACCCTACGTTGATTTGGTGCTCGGCTGCCATCATTTTGAAATTTCTAATGATTGTATATTTGACGTTCTGTTTTGGAGGTGGAGTCCAGCAGGACTGGTATACAAACTGGAGCAGAAAAGATACCAGTTAGGAGCTGTCCAGGCACAGGTAGCATGCAGCCTGCTCCATAAGCACAGAAGACTCATATAGACTCATATAGTCTCATGAGTCCATGAGACTCAAAGTGAGCACAAAGTAATTGCAACTGAGTGATCAAGGCCTCAAGGCCACTGCAGCCCGAGAGGCCATATTTTCTGTGTGAACTTGCTTCAAAGGCAGAAAGAAGGCAATGTCATTGCAAGTAATGTGAACCACTAAGAATCCCTATTATGCCCTTTATCATTCATGTTACCTCCCTGTTGTAGCAGCCAATCAGTGGAGAGAGCTGACAGGGTATGAAGGAATCTAGCAATGAAATAAAAGCAGTTGAGTCACTGTTGTGCAGCATTATCATTGTTCTTAAGGACAAAATACCTGTACACACATGAATTACTATATACCATGTGTGCAGTCCTGGTGATTAGGAGTTAAACAGCTAAATATTTGCATTTAAATATAGGCTTGCACAATATCTAGATGAATACAAATTTTATGCTGTTAATTAAATTTTTATTTTTCTTGACTTAGTATAACATAAATAGCAAACAATACTATAAGACTCCAGGAAAAGGAAAATGCACATTTCCCCTGCTTTGTGAATAAAGAGCCCCCAATTTTTCTTTGTACCGAGTCCCGAAAATGATGTCCTGGCCATGGAGGGGGATATAGGAAGCCAGCTATGAACGGAAGGCCTCCACCTACTCACCCCTGCGCAAGCTCCAAGGAGCCTGGCCTGAGGAAATGCAGGCACACAGCCCTCCAAAAGCTGCAAATTGCTCCTGGTGGAGAGTCAATCCAATGGAAGATGCCGGGACTTCACTCCAGCACCGGAATCCTGGCTCACTGACTGTTTCCAGACAGTCCAGGCTGCAGTCAGAGAATGATAATGAGCAGTTCCCTTCTGAGGATGAGCTAAGTACGGGCAGGAAGGGTAATCATTAGCAGCTCTCTTGTGGATACACTAAGGCCAGCAAAAATGTCTGCAGACAAGTAATTTGGCTGGGCGTGTTTTGACAATAAACTCAAACCAGACAGAAGTTGGGTGGGAAGGGGAGGGAGAACGAAGGGAGAAGCCACGAACTTTGCAGGAGAAAACAGCTAGGTTCCTTCATGCTTGGTGCCTAGAGGGATGAGCTGAGCTGAAAGAGCAATCGTCCCTGAGGACACGATTTGGGCTAGTGGAGAGAGCCCTGGGTGGAGTGTAGGGCCTTGGGTTCTCTGTCTTCCTCGGCTGCGGGCCAGCAGGGCAACCTTGAGCAATCCGCTCAGCTGTTAGTGTCCATCTCAGCATTTATAACCCGTAACTGACCACCTGCCTAGGAGGAAGTGACGGCCACCATCTTCATGCCTTAGCTTGGGTTGGTGGGGCATATGTGTTGCTAATTATTCAATAATCTTGTTGAAAAAAGCTATTGTTCCCCAATGAATGAGCTTAGTAATTTTACTTACAATCAACTGGCCCCTATATTTGGGTCTCTTTATTTCTCTGATCTATATTTTGACCCTTGTACCAAGACCATACTTTCTTGATTACTGTAGTTTGAAAGAAAATATTTAAATATGCTAGTATGTATCATTCAGTGTTGCAGGGGAGCAGCCCTCCGTGTGGCGTAAATGGGTGAATGTGCTACCGAAGCAACCAAACTGAGGAGCTGAGCTCGCCCCAGGCTCGGGCAGCTGTGGCCTAGGTCTGAACTGTCCATGAACACATGCTGCCATAGCGCCTGAAAACTTTAAGCTGATTTCATTTTGTGCTCTGTCTGGACTAATTACCTACTTCTAGAAATCCACAGATTAGCAAGTGTAGTAAGACATGATGCTCAGGCATACTAAGGCCAGTCACCAGGGAACTGATGAGGCTGAACTAGGTTTTCTATCACGATTACTGATAGGGGTTCCCAGCAGCTGACTCTGCACCCTCATTCCTAAGAGCATTGTTCCCTGGGGTCCGTGCCTTTGGTTTTTGCAGAGAGCTTTGCTTTCTGTGGGTACTAGAAGGCCACTTTGGCTTGGTAATTTATTGATATCTGTAGCTATTGTTTTCAAAGTAGAGATTTGAACCTCACATGGGAAGATCTATGAGCTAGTGTTCACTAAGGATCAGCTGGGCTCTAGGAAGTCTGAGGTTTAGTTTGTGTTCTTTCCACAGATTATGACCCTTTGAAAAATGTAAACTGGTCTTTGTCATAAAGCAATATTGCTCAGTTTATTATTATTAAAGTTCCCTTAGAGAGGAAAAAATAATTTAATTAAAATTCTCCTTAACAAAAGAAATTAAATAGTAAAGACTAAATTTGTCAGTTGCGGTTTGGAGGACCGCAAAACACTGTGCTAGCTACGATTTTGTTCATGCTTCCCAAGAGTTAATTTTTACCCTCTTGGGGGCTGCATCATCTCCCCCCACTCCCCGAGAAAGCACACCACAAAAGGCCCCTTGGCAGGATCTAGTTGGGAGAAACATGGAGGGGGCAGAAGAGCATGATGATAAAAGCCCAGCGTTCACACTCTCTGGGTTTGACTTGTCCTCCATGGGCAAGTCCCTGGTTTCCCAGCTTGTAAAATGGCCCAATAATGCTTCCTTCCTCATAGTGTTACATGATGAGTAAACGCTTGACATGTCTAAGTATCAAATAAAGGTTAATTTGAGACCCAAAATCGGTGTTAGCTATCTATGGTCACATAATAAATTGCCCAAACTTAGTAGTATAAGACAGCAAACATTTATTAGCTCTGGTGTTTTCTAAGGACAGGAAACCTAGGTCCAGCTTAACTGCACCTGATCCAGGGACCGCCGTGAGATTGCAGACACCGTATCTGCTTGGGACAGTCGCATGCAACAGGGCTAGTCTATATTTCAAGTGGCACAAAAAAACAACTCATCAAACTCAGCATAATTTTCACGGAAACATTATTAAGGATCTTATTTGTTAGATTATATTATGTTCTGTCCTGATTGTGAAGAACTACTGGAGAAAAATACGAGAAATAGCTGTGCTTCTCTGAAGAGAGTGGGTTTTAATCTCCTAAGGATGCCATAAATTAGGTAATAACATGATTTCACATTGGCATTGGGAAAGCCAGTGTACCTGGACTGTATCATATGTGCGTATAAAATGTGTGTTACTTCAACAGATTGTCCCTGTGCTTTTCTTTCTCCCTTTTCTACCACCTTCTTCTATGTTTTGGTGTTAATTTCTATATTCCTATAAGTTCCCTTAAAACCTTTCTGGACTGGGCCTCCCTGGTGGCGCAGTGGGTTAAGCAACACACTATGAAGCAGACCACAGCCACTGCAGCATGAGTTCGATCCCTGCCGCTGGCCAGGGAGAGGACCCACATGGCACAACAGACCTCTCCTGCTGTGCCCACTGCTCCCCTCTGCAGTGTATTTCGGTTGATCTGCCTGTTCTGCTCCCCACTCTGTCTCTGGTGAATCCTCTCACCTCCCGTGACTCTGGCCTGTACCCTAGCTCTTGTATGCAAAAATAAATAAATCTTTAAAAAAAAAATTATAAAAAAAAAAAAAACCTTTCTGGACTAAGACAATAAATAAATAAAACAACATACGTTATTAAGTATGTATATAAAATACAGGTAACTTAAGAAGAGTACATTTTAAAAATATCCTTGTCAGTATAAAATTCACCTTAGGGACAATGTCGTTCATAATACAAAAACTGTGAAATCGGGATAAATTTAAGACAATATGAAAAATACTTTTTATACTAAAATGACAAAACACTGCTAAGAGAAAACAAAAGAGACACAAATTAGAAGAGCAATATTATTAAGATAACAATGACCCCCAAAGCTAATATAAAAACATCTTGCAATCCCAGTCAAAATTATATCAGGATTGTTTTTGTAGAAACACATGCTGATTTTAATTTTATATTAAAATGCAGAATAGCAACACTGAATGATACATACTACCATATTTAAATATTTTCTTTTAAACTACAGTAATCAAGAAAGTATGGTCTTGGTACAAGGGACAAAATATAGATCAGAGAAATAAAGAGACCGACCCAAATATAGGGGGCCAGTTGATTGTAAGTAAAATTACTAAGTTCATTCATTGGGGAACAATAGCTTTTTTCAACAAGATTATTGAATAATTAGCAACACATATGCCAATAAATAAAAAAGTAGATTGATAAATAAAAGGATAGAGTGGTAAGTGGATGGATGGATGGATGGATAGGTAGATAGAAACTCTTACTTCAACCACACCTAAAAATTAGCTCAAAATGGATCTCAGAACTAAACAAAAGCTAAAATGAAACCTAGAAAAAAAATATAAGGAAATCTTTGTAATATAAAAAGCACAAATCCCATAATAAAATGCACTGATAACTTGGACCTCAGTTTAAAAGTTTTACTTTTCAAAAGTTATTCTTAAGAAAATGAAAAGGCGAACACAGACTTTTTTAAGGAACATTTGGAAATTCCTACACTGCTAGTAAGAACGTAAAATGGGATCGCTGGCTTTGGAAAACAGTCAGTTTCTTGTAAAGCTGAACATACGCTTACCATTCCACTAGCAATTCTTTTCCTAGGCATCTACCCAGAAGAAATAAAAACATATGCACACACTAATGCACGGACGTTCAAAGCAGCTTCTTTTATAATAGCCCAACTCTGGAAACAGCCAAATATCTACCAACTGGCGAATAGAAACGTGAGTGAGGAGACTGCATAAGCCACTTCCTTGCCCCTCCTGTGGGACAAAGCTGAGCACGCCACGTGTCTCCCACGGTCCGCAGGGGTCTGCGCCTGGTTCCTGCAGGAGGAGTCTGTTCCTCTGCTTGTCTTGCATTGGCTTCCTTTCCTCCTTTGTCTCACATGCTCCCTCCTTTGCCAACATGTCCGGGATCACACCCAAATGAACCACTTGCACTTAGACTCTTGTCCCAGGATCTGGGGCAATTCAGTCCCTGACAGTTCTGCTTGGCAGGGAGTTCTGACTTGGTTTCAAAGAATTCTTCATCCCATAACTATCCCTGAGGGAAACCTGTGGTTGGGACTCCTCAGTGACTTTCCAAATGGCATGTGGCTTTGGTCATGATAATGAAGTGCCAAGGTGACATGTGGAAGCAGGAGTTTGCAGCATTCGTTCTACATGGAAATCTGCCTCTGTGACTAGGTTTTGGAAGCCTTCCCTCTTATCCTCGTACCTGTGACACATTAAAGCTTAAACTGGAGAAGAAGAGATATGTGCTTCATATCCCATGGAGAAACACAGGCATCTCTTTCACTGGGTATGACTACAGATAAGCGTCTGTTGTGAGAGTTAAATTTTTTAAAGTTTATTGAGCATCTACTATGGGCCTAGAACACGTTTAGGCAGAGACGAAGGCATGAAAAGGAGATGAATCTCATAGAATAGACAAACAAACTCAAACCATGATGCAGGTAGAGAGGCAAAGTACTCAATGTGTCAACAGGATGGTGTGGGTAGAGGAACCTCTTAAGTGATGTGTAGGCTGAGTTTTGAAGGAGGAGTAGAGTTTATCAGATGGAGAAAGGGAAGTCAGGGCGTCCAGATGGAAGGAATAACATGAACGAAGGCTCAGCATGCCCAAGGGAGGACACGCTCAGCCATGTGCTTGCCTATCATGCACTCTTCCCAGCAGAGGCTGGAGGAAGAGGTTTCATTATGTTGGCAAATGGGAGAGACAAGGATTGCAGGTGGCACCCAGATATTGTCACCCAGCCATTGTTTCATGGGTGATACTATAAAATGGGCAGCCTGGGTGGTCCCCAAAGAGGCTGAGTAAAGACACAGATTTCCCAATGAGCAGTAGAGGAACCAGGGTGTCCTGTCCTCGGCACTGGAGAAGCTCAGAAACACACAGATCCCTGCTGCCCAGCCCCCTTTCTCAGCTCTACCTACGCCAGCTCCCTTACAAATGCCACTCAAATGACAACTCTGTTTCTCTTCTGAATGCAAGAGAAGCCTTCTCCGTGGGTCTTTATAGATTTCCAAACAGAGTCTTGGCTGCCCATTTCCTGGCTGTCAAACCACACACTGTGCTCTGATGGGGAGGATTGTAAAAGTGACTCGTATGTTACTGTCCATCTCCCCTTTCCTTCTGACAATGCTGATCATTTCTGCCATATGGCCACGATCTGTTTTACAAGATCCCAGGCAGTCTTGTCTGCTAAAGTACTTAGATTTAGTATTTACGGCATTAAGGAGATTATCTCCTGAATGCTAATGTTAGACAGACACCAGAGCTACCCAATGAGATGCTTTGGCTTTGGGGAAGCATCTTGAAGGGGCTCTGCTGGGGTGGAGGCCCCAAACCTGACATTTTTTCCATATTATAAAGTAGTCACACCCAATTCATTTGTACATTCAGAAACTGTGTGCAGATAAAAGCCAGAGCTTCAGCGGTCACAAACCTCCCCAATCTATCTCTGTTTGGACTTCGGAAAATAATGAAGTTGCAAGGTTTGCTTGGTTTGGAGCAAGAGGTAGAAGTGAGTGTCTAAACACTGGAATTGAACTTCATCTTCTCATTTCTCCTTTTGAACAGGTCGATGACAGTGGAAAAGATGCTTCCCTTCTCTCCTCTCTTTTTGCTCTGCGGCCTCCTTCCCATGTGGCGATCCTTATATTCAGGAATATAAAGATAAATAGAAATTGGTCCTGCCATCAAGAGACTCCTGGTGTCTCCAGGGAGAAACACAGCTCAGATGAGAGCACCAAAGTGTCCTACTGCTGTGGTATCCCAGGACCACCACGCAGATGCTGCTAGAGACACCAAATCTCAGCCCTAACCCGCCCACCTCCCCAAAGCAGAGCCTGCATTTGAACCACATCTCCAGGTGACTTGCGTGGATGCTGAAGCTTGAGTGATGTTGTTCCCTGTCCTCAAAGCAGCAGCCTAAGCTCTGTGAAGCACATGGGCTAGAAATAGATCTAAGCCTTCTGGAATAATGGAGCCACAGCAGATTCTTCCCCACAGTCCCTTTTTGTTCCCTATCTGTTCTCCAGTCAAAAACCTTAGCCAACTTATTCTTAGTTGCAATTTCTGCCCACTACTTCGGTTGTCTGAATAAAATCTGGCTTGCCACTTTAACAAGTGTCTGGTGCTATTTTTCCTCGACATTGCTTAATCTGGATAAATGGGTTTCCTCATTATAGCATGTACATCATAATAAGATCTAAGTTCTAATTAACTCCACACTATAACATGAACAGTGGGGTCTGGCCCATGTGCTAAGTGCTACTCATTACCTGTCATGGAACTATTGTTGTAGCTGCTATCACAGCAAGGGAAGGCATAGGGGGAAGGGAGATGATGGACTTGTTTCTGTGTTGCTTGTTAAAGTCTTAAACCTGACTGAGAACACAGTCTGTAGTTGCCAAGACCTCTGAATATGGATGAGAGAAGCACATTGAGGGTCTTTATCTCACTCTGCATTCTCTGTCCTGAGTTCTCTGGCCTCCTCTGCTGTTCCTCAAGAAAACAAGCCCTTCTACCAGCATTCTGGCATAACTCAGAGAAATGACAGCTGGAACAGGATGAAGTCATTACACCCTATGTTCCTGCCCAGAGGTCAGGTGTCCTTTTCACTCCTCAGAAGAGACTGTAGTTCATTGACCAATAACTTCCATCATTTGCAATTAAGGATGAAAACTTTCTCCCCTCAACTGCCCCTTCTGTGAAGTCTGAGATGCAAACGTGGCTTGGCCAAGGGAGCAGGGGCTCTGATTTCCAGTAATGAGTGACCTGGGGCCAACAAACTTGGAGTCTTCAGTCCTGGGACTCAGCTTCAGCTGGTGCAATTAGTGGGTCTTCACCGACCTCCTTGTAATGAGGAAACAGCCATTTTGAATGTCTGCCTTGGCCCTTTACGGTCTAACAACCCTTCTCACACACAGTCTCCACACCTAGATAGGGATCTGAGTTTAGGACTCCTACACTGAGTTCCCCCTTTGTTTTACCTTTTAAAATAACCACCCAGAGTTGAATCCATGAAAAGTTAGTGACTTCTATCCCAACCACCTCTTATTTTTTAAAAAGATTATATTTATTTATGCATACAAGAGCCGGGGCACAGGCCAAAGGTGTGGGGTGGGGGTGGGCGGTGAGAGGACTCACCAGAGACAGAGTGGAGAGCAGAACAGGCAGATCCACAGAAACACACTGCTGAGGGGAGCAGCGGGTACAGCAGGAGAGGTCTGCTACGCCATGTGGGTCCCTTCCTGGCCAGAGATCAAACTTGCACTGTGGTGGCTGCGAAAGCTCCACAGTGTGGTGCTCAACCCCTTGCACCACAAGGGAGGCCCCAACCACCTCTTAAGCAAGAGGTACTTGCTACCCTGCTCTCTATCTGCTTGTTGCTGACCTGGGATGGAGAGCCACCCACCCTTGCTCACCCCATCCTCCTTCTGGGGTCTGTAACCAATAAGTTTGGGACTTCATTTCCTTTGAGTGTCTTGAAGCTGAAAAGGCATGCCCGATGGCCTTGAAGTCCCTGTTCCTTACCAACTTGAGACATGTGGAAAGAAGATGTCTGTTCTAGAGGGGTCTCTATCTAAAAATCAGGAGTGTTCGCTCTTTTTTACCAACTGTTTCTAAAAGACTCATTTTCCACATGTGGTCCCAGTACCAGCGGCATCAATACCACCTGGGAATGAGTTAGAAATGAGTTAGAAATACACACACTAGAACTCCACCCAGCTTGACCGAATCAGACCTTCTGGGCCAAGGCCCAGCAACTGTACTTTAAAAAGTATTCTAGGCTGCACACCAAATTTGAGAACAAGCACTCTAAGAGATTAGGTTCTATTATGAGCAAGTATTTAACCTTTTTCTTCTCCCCCTTGTTAGCATGCTGCCAAGGAGCACCCAGGGACCCCAAACTATTCAGGAGTGCACACTATAAAAGGATTCTATCATCTACTGCATAAAGACAAAGATAACACAGACTCTTCGTGAAAGATCTTTAACAGATTAGTGTGCGCAGAGAGAGAAAAAAGACTGCTTCCAATAATAGTTTCCCAGTAACTCTCCAAATTACTCATCCCCTCATGGGCAAATGCCCACCCAAACAGGGTCGGCCCGATGTAGGTCTGCCAAGGCATAAAAGCCTGCCACAAGTCTAAAGCACCTTCTGGTTGGGAACCACAAGAAGGGATGTCTTAGCTGGGACAAAAGGAAAAAACCAGGATTCAAGTGTACTAAATAATCCACCATGAAGTCAGGCCAACAGCTACCACTATCTGCAAAGGACCAGGAGACCATCGTCCCCAAGCGTGTCTCACCCGTGTGTCACGTCTCTCCTCCGCCTGCCTCCTTCCATGTCTCCTTCCCAGGATATCAGCACAAGCTGGGCTGCAGAAGCAAGAGCGGCCAGAATCTGCATGTGTTCATCCTGCGTGGCCTGCGCGGCCGCTTGTCTCTGCTCCTGCTTCCTCACCTCAGGACATCCAGTTCATGGCACCCTGGGCTCCTCAGCTGCGGCCGTTGCGTGTCAGGGGCCATGGGGAAAATGGCGCCCTGTGCAGCGATGCTCCTCTCGCTTTTATGGAGTTGCCGCTGTAACACCCTGACCGTGATGGCTAAATTTTCCACACTAATCAATCAATCTCAAGCTCCTATCAATTAAACAATAAAAGCTGTGTTCTTGTGAAAACAGGCGCCTCGGGGAAGATGTCAAGGAAAGATGAAAGTCAGCCATGCATGCCACCACTTCCCTTCCCCTCCTCTGGTCACCGCTGCGTGGTCATTGCGCTTTGTATTTGGCCTCAGGAGAGTCAAGTGTAAAAAGAACACGCCCTACACTCAGGTGGCTCGTGGGTCTCAAGTCTTGGTAGCTTCTACCTGACTTTTTTATGTGTTTGTTGCTTTGTTTCAATCCGCTTTATGGTTTCTGTAGACTTGGAAAGCTGAATCTCAAAATTCCCTCTGACTAACCACCTAGTATTTCCTTTAAGAGTCTGATACAATCTCCCCCTGGTTGCTAACAACAGAAGAAGGTTTGCAGAAGACAGCTGGTGCTTGGCCTTCAGATGGGAGACAGAGTCAGGAAACCGGCTGCTACATTTCCAGAGCTGATCGCTATCAGAAGAGGGCATGGGAGAAAACAGACATTTGAGGTTACAGTGTCAGTCTCTTCCCTAGCCGTCTCACCGGTATCTTTTTTGGCTTGTAATCTCTCCCTGCGTTATGCTAGGTGAAACAAACTAGATACAAAAGGATGAATATTCTCAGAATGATGACATCCTCACATTATTCATTTTTTTATATGAAGGAACTAAAATAGTCAAATTCACAGACAAAACCCAGAAAACTGGTTACCAGGGGCCGGTGGCAGGAGAGCATAGGGATCCTTGGGCAGTGAGCACAGAGCTTCAGTTTGGCATCATTTAAAAGTTCAGGCGGTAGGTGGTGGTAGAGGTGGGAGTTAGTACAGTGTGATACTGGATGTCACTGCACTGTATACTTACAAATGGTTAAAATGTTAAATTTTAGGTGTATGTGCATTTATCACAAATTCTAAAAGTAAAACAATAAGTAAACCTTCTCTTGGTCTTGGACCATGGCATTAGCACCAAGCCCGGAACCAAGTCAGCTCAGGAGGCCCTGATTGTCCACACCCCACTTCCCCCCATGCAGGCTCCTGGGCTCCCTTTCCCTGGTCTCCCTGGCCTTGCTGGATTTATCAGGAATGCCGGGTGCCCTCGTGCCCACAAAACTTGTCTCCATGCTCTTTAACCAGCTTCCATTCTTCTGTGGTGTCCTCTCTGAGCACCAGTGCCTCAGTGGCTTCCCTGAATATACATCTTCATCTCAACATGAAGGCAGAGCCTCCTGGTCTTGTTTAGTGCTGTGTCCCCAGCACAGTGTCTGGCCCAAAGACGCCATAAAATATGTTCTCCACAAATAAATGAGAAAATGGAGAAAAATGTGAGGGCTTCTGTAACTTTCCCCTGCTCACAGCCTAGTCAACACTTCAGCAAGAACTGTGCTGCCCTCCAGCTTTGGTTTCAATTAAACCTAGGCAGGCACACACTGCAAATGCCCTCCACCCTCTCTTTTAAGATAAAGTTTGCACAGAACCAGTTTCTGCTCATTTCCAGGATTCCCACTCCTCTATAATTTACAATAACAGATAAATATCTTATAAATGCACATTTTTTCTTTTTTGATTATTTAAAGTAGAATTAGAGAATTCTCTTTATTATTATTATTATTATTAGGGTCCATCAAAGAAAAGGGACAACTTGAAAACAGCAAAGCAGGACATGCAGGCACAAGCTCATGCACAAGTAGCTGATGGCCCAAATGTCCCCCTGGCTGGAGGGTAAGTAGATGAGAGTCCAGAAATTCTTGACCTGAGACCTAGGGGCCGGGGACAAAGCAGGAAGTGGGTGGGGAGCAGAAGGACCTGACACAAAGCAAAATCAGATCTGTTGCAAAGGTGTGGCCCTGCCAGCTTACACTGTTGGTTGCAAGCAAAAGGGGAGAGGTGCGTGCATTCACTCCAACGTCCGCCCTGCTGTCTGCACAAAGCACAGAGGGAAGGGTGGGAAAGAAATCACCAGTGACATTCCTAATGGCCTTTTTTCCTTCTTTTGAATTATCTATATTTTCTCATTATAATTTCTTCTTTTTGCTTTCTTTAAAAGGACAGAGAGAAAACTGAAGACTTGCTTTCACACACAGAATGAAGTTTCCCTCCCACGGTCACGGGAGACAGAGCAGAGCTTTAGAAACTTGCTGTTTTTAAAACTTTTGACTAGAAGAACAGCCACAGAAAACACTCCAGTTCACCCCCTCCTTCCCTTAAAGGATCCCAGGCAGAAATGAAATTCCTAGTTCACACCCCTGTGAGACCGCAAAGCCAACAGGCGGAGCCCGGTGTTGGGGGGAGACCATTGCTCCCTAAGAGAAGAGACTGAAAAGGCTTACAGAGCCTCTCGAGTTGATCCACAGCAAATCGCAGAAGGAAGCTAATCAGAAAATGCAGAAATGGATGTGCTTTTTATGCAATGGCAGTTCATCTGCTAAAACAAAGCCAAGCTATTTGGTATCCATATAGTTTGTGTCTTTTGCCACTTTATTTGGTGAAAGTAGCAAGAGCTCAGGTTTGACTTGTCTGATACTCAAACACTCATTAGGTATTTTGAAGTAGACAACTACACGCCCTGCTTCCTGGAAAGGAGTGCATGTTTTTCCATCTACAGCAACTATTAAAGCTTCAACATGATTTTCTCTGTGGAGCTTCTGGGGCAGGATGACCACAATCCTGAGCCAGTGGGGTGTCTGTGTCTGTGCTGACTCACTACATTCCCATCCCTGGCTCTCCTGGGTCCAGGGCCCTGTGCTCACTGTGGGAAACACAGCTGGCCCAGCGGGGCGGTCACCTGTAGCCCTGTGAACTGGGCAGGCCCTCCTGGAGCTGAACCAATGAACTTGAGCTCATTAGTGAGCTTATTGGCTCATGAGTACAGCACTGCAAGCTAACCCTCTAGTCGGAGGGGTTCTGTAAAGTCAGCCCGTGTCTGGAAGCAAGGTCATCTCTTGACTGGGCTGGAAGGTCACCTTGGCGCAGAGTCCCTAGAGGCTTTTCTGGGATCACAAAAGAGTAAAGTGACAGCCTGAACTGGATGGAGAAGTGGTGGTGGCAACTGTTTATCCCTGCAAGGAGGGAATGGGCACAAGTAGCATTGCCCCCTGGGTAGCTGCACCTGGCTTCCCCTGCCCTCTTGGTCATCCTGGAGAAAGTCACCAAAAGGAGAGGTTGCCTTTGCAATCTCTCATATGCTAGAAACACAGTTTACTGGGATGCAGTTTGCTAAAGTGCTCACTGATACCCTGGGTGATAGGCAGTTCAGCAAAAGAAAGGCCCGTGGATTCCAGTGCATAGAAACAGGCCCACGGAGAGCATTAGGTGGATCCTGATGGCTGTGAGAGAAGCACCCAAACATCCCAGGGCACTTTCTATTAACAGTACCATAATGGTTTGGAAACCATTAGTTAGGGAGTGTCCCAGCACCTAAGCTCCCTTCCATGTCTGGACAGTTCTGCACGCCGCCTGCTGTGGGAAACCACAGCTGAGAAAGCTGGAAACCATCAGGCAAGGCCACAAGCAGATGGGGCTTTCCAGCTACACAGGCTACCTGTGCCCTCTCCAAGGAAGGGGAGCTTGAGACGCAAAGACTCAAGGGCACAGTGATTCATTCCCTCCGAGGTAGCCAAGGCAGCTCCAGCCAATATTGATCTAGAAACAGCTGTGCAAGGAGGAACATGTGGTACCAAGGGCCAGATGCTAGCATGTGTTCACCCGGGTTTCTGCATAGGGTGTCTTGACTCAAGTTCTGACAAGCAGGCTACCAGCACCACCCCACTATTTCTCTAGCCTGCTTCTTCAGAGTTTCCCATCCTTCCCTAAATTGCCTAGAGCTCTATGGAGGTGGCCTAGAAAGGCCGCAGGGAAACAACAGGGGATGAACTGGAGAGAAACCAGACTAAGCAGACGTGAGACCAGGCGAAGCAGACGTGAGGGGCTATCAGGAGCTGCAGGCCCTGTGCCACAAGCCAGCAGAGGATCAAACAGTGGAGAAGTTCCACGAGTGTCCTCTTCTTAGATCTGGTTTCAGTGGCTCCTCCATTTCAAAGGAGAACCCCAAGCATGAGGATAGCTCTTCTGTCTTAGGCGTTGGATCTTTGTGGCCACCCCGAGTATATCCTTTGGAAATGGAATTTTTGAGTCAAAAAGTATCCTTATTTAGAAAGCTTTTGATGTATGCTGCCAAATTCCCCTCCAGAAGACTACCAATTTACCAATTTATACTCCTACTGGCAGTGTATTAAAGGGTCCTCTCCCTCCATCCTGGCTAACACCAGGGATTATCATTCTTTTGAATTTTTGCCAATTTGATGGTTTCACATAGCAAGACATTGCTGTTTTAATTTGTATTTTTTATTACTTATGAAATTAACTTTTTTTTAATATAATTGTCAGTTGTTGGGTCATTCAGTTCCTTGCTGTTTTATATTCAGGTATTATTTATTTTTCTCTTATTGATTTATATGGACATATGGCATATCAATAATTTATTTTTTTTCTGCCATTTCTGCCAAATATTAACACCAGAAACTATTTTTTTTTCTGGATCCTGGAAATCATTTTCAGGGATCTGCTCCTCTAGGGCTGTTATGACTTTGTTAAATTAATATTCGTTAAGTGGAGCACAGGGTGCCAGATGGTGGGCTGTGATTCAACATCAGACCACAAGAGAAACTGAAATAGAGAAGTCTATTAATCACAAGTTCTGGAGGAAGCATACTCGGGGGGAACCATGGTGGAGTGGGGGGGGTCAAGGCAGAATAAGGGCAGAGAGAGGCAGGTCCTAGGGCACCGGCCTGTATTAAGGTCTGTGGGTGGAGTGTTTTGTGGTCCCCCAGCTAATGCTGGGTGGATCAATTCAAACCAAAAAGGATGGGGTTTTTCTATGCTTCACCCCTTCTTTCTGACAGGACCCACAATCCAAAGGCTCCAGGAGATGGGGGACACTATTGATCACTGGGTCTGTAAAAGAAGTATCAAGGACTTATATTTCTGTGTTGCTCCTAGGGCATGTGCATGCCTGAGGGGCAAGGGTCAGTTTAAGCCCCAATGGGATGCTTGGCCAAACACAGTGGGTGCTGTGCTAGCAGTGCCATGGGCGAGCTTAGCTAAACTCTGAGCATAGACGTACAGGGTGAGCTGCCCAGAGAAATGGACTGACCGTGGTTTCAGGCAGGTCCCTTTCTCTCTTTCAGGGTATATTCATGAGCATCCTCACAATAAGTTCACCTTTAAAAGGCATTCATGTGGAGCCAACGCTATGCACTGAGACAGTAGGTCTCCTACCTCATCCATGATATATGTATTATGCCTCATTGTGTGATACACTAAATCTAAAAGCGAGTTGCCAGAATTCATTACTTACACAGTTAATGTTACTGCTCTCTTCTCCTGTCTACTCTATGCAGCCCATGTCTTTCTTTCTTAAAAGGAATGCATCTGAAAATGAAATTTAACATTGGCAACCAGCTCTCCATACCAACTGATTATGTAAAGAGAATTGCTATTATATTTACATATGTACAAATACAGATAAGAAATATCACTGGGTCTATGACATCTCTAAACAGTGGCATATGCAGTAGAGTTTCAGCTATTCAGTTTCTTAACATAGAAGCAGAAGAATATAGCAGCAAAAAGCATTGGTTTTGAAGTCAAAACAGTGTGAGTTTAAACTCTGAACATAAAACTTGTCCAGGAATTGGGTGACCTTATCAGTTACCTGGGCTCCACATGATATAGTTTCTTCACTGGCAAAATGAGGTATGTGTGTGGGAAGTGGCAATAGAACCTCTCAGAACCTGTATTAAGCATCCAATGACCATTAATTACTGTGAGTGGGCATGAGGGATATTATTTGGGTAATAAAAATATTCTAAAGTTGGCTTATAGCTTGAGTGCACAATAAATCATTCAATTGTACATTTGAATAGGTAGTATTTTTGATTTGTAAGCCATATTTCAATTTAGTTAGTTTCTAAATAAATACTAGTTGTCATTACATGACATTATCAATAGACTGATTTTGTAAGTTTTTATTTTTTCTCCCTGAGAATTCTGAGCCCTTTGGAGAGCTATGATTTGCTTCAATAGCAAAAGAATTGAGGATCTGAAAACAATGTTGAAGAAAATTTCATGGGCTTCCAAATTTTCCTGTTCCTCATACTGTCCCCGGGTTTAAATAGACTTTTAGTTTTACTTTCAACTGTTCAGTGTTCAGGGGTCAGGAGACCTGGATTCACATTAGTTAACTGGGAAATTTAGGTATCTTCCCCTCTTTAGCTTCAGATTATTCCTCATCTGCCAAAAAGAGAGAAATGAGCGAAATGCTGTCTACTTTTACTTCCAGTCCATAGGACACAACATCCTTTTCATTCTCCCCAAAATCTCAGATCAATGAGAAACTGCCTATAAATGAGGATTTCACTGACTTGATGATATACTGTTACAGGCCAGGGAGAGGAGCACCCAGAAGCCCCAGGCCTGCCCTCTCTGAATGGGTTCTGCCATCCGCCGCATTAAGACAAACATACAAAACCTTTAATGGAAAGGAACTTTAATACAACTAGGGTAC
>JAGFMF010011456.1:3545646-3558663 GCA_019455555.1 Galemys pyrenaicus
CCAGTCCAAGACCAAAAAGCAAGCACAGTTTCTTCACATGTCCCTCTGCTCCACGTGCCTCATCCAGGTCTCCTTGCTGTTCTCCATCTTCCTTTTTTTTTCTCTCTCTTCTCCGCAGAAATTTTATCCTCCTCAGCTCCACCCACTTAGGGCGAAACCAGGATTTTGGAACTTCCCCTTTTCCTGGGACCACCCTGTTACAATACTAGTGTTTTGGTTATGTCAGACATAACCCATCACTCTACTCCTTTGTCCCATCTAATCCCTTGAGGAAAGTGTATTCACGGGGAAAAGGGAGAGAGAAGTAGAAAATCCTGCTTAGTTCCTATGCTTGCTCCCTTGCCAAGCCTCCATGAGCTAGACTGGGTCATGTGAGAAGTCCCCCAAGCCTGTGTTGTGTAGGCCAAAGTAGTCACGAACTAAATAAAGCCTGAGTCACTTCTTCAATGTCGATAGTGAGAATAGAAAACAACATGGTGACAAAAGGTTCAAAATTGAGTCCCCCATATTCCAGGTGAGAATCTTGGACAAGTCGCTTAGCCTCCTTAAACTTTAATTTCCTGGTCTTTCAATGGGTTGGATAACACATATCTTCAGTGCTATGAAAAAATTAAGACATACCATGTGAGAACCTCTAGCTCATTCTAAGAATTTAACAGGCACTGAGTAGATGAACCAATGAGGCACTGACAAATGCATGGTTTTTTCAGGGTCAACTGTGGTGAATTTCCTAGAACTGGACAGAGTTCTGAGTGGGAAGTCAAATTAGGCTAATTGAACAGGGACCCCTTTCTCCTTTGCTCTTCTGTTTTTCTGTTGGCTCTCATAGAGAGAAACAAGTTAATGAAAAACAAACATTTCCTAGTGAGCTCTCCTCAAACAGCTGAGGGTTGCTGCAAGATTGAGAAAGAAAACAACTTCAACTCAATTCAAAGGTCAGGAATTAGGATAAGCAAAACAATCTCCTGACAAGAGCCAGTCCTGGGGAAGCCATGAGTGACAGTAGCTCCAGGCTAGCTAACCAGTGTGAAAAACAGGAAGAGTCCTGGGAGCAGAGTGAAACAAAACCTCCTCAAAGCTTGGGTTCCATTTCATCACACCCTCCTTCTGGAAGGCCAACAGATGGCTTCAAAGTAATTTATGGGCACGAGTCCACTGAATTCAAGACTAGGTAGTTTTCTTCCCAGGAATACAATGAAAAAGTGACTCTCGGCCATGTTCAAGTTCAAAAGGATTGCAGCTGGAGTTCCTAAAGACTACAGTGTCATAATTTCAAGACCCCTACCACAGCAGTCTCAAAGATGTTCCTCTCAACCTCCAGTGTAATACGCAGCGCATGGGCTTTGGAAGCAGGCAGGAAAGTAAGCAGAAAAATATCTCCCCACAAAATACTGGTACAATACAGATGGCATGAATATGGAATTTAGGAGGGAGAAACCTGGGAGACACCAATAGGATTAAGTGATTAAGGCTAAAATTAATAATGACAGTAAGTCTTAGTAAGTTCAGCTGCTATGACTAAAATTCCATACACTGGGTTGCTTAGACAATGGACATTTCTTCTAATAGTTCTGGAAACTGGAGGTCCAAGCATGCCAAAAGACTCAGTGTCTGGTGAGAGGAACTTCCTAGTTTGTTGACAGCTGCCTTTATGCAGTGTCCTCACAAGGAGGAGAAAAAGAAACAGCAGGGTTTCGAGTCTCTTCTTAGAAGGGCACTGACCCCATCCTGAGGAGTCTATATTCATAAATTTGATCATTTCCCAAATGTCACACCTCTTAATATCATCACTTTGGAGTTTAGAGCTTCAATAGGGGAATTGCAGGGGGGACACAAGCATTCAGTATAAATCATAGCGGCAGGGACATTGTGGCATCACTGCCAAAAATAATGTCCGGAGTCTGATCACAAAGGCATACAGGATGAACTCGTGGTGAGAGTTGTCCTAGCAAATAAAGGGTTTACACTCTGTACATAGTCAAAGATGTGCTGGGCAGGGGAAGACCAAGGAACGATACCAGATTGGAGGAGATAAGACTCAACAAATAAATGTGTTGTGTGTTCCTAAATAAGATCAGAAACGATTAAGAGACTTGGTTGGGACAGCTGTCAAATTCAAACAGATTCTGAATCACCTGCTAAAATGAGGACTGCCAGAGAGTGAGTTTTCACATCCATCACTGTTTCTACATGTATTAACTGGTCTCCTATAAGAAAGAGCTTTCCCTTCTATTCCTTCATTTATTTATTTATATCAGTATGTGGGGACAATCCTATATTTTTTCAGCTTAATTGAGATATAACAAAGTGAGAAGATATTTAAAGGGTATAATGCGATGATTTAATATATACTTTGTGATAGGTGTCCCTATTGAGCTAATTAACACACCCATCACCTCATATACTTACCTTTTTAATTTTTTTGATGAGGACATTTAAGTTCTACCCTCAGCAAATTTCAATTATGTAATAATACAGTGTTATCAACTATTGTCACCATATTATACATTAGATCCTAGACCTTATTCATTTTAAAACTGGACTTTCATACTTTTACTTACTTCTTCCTATTTCCCCACCCTCCCAGCCCTTGGCAAACACTTTTCTACTCTCTTTTTCTATGGATTCATCTATTTTTTTTAAAAGATGATTCAATGTGTAAATAATACCATGTGGTATTTGTCTCTTTGTCTGGCTTATTTTATTTAGCATAATGCCCTGCAGGGTTAGCCACATGGCTGCAGATGGAAGAATTTCCTTCTTTCTCATGGAGGAATTATATTCATATTATATATCCCATCTTCCTGATTTATTCATCCATCTATGGTCACCTTGGTTGTTTTCATACCTTGGCTATTGTAAATAACGCTGCACTGAACATGAATGTACAGATATTTCTTTGAGATAGTGATTCTCTTTCCCTTGGCTGTATACCCAAAGGTGGAATGGCTAGATGAAGATCGTTTGGTAGTTCTATTTTCAATTTCTTGAAGAACCTCCTTACTCTTTTCCAGAGTGGCTATACCAGTTTAAATCCCCACAATGTACCTTTTCCTCTATATCCTTGCCAGCATTTGTTATCACTTGTGTGTTTTTTTTAATATTTTATTTATTTATGCATATAAGAGCTGGGGTACAGGCCAGAGACGCTGGGTGTGTCAGAGGATTCACCAAAGTCAGAGATGGGAGCAGAACAGGCAGATCTACAAAAATACACTGCTGAGGGGAGCAGTGGGTGAGCCAGGAGAAGTCTGCTGCACCATGTGGGTCCCCTCCCTGACTGGGGAATGAACTTGTGCTACAGTGACTGTGGATGCTTCGTAGTGCAGTGCTTAACCCCTTGCGTCACCAGGGGCCTCACTTGATTTTTAAGTACTGAGGCCAACCTAGTACGAGTGAGGTGCCATCCTGATGAGGTTTTGATTTGCATTTCCCTGACGATTTGTGATATCTTAAGCACCTTCCCATGTATCTGTTGACCATTTGCATATCTCCTTTGGAAAAATACCTATTCAGGTCCTTGCCCATTTTTAAATCCTTTTCCCCCCTATTCTTTTGACTATTGAATTGCATGCGCTCCTCATTGAATATGTGGTAGCAACCCCAAATTTTGACCCTCAAATTGTCCCTGATTTAGTCAATGGATCCTTTAGGCCCATTAGATGTGTGTCCTTTGTTCTCAAATTCTTCCTGACATTCTAACACAGTGTTCCAGGGTAGTTGTCTGTCTTACCCGTGGGTCAGGTCAATTCTGTAAGGTACCCTGGTTCCTTTTAGTGAAGTACTTGGAAATATTCTGGCCACTCCATGGGCTTGTTGTTTTGGGAGTTTGGGTGCCTGCTTCCAGGACCTCATCATGGTCTGAGAACCTGTACAAATATACATGCCAGTTCATTTATAACCTATGCCTATTCTGTGATCAGTCATTCCCCAAACATCTTAGTGCAATTTGAGCTTAATAAATTGAAATTAATACTACAAAACTTACAAAATGCTAGTTGAGTGTTTTATTACTTCCATTTCCATTATACTTATCTGATTTTATCAACCTTAGCAACACATCCTTCCTATTAATTTAAGTCGCTCTGACTTAAGATGACAAACTCTAATGATAATTAAAAATTAATTTTTAAAATAAGAATATGAGGGTTTTAAATAATTCAACCTCCAAATTATATTTTTGAAAGTATGCAGCATTTGCATTTCTGAAGTTCTTAAAACATAAAATTGTTTTCGAGACACCCTGATGTTTAACAGGAATCATGAGCTTACACTGATACTTTCGATTTCAGTCCCCCACAGCAAGGTGATGAGCCTATGTGTGCAGGAGGACCAGTGTCACGATCATTCAGCTTGCCTCACAGCACACCCGCGTTACCCCACTTCCATTACCTGGACAGATTGCCGTTGCCTCAGCAACCCAGTTCTAATACCCACCGCAGTTAGAGTACTTCTGTCACTCACTTTTCTGTTCCACAACGGTCCACTTATCCTCGTCAATGAACAACAATAATACTAACAACGTCAACATGATTGCTGATATTAGTGAGTTCAGACATGGTTTTAAATGCTTTAAGTGCATACTCTTGTTCGAGTCTCTTATTTTCTCACCCTACACCATAAATACATTTAATGGCATCTTAGCAATGAAAAGCTGAGGCAGACAGTTTAACTTCATTGCCCAAACTTAGCTGAAGGCGAAGGCAACATTTTTGCCCTCAACACAGGCTCTCAATGAGTATACTAAACTGTCCCTGTGACTTGTTTCTGCAGTTGCATTTCGAACACCTGCAAGACCAGGACTAGTATTTTTTCTTTCTTTTGGCGCCACCGTAGCTTATAGAACAGTCAATATTTTAATAAAATGGGATCTTTGTACGTTTCTACAGACCGGAAGGACAGAAATAGCTCACGTCAGAAAACAAATAGCTCAGCAGGTTCACAGGCAGAGGGCCTCACGATGTTCAAGAATTTCCCTCCTGCATGAACAAGGGGTATGAAATCAGAAGGTTGCTCCTAGATGTTAATTAGGAGACTTTATTACGTACTGTGTCTTGATTAAATGGCCTTGATATCTGGAGGCAGATTTCAAGACGGGATGGATGTCGTGCCAACCCAACCACAGACCGGTTTGCTGTAGATGTTTCTTTAACATTCAGGCTTAGAGAAGTGGAACTTGGTAGGTAAGACAAAATAATGGAAGATATAAAAATTGTTTCTCATTGTCTTATGCTACTATGAGAAATTTGTGTTTACCCAATACCAGTTTGACCACTGGTAAGTTACCATAAGTAAGTTCCTCATGGTTTCTATCCATCAAGTGGATAAAGTAACAAAAAAAAAAAATCAAGGATTGTTGTAGATACCATGTAAAAGTATCTATTAGTAAAATTTAAGCTTTTCAACAGGTTGTTTGCCAAGCAGGATGAGTTACTCCTATGCATACAAGCACAAATTACTTGAGGAAGTAGTTACATTCTCTCTAAGCTCCAAATTGATCCCTTGACATTTTGAGGTTTGCTCTTGAATTAGGAAGAAGTATGTTTTATAAGTGAGTCCTCCCAGCAAGCAGATTACAGGCAAATGAGGCAAATTTAGGGCCCTTCATGTCTAGCTTACTCCACTCATAGGTCTTTCAATCTTCTTTTCCCTACCCCTGGAGTCTGCAATAGGAAATTGAGGGAATTTCCTCACCCCAGTAGGGGTTAGTTTGAGAAGACTACTATAATTAACCCAGTTGCAGACTAACTCTGTAAGTAATCCAGGAATCCAGTGGCAGACATTCTAGGGTCGTATTTCTCAGAGAAATTCTCCTTTAGCTCTCAGCTTCCTAAAGGCATGGACTATCTTTTATTTCTTACATGTAGAGGTAATACCAGTAATACCTACTGTTTGTCAATATTTTGCTTCATTCTCACTCTAATTCTCACTGTGAGCCTTCAAGACACTATGATGACCATCTCCATATTCCCGATGAGCAGCTGAGACTTGGTGAGGTGTGGTTGGCTGGAGGACTGGGATATGAACTGGCAAATTCTGCCTGGTCTGAAGCCTGGATTCTTTCCGCTAGGCCATATCTTACACCCAACACTCACCCCTACCCAGCCTCAGGGAGAGTGCCAGCATGCAGTAGAATTCACTTGTAATTATTAAATGGGATTGGACCAGCCAGATTGGGTCATGGCAGCAACAATACCCAGCAGCTCAGGGGGTGGAGGTGAGGACAGTTGAAGTAGTGGGAAGAACTCACCAACACTTGGAGACCTGAAACAAGTGACTCAAATTCTTCACTCTTTCTTTCCAAATGCTAAAATGAGGTAATTACACTTGACCATCGACATTCCTTCTAACTTTATTATTCTGTACTGTCAAAATATCTTCCTTCTTTACTCTTACTGGAAAAACTTTGAAATTGTTGGTGCCACTACTCTTCCCTCTGCTACCTGCCCCAAGTGGCAACACAATCCCCACCCCCTTACTTTTGAAGTCAGTTTTATAAAAGGAACTTGAAGGAACAAACAGCTTTTGGGAAAGATGCTTAGCAAAGAGAGGTGATATTATGAATGATTCCCACTGAGGGTGGGAAACGCAAAACACCACAGTATGCCCAGGAATTGAAGGGTATAGGCCCATATTTACACATATTCTCTTTCTCTTTTGCACTAAAAAAAATAAAGAATGAAAAAAAATTAAATAGGGGAGCATTAGCAATGAAGAGCAACACACGTTGGGAATTAAAGCCAAATTCTCACTAAAATAGAAAAGCCTTGAGACATATGACAAAAGCTATTCACTGCCAGGCCAATCTCAGATGAAAGAGGGGCTTGCTGTTTTTAAAGATCAAACACTATTTTGTGCAAATGTGCTTGGTAATAAAGAGAATCAGAGCAAACATGTATTTATTTTTATATATGTTTATTTCTTATTTAGGCCAAAATCTACATGGGAACTGATATCAGGATTAGGCAAAGAAAAACAAAAGAAAAAGGCTAATGTTGAATCTCTGGGGAGAGTGAACACATTTTCCACACTGGAGTTTGAAAATTAACACCTTCAAGAACCAGCAATCATTAGCACGTCAAGAATTAGGGTGCTACCTCTTTCAGCCCAGTTAATGAAACAGTTCTTTTTATATTTATTTTTTGCACAATGCAGCATAAGCCTGGCTTATAGAGGCAGAATTCTGGGGAGGTCAATAGAAGTTCACCTGTCAAAAATAGAAGTACTGACCTATAAAGAAATTTTTTCCAATGTAATCTTTTCAGGGTCTGTGAGTATTGAGAAGAAATACAACCAGCAGGGGCAGATGCTGCAGGCTGGGGAGTAGAGTGTGAGCAGATACCAGCTTCTTCCTCTAGACCCCGTGGGGGTCTCCGCTCATTTGGGCCGCATCCTCCACCTCAGAACCCCATGGACACAGGTTGCAGTGTGCTGATGTCCTCAACCTAGGCCCACTCTATGGGGGCTCAAACACCTTCTCAAAATAGAACCCAAAGCTTTGTCCCCACATTTGCATCCATGGAAGGAGATTGAATGATTGGTGAACATTGTCCATTTTGGAAACACAAAATCCACTTTCAGAAAATTTAACTCTCCTTGACTAAAAGGTTTGTGAAAACTTCTCCTAGAAATATTAGAAATTGTTAATTCTCCATCTACAAGTGTGGGGGGTCCTTGATAGGGAGCAAATGCCCCCCTATAAAGAAATGAGGAATATGAGTAAGGAAAAGAATTCTTCTACTGATAGGAAAGTTCTAGGGAGTTTCACTATTTCCTTTCTAAAATGTAACTTATTCACTATAAAAAAAATTGAAAATACAGAATTCAACAAAATAGGATGAATTCTCTATAGTCCATCACCCAGAGTCACTCACTGTGAACATTATCTCTTCCCAGAGTTTTTTCTCTGTGTACATGACTGCATATATATTTTAAACACGAATGGAATCACATTACATATCATTTCATAGCCTAATTTTTTTCACTCAAAATACATTATGAACATCTGTTCATGTAAAGATATATTTCTCCAACATCATTTTTAAAGCTTATATGGAATTCCACTATGTGGGCTTATTGAGTACTGTCTGTTCACGTTCATTTAGATGACTATACATGTTTTACTTTTATAAAAATGCTGTGATATAAATTCATCCACTAAGTATGTACTCTCATCTATATTTGTTTCTTTAGAATCAATTTCCAAATCTGGAATTGTGCTGAAGGAATTCTGATTCAGTTGAAAGCATTTGCTGTTCATTGAAAAACTGTCACCGACATGTGTGACTGAAACATGCAGTTCTTAATTATCACTTACAAGGAACATGGTTTTATAAGCTTGTGGGTAGCTCTTATCTTTTTCCATTTTCCAGCATGCTCTTGCTTATTTGCAGGCAGTCTGCCAAGTGGTCCAGGTATAGATAATGATAAAATTACAATGTTGTGATATCTAATTGGAAAAGCAGTCAGGAGAAATTTCCTGTTGTTTCAAAAGATCTACTTGATCTTCCCTACTTTCCATTTTTTTTTAAATTTGATATTTTTCAACGTTGTGCTCATTTTGATGTCCTGATGATAAGGTTCCTGTGACTATCTAGTGAGATAGATAATATTTTCCACCAGAGTCATATAATTCAGTGAAATTGTGCTTGTGAATATTGAGTAATTAACTACTTCTGAGCTCTCTGTGGGAGTAACTTGATAACATAGGCCCCACCTTTTTCATGGTATTGGGGGCACATGGGGAGGGGCATCTTTCTAATTTGTTCTCAGATCGAGTTCTTAGGTTGGTGAGATTGAGTCAGTATTTTCACACTTGGGAAGGGTAACATTTCCATTTTTTTATAATAGGTTCCCTTTTAGAAAAAGCTCAATATATTTCTGTTGTTTAAAACCAAAGACCCTCAAAATAAATTTACCTTCCTTAAAAAACTCTCTGAAATAGGACGTGACCCTGGCCAGGACTAACTTACTGAAAAATTGAAATGCTGAGAAGATCCTCACAAACCTGTATTCTAAAATGTCAGGTAAGAATTAAAATAAATGTCAGATAATATTAAGATAAAATTCATCCCGTGGATGAATTTTTTTAACTCTTTTTTTAATCCAAGAGATTAAATCACTTATAAACATCGGTTCTCTCTCTACCAGTCAAAAGCACAACAAACCAATAACAAAAGACAAAAACAGTTAACTTTTTCAAAGTCTAGAAAAATCCAGCTTTTGCTCAGGTACCATGTGGATGGTGTTTTCTATGGTCTTATAGATTCATTTGGTGTAGTTTTTCAGGAAAAGCCCTCCAGAAAGATCCAGCACAATCCAGACTAGAAGAGAAAGAACAAGGAGCACAAGGCTAAACTTACTCAGCCAAAGCCATTACCACAAATTCCTTTGTAAGGACAGAACTTGGTTTCTAATCCCACAGTATCTCCTTCAGAGTTCATCATATATAAGTACATGGCAAAATTATGCTCCATTCTTTTTGCCATGCATTTCCACAATGACTTTCGATGGACTCATAAATCTTTGAGATAACATGCTGCATGCAAAGATATTGGTACTGTATATGTTACAGTCCCTTTACAGGAATCTCTCAACAAGGCTAGTTTTTTCTGAAATAAGAATGAATTTTTAATGCCGTTATTTTCACTAGATAATCAGATCTTTTAGGATAGAAGATAACCACTCACATTCGTATTCTAAAAACGTAACTTGTGACTGGCATGTACTAGACACTCAGTAAACAGGTGTGCTTAACCGCTCAAGAAATACTTGGAAATATAGTAGTAGATTTTATTTGCCTCACTATTGGTATTTTTTTTTATCTCTTCCAGGTTATCATATAGCCCAGCTTAGATGCGAACATGTTGGACAAAAATTTGTATGGAAATATTGAGTGGTGAATATTTTGATCAATTGAAAAGGGGAAACCAGAGGCCATCAGTTAAATTTTAGGCTCACTTCCAAATACCTCTTAGCTTGAGGACTTCTTGTTTATGGACTCACTAGGTCTTCTTTATAGACTTAGATGGTAAATTTAGGGGATACCATGGGATGCTGAAATAAGAACAGCAGACTAAATTAATGGAGTGTACACATGTGTAATCTCATGGAGTCAACCATTTATTTATCCGTCCTTTATTTCAGCAAACATTCATTATACTAGACACAGATCAACATTGGGGACATGCTGTTCTTAATTAATCATGGTCCCAGGTTAAACAGAATCCTAAATTCATATCCAACAATGGCAGAAAATTTTTTTTCTTAAAGAATGTGAATTGGAGTTATAATCAAAGACACTCTGTCTGAACAATTAAATACCAGCAATAATTTCCTTCTTCAGTGATAAAATTTCTCCTTGTAGAACATGTTTCACCTGGGATCATTTAGATTAAGTTTTGGTTTAGCTGTTACCTCTCCAGAGAAAGAAGCATGCATTATCTAACATAATTTATTCCCACTGTGCATTTACTCATTGCACTAAGAAATCTGTACAGAGACTGTTCTGCATGATAATTCAGCTAATATTGTAGTACTCTTCTATCAATTGCTTGTCGATACTAAAATAATTGTATAGGGTAGAAATGACTTTTTTTTTTTTTAAAGATTTATTTATTTATGCATACAAGCACTGGGGTACAGGCCAGAGGTGTGGGGGGTGAGAGGATTCACCCCAGACAGAGTGGGGAGCAGAACAGGCAGATGAACGGAAGTACACTGCTGAGGGGAGCAGCGGGCACAGCAGGAGAGGTCTGCTGCACCATGTGGGTACCCTCGCTGGCCAGCAGCAGGGATCGAACTCGTGCTGCAGTGGCTGCGGTCTGCTTCATAGTGCGTTGCTTAACCCACTGCGCCACCAGGGAGGCCCAGAAATGACTTTTAAATACTCATAGAAGGAGTAGACACCTTCAAATAATAAAGATCTCCTTCTTTCCTTTCTCCCGTTACAGATACCAGTCCAAAGGAGAGACATGTTAACGAAATAGACTCATAAGGCGCATTGTTGAGGCAAAGTTGCCTGCTCTGCAGGCAATGGAGTTAGGTATTTCTGATGAAAAAAAAAAAAAAATCAAGGTTATCTTGGTGCATGAGTTTTACAGGAGCAAAAAACCTGTTTCCTCCAACTTAAGAAAATGATGTATCTGGTTAAAACAAAACATAACCTGGTTAAAACAAAAAATGTTTTGGAACCTGAAGGCAGGGAGGTGTTGGATCTGATGATATTTTTGTGGGAATAATTTTTTTTCAGTTTGTTTGCATCATAATGACCTTCTAAAGGCAAAGAAGGAGACATTCTTTAAGGAGAAATGAGAGGCTTTTCAGACCTGGCCAGCTGAGTAACATCTGCTTGTCATTCCTGTTTCGGTCCCTGTGGTCTGTCAGCACCAGCACTGCGCACCAGACCTCACCCCACCCACCTTGGGGGCAGCAGCCGCTCCACCACCTGCGTATGCATTTACTGCAGGGCTTTTGATAGTTCCTGCGCTAACTTCCAGACCAACGTGGTTGAATAAGGGTGGGGCGGGAGGCATTTTGGGGAATGTACAGGTGGAGAGGAAGTGTTTCGGTTGTCACAGTGATTTGGAGGTTACTGTTGGCATTTACAGGGGACACTTGGCATTCCTGTGGTGCAAAGGACAAGCCAATGGAGAGAATTGTCCCTTGTCTGTCTCGATGTTTATATGTTTAGCTGAACATTCATATAGACAAAAACCCAGCTTATACTCCTCTGAGCCAAGAACCTAACTCCACATTATATACAAAGTAAATTTGTGTACTTTCATATACACTGAATTTTCTAGGAATACAACTACTATGTAAGTCGAGGGGAGGGTGTACTTTATTTTGTTTAAAACCTACTTAAAAAATACTTTCTTTAAAACCTTAATTGATCACTATTTTAGAAGTAATGTTTCTTTTGGTAATTGAGTTGAGAAAAAATAGCAATGAAATAATATAAGCCCACATTCAAGGTGACTCCACATATAAGGTAGACATTTGATGATTTATTATTTTGAGCTATGTCTGACCATTTAAAATGTTAAATCCATCTTATTTTCTATGCAACACTTCTATTTTACATGTCAAAGAGTGTTGTTTTTTGATATGCGAGCAGATGAGCTATATTGTGTAAGTAAACATAAAAATCAGGATAGTAATATGGGTGATTACAAAATGTTATGAAAAAGGTAGCTTTGGGTGTGAACAGATTGAGACTTACTGTATCAGACCATAGTTTCCTTAAAGAGCTTTCTTAGTGGTTAATACTACAGCCATGCATACTTTTCTATCACTAGTTCATAACAGAATGTCTCCAGCATAGAAGACACCAATATAATGTATGGTTTATGTATTGCACGTTACCTGTTTCTAACTAATTGAAATCCTATAAATATTAATAAAAGGCTATGGTCCTCTAAAAGTTAATTTCCTCTCAACCATTTTAAGGAGTCATCAGGGTGCCCCAAAGCAATAAAATCTGCTTTGTAAGGCATCAATCATTTGTATAATAAAAGAGTTTCTTAGATCTGGAAATCTGGTATATGATAAAGATCATTTTGTAAGGGAATAAAAGAATTTTACTGAGAATTTTGTTGGGAAATTTGGCTATTCATATAAAAAAAAATAGCTTGCTGCCTCACACAATGCACAAAAACTCCATGCAGATGGAACAAAGACACATATCTGAAAACCAAAACTTTAAAACTTCTAGAAGAATATATACAACTATGTTTTCATGAACTTGAAATAGGTAAGAATTTCTTAATTTAATCATTTGCTAAAAAAGAACTAAAATGCACAAATCATATAGAAACCTCAGCCATATTAAGTTTTAAGGTTTCTCAGTGGCAAGACAACAAGTTAATATGCTAGATTTAAATAAAATGTTAAGCAGTGAATTTATTTATTTATTATTTTTTAAAATTTATATATATTTGACATCAATTGTAATCCCCATGTATTCCCCATCACCATATCACCAGTGCACCATCACCTCAGTCCCTCGTGCTCCCA
>JAGFMF010011456.1:3559164-3577380 GCA_019455555.1 Galemys pyrenaicus
ATAATGGTTGGACCAGCTTGCATTCCCACCAGCAGTGTAAGAGAGTTCCTTTTTCTCCACATCCTCGCCAACATGTGTTGTTGCTACTTTTTTTGATATATGCCATTCTCACTGGTGTGAGGTGGTATCTCATAGTGGTTTTGATTTGCATTTCTTTGATTACAAGAGAAGTTGATCATTTTTTCATATGCCTGTTGGCCATTTAAGCAGTGAATTTAAATTGCAAAGTATCCAGAATGCATGTTTAAAACTCCTGTAAGTCAATAAGACAAAAACAAAAAAATACAATAACAGACAAAGGCATGAACAAAGGAGATGCAAACTGTTTTATACCCTTTAGCTTGGAAAAAAAATTAGCACATCTGAAAATAAAAGTGTTGAAACTATTCAGACCCTCAAATGTCACTGAAGACAGTGTGTTGATACCATTGTGGAGAAAAATTTGCTATACCTAATGACATTAAATGTGAACAGAGCATATAATCCATCAAGTCTGTCTCTACATGAGTGTCATAGAGTGTATTTCAATTTTTTAATTAGACCACAGTAGGAAGCACCTTTTCAGAATCATCTAGTACATATATATTTGTAGATAAAACAATTTCATACTATTTCTTTTAACCCTCAGTACATGTGATACACTTATATTTTTAATACTAATCTGTCTTTCTTAAAAAATGTTGGTAGTGCCTTGCTAAATTTATTTCACAATCACTACTGGATGGTAATCAATATGCCCCAAGAAAAATAGAAACATCCAGGAGATATGTACAAGGGTGTACATCGATACACTGTACTGACAACACCTCAAGACTCATAGTCATAGATTTGTAGAGTTTCTGAGGCCGCAGAAAGAGAGAACTGTTGAGTCATTTCAGCTATTTCTGTGCTGTCTTCTACAGCTGCAGTAACTGAGGATGAGATAAAGGAAATGACTTATAGGACACCCTGAATGGTGCTGAATTGTCCAAAGAATTCTGTTCTCTGAATTCAAGCAGTTTCCCCTCACAGACTTGCTTTTCTATTTCTTTGAAAACTAGTAAATGGTCAAACCATTGATATTTATTTCAAAGTTGAATATATTATTGGGGGTGGCAATAAAACACTTTGTCATGTGGTTTTTGAAGTTCTTTGAACTTCTTGGAATAAAATTCTCATCTTAATGTGATGATGTTGCTCCTTTTAAAGTCGATCTCCATGTCTTAGGTGGTAATCTCCTGTCCATCTTCACATAGGCTTCAGATTCCTTGTGCTTCTTTCTAGTATCCATTAGGCATTCTATTCCTACCCATAGTAATTTGAACGTCTACCTGAATCCAAGCTGTAGTTGTCACTATAAATTTCTCTTGTAATAGCTCAATTTAATCATTTGCTAATAAAATGTCTCAGCTGGCAAACTCTAATGGTGATTGAGTTACACCACGATGCCAGGTCATGAGCATCAGTAAATCCAAGGAATAAATTGCGGAGTCCAGATGAAAACACACACAAAACAGCAGTCAGCTCAAAAGTAGGACTGAAAAAATATGTTCAGTATGTAAAAAATAGGATATATAGACTCCAGGTTACTAGAGTGCACTTACAAAACTGGTATCAAACAAACTACAATGCCACATAGGATGTCACTAGATGTATTATGAAAAATACAGTCTAAGGGTAAATAAGGCTATGAACTATGATTAAACATCATAGAACAGGTTGTTTAATTGCTGAGATTTTTAGGAATTCTTTTAAATATTTATTTTGTACTGAAACAATCCCCTAATGTTTTCTTGTTTTATTTAGTAATGAAATATGCTATGTATTCCCCCCACCAAGAACATTGATTAACATCTCACTATTAATTTACAAAAATTCTTTGAAAAACATTTCAAGAAATAAAATAAGCAACACTGCAAAGGGAAAATAAGAATCTGAAAACATAACACAAAATAACAAAAGAAAATTATAGTATCTATATCACTAAACATGGATCTCACCTATGTTGAAATTAATAATGGCATCTATTGAAAATGAACAATTCTCATCTTAGATTAAAAAATCAAATTTTAATTCAAAAGGTACAGGTAAAAGCTAGAAATTTAGATAGAGAGGAACTGGGAAGAGTTGTATTTATATTATAAACCATAAAATATAAAATTCAAATATAAACTTAGCATCATAAATTTTGAAAGAGAGAAAGGAAGGAAGAAAGAAAGAATCAGACAAATTAGGAGACAAGGGGGAAAAAAAGAAGAGAAAACTAGATACAGAAAAATATATTATCAGAAATAAGAAAATTTATGTCAAAACTAACTTTAAAAGTTGGGAAGGAAGAAACCCACTGTAAAGCAAACATAGTCATGGGTCTATATAACCCAAGTGACCTAGAACTGAAATATAATAAAAATTTTATTAGTTGTACGAAGATATCTATATGATCAAAGGCATACAGATAATTTAGATTAATCAATTAGAGTAAATTGATGGATGATGAAAAACACATAATGGCATAGATAACTTGAGTAATACAATTAATAAGGTTATTTTACTGAACATGTTTACATATCAAACCAAGAGGATACTTTTTTTTTTTTTTTTTTTTCTGAAAGTCCCTCAAACACATCTATAGGCAATTGATATTCAAGGACACAAAGAAAACCTCAAAAAATTTTAAAATATTACACAGACAAAATCTGTAAATATAGCATAGTATCTAGCTGTAGAAATAGTAAATCTGAAACATGTGAATGACAGAAATTGACTAATGAAAATATTAAAAACTGGACTTGGTCACTAGTAGTGAAATCATTTAAAATATTTTTATTTCAGATAATTCACCAACTTGCCTTTTTTTCAGTCTTCAAAAAAGAAAAATTTTCCATTCCATTTAAATTATCTTAGGAAAAGACTGAACTTACTAATTCCATTCACGAAATTAGCTTTATCTCGGTGCATCTTGACAAAGAACATAAAAGAAAAATAATAGGCCTTTTATGAATATGCAAATCACTACAAAAATCCTAAATAAAATATGATCAAATCAAAACAAGTAATCTGTTAAAAGAATAATACATTATGGCTAAGCAAACTCACTGTGAAATTGTGACAATGGCTCAATATTAGGAAGTAGACTTACATCACTTTGTCAAAGTAGAAAAACTTAAAATCCCATGAAGTTTTAAAAGTGGTTTTGGGTTGGGGGTCTCCCTGGTGGCGCAGTGGGTAAGTAATGCACGATGAAGCAAACTGCAGCACGAGTTCGATCCCTGCTGCCGGCCGGCGGGGGGACCCACATGGCGTGGCAGACCTCTCCTGCTGTGCCCGCTGCTCCCCTCAGCAGTGTACTTCCGTTGATCTGCCTGTTCTGCTCCCCACTCTCTGTGGTGAATCCTCTCACCACCCCCACACCTCTGGCCTGTACCTCAGTGCTTGTATGCATAAATAAATATTTTTTAAAAATAAAAGTGGATTTGGTACAATTGAATATTCAGTCATAATTACTTTTTTAAAGTCTTAAACTAAATATACAGATTCAAAATAATAATTGTATAATTTATAATATCATCCTTAAGGTAATGTATCATTATATTTCCACTGATAGTAGAATTAACAATTATTTCTAATAATACATTAACAGTTGTTATTATTGCACTTTATCATTGTTCTGAGAATTCATTTAAATATATTAGGATATGAAAATAGAAGAGCGGAACAAATACTTTAAAGAAGAAATCAAAATGAACTTCTACTTATAAATGATGTCATCTGCTTGGACATGAGACTCCAATGAGAGCTTTGTGAACTATAGAGTGGCTGCTTCTAACTGTAAATACATCAGGGTTCCCATCCAGACTAACAAACCCAATTAAGAATATAATGACCCACTGACTCTTGGGTTCCACATTATGGTTTCTGAGTAATGCTTCTAAGGGCTCCTTAGAAATAGGACTGATTCCAGGTATGGTGAAGGAAATGTACAAAATGAGACTTCTTCTGATGTCAGAAAATGAAGTAGCTAACAAAATGTACCTGCATCATGTTGAAAGGATTCCTGAACTAACTTGAAGAGGAGCTTATCCCATTGTATCTGTCATTCAGACAATCTGAGCATTAAAAATAGTAGTGATAATGGATTAAGTATATCAAAGATATTTAAATTGACAAGCTCAGAATAATAATAAAGAATAGATCACTTCTGGAAAGTTCTGAGAATATACTCCATTATTTTGAAAATTTATAAGTGAAAGAAAATAATCAAGTTAAATGATATAGTGAGTAAGCAATCATTTACAGAAGGAAATACTGAAGAATGATTGGTTTGCTCTTTTAAACCTGTGAACACTGTTTTGGTTTTTTTATTAGATTTATTTAATTGTATTTGACATCATTTGTACTCCCCAGGGAGTTCCCACCACCATTTCACCCGTGCACCATCACCTAAGTCCCTTGTGATCTTTATGCCCTCATCCCAGGCTTTAACAGCCTCTCTCCTGCCCCCCCCCCATGATCCCTTTGGTTTATCTTTGAACTTTTGATCTTGTTGAGCTTTTGTTTGTTTGTTTTTTGGTTGTAATTGCCCATTTCCTTGAGCTTTCTCTTGTTTTTTTGTTTTCTTCTTTTTGATTTTTTGTTGTAGTTGTTTTTTCACATTCCTCCTAAAAGTGAAGTCATCCAACATTCTTCTCTTGTCTTTTGACTTGTTTCACTGAGTATAATTCCTTCTAGCTCCATCCATGTTTCTATAAATGGCCCTAGTTTGTCATTTTTGATTGCTGAATAGTATTCCATTGCATATATGTACCACGTCGTCTTGATCCAGTCATCTACTTTTGGGCATTTGGGTTGTTTCCAGGTCTTACAAATTACAAATAGTGCTGTAATAAACATGGGGGTACAGGTACTCTTTTGGATCGGTGTTTTTGTGTCCTTTGGGTAGATCCCTAGGAGTGGGATTGCCAGATCATATGGTAGTTCCATCCCTAGTAGATCGAAGAACTCCATACGGCTTTCCATAGTGGTTGGAATAACTTGCTTTCCCACCAGCAGTGTAGTAGAGTTCCTTTCTCTCCACATCCTCACCAACATTTATTGTTGTTGGTTTTTTTGATGTGTGCCATTCTTACTGGTGTAAGGTGGTAACTTATTGTGGTTTTAATTTGCATTTCCCTGGTTATGAGAGGTGTTGAGCATTTTTTCATATGCCTTTTGGCCATGTGTATGTCCTCTTTGGTGAAGTGTCTTTTAAGTACTTCTGCCCAGTTTTTGATTGGGTTGTTTGCTTTGATTTTCTTGAGTCTTATGAGTTCTTTGTATATCTTTGTGACCAGTGCCTTGTCAGTTGTATGGGGTGCAAAGATTTTTTCCCAATCAGTGGGGAGTCTTTTCATTTTGGTTAATGTTTCTTTTGCTGTATAGAAGCTTTTTAACTTGATATAGTCCCATCTGTTTATCTTCTCTCTCATTTTTATTGCTTTGGGGGATGCGTCGTCAAAGGCGTTACTGAGATGTATGTCTTGTAGTGTTTTATCTATTTTTCTTGTATATATTTTATGGGTTCAGGTATTACATTCAAATCTTTTATCCATTTTGAGTTGATTTTTGTGCATGGTGTAATGTAGTGGTTTAGTTTCATTTTCTTGCATGTCACCAACCAGTTTTGTCAGCACCATTTATTGAATAAGCTATCCTTGTTCCACTGCATATTCTTTCCTCCTTTGTCAAATATCAGGAGTCCATATATATGTGTGGTTTTACTTCTGGGCTTTCTATATGGTTCCATTGGTCTGTGTGTCTGTCTTTGTTCCAGTACCAAGCTGTTTTAATTACTATTGCTTTGTAGTAAAGTTTGAAGTGTGGGAATGTGATACCTCCAGTCCAATAAGGGACATTTGAATATGGCTTAGATAAGATGAAGCATTATTGAATTGAAAATATTAAACAAAAAAGTCACAAAGTATGTACAATATGAACTCACTTGGGTATAAAATTTATAAAAAGGTGCATTCTGTGAGTAGTAAATATAATGTTTTTGTATACTTATTTTTGTTCTCTCTGTTTTACAATGTTCTAAAGTGCACATATCTGCTTTTGTAAACATCACAGGTGATTTTAAAAATGCAATATATGTTAAATGCTCCATTTATAAGAAAAGCAAAAATAAAAATATATAAACTAGAATGAATTTAGTGAGGCTTTAGGATTTTCTTAAAATTAATCTATACATTATGCATTTTCACTTCATTTCAATTATCCATTTTTAAAATCTTTATCATGATACTAAAAGCAGCAGCCATTAAAGAAAATTGACAATTAAATGAAATTACCTAACTTCTGCAGTTTTGGAGTAACTGAATGGCAACTGTTGAACATGGGGTAAAATGTTAACAAACAACTTATAAGCCTTAATATATAACACACACTCTTATAAATCAATGAGAGAAAATAATGTGTATTCCCTGACAGAAAGGCAAATGATCTAAATGGATATATCTAAGAATTATTAAGTCATGAGTAAAAAAAAAAAAATATTAGGTTTCTGGTCATCACAGACAGTTTCTAGGCAAGGATGAACATCATTCATATCCCAACACTCAAAAGAGGACTGCAGTTCAAGTGTCTCCAAGGTGGGCATTTACTTGTGTGAAGCAGAAGATAAAATGGGGACAGGGAGTGAGAAGTGGTGAGGACCTGCTAAATAGGGCACACAAGTTTTATCTGAGGACAGAAAATTGCTGTTATTTTTAAAAATTGTACTGTTTTTTTAGGACCACCAGTTTGTGACTTCTATATCAATACTAAAAAAGAAGCTATCCCAAGAAGCTCTGGAAAATATATTTTCAGGCAAAAAAAAAAAAATCACACATTCTTTAGATAAGTACTAAGAAGGAAACTAAATCTACCAGTGGAGTCAATCAGATTATTTCAAATGTGCAAATGATACAAAGCAAGAGCTGTATTTTTTAACCTTCAAGAAGAATTCAAATGCGTCAAAGGAGGTTCTAGGGGACTGTCAAGAGAAATGGATACAGTAGAATGCACCCATTTCTACTAGAAGGAATGGATGCTAGAAGGAAGAGACTTCAGAGAGCATGACTGAGGTAGAAGAGTTGAGAGACTGTGTTGTTTGCTGGAGTTGACTAGGGAAGAAACTGGAGCAGTAGAATGATGCCGCAGGTAGGCTCAAAACCACCAAGCCTCTCCCCAAATCACCATTATCATTTGGTTTGGGACCTGTTGGATTGATTTAATTAGGTGTCCACATACATTATATTTATAAAATTAGCTCTGTATTGGGTTACATAGTGTATCCCCAAAAGTCATGTTCACCCACTATCTCTCAATTTGACCTTGTTTATAAATACGGTCTTTGTAGATGTGATTAGTTAAGATGAAACCGTACTGGGTTAAGAGGTGCCCTAAATTCAGTGACTGGTGATCCTGTTTGAAGTATAGACAGTCATACTCACAGCAGGGAGTGGGGTGGGGGAGGATGTTATGTTACACTGTCACTTCTTTGGTGGCATCACAAACATTTTACTAAGTTTTCTGCAAGGCAAAAGTGAACAGAGGTTAATGTGTTTGTAACACTTAAAAACAGCCATTTAAATGTGGGAAGTGACTGACATCTCCTTGGAGAAGTTAGTGAGAACTAGTTAGAAGAGAAACCCATTGATTTTGTAACTCAAAACCGTGTGTGCTATAGTACAGGCCACAAAGCCCCTTCAGTACATGCTTTGCTTTGATTTTTTCCATCTCTGAGTCAATGTTCCCAAGAAAATTTGGTAATTTGAGTTACAAAATGGTGATAAATCACATAATGCAATGTCCAAACCTAAAATGAGGCCAAATGTAACATTTGTTCCAATTGTTCAAGATCATATGCTTGTAAATGATTTCATATCATCTCACTCAACTGACTTTAGCGGGATGAAATTAATTTTAAAAAGTTCAGTGTATGCTCAATTCTTGTCTAATTCATTAAATAAGAATGATCACTGGTCCATCTCTTCCTTTTTCAGTCATCCAGAGAGAGATAAGAGATACCCGTGCACACAGGGACCTTCTCTGTTCTCTAACTGGAAAAGTCACATCACTGACTTCTTTATTTACTAAGTCAATAAAGCTTTTGGAGCTCTTTTACCTAGTTCAAACAAAAACAACAAATTCTCCACTCTCTCGCACCCTCATTTCACCTAGGAATTTGCTTTAATCATAATTAAATTAGAGCTCCTGAAGTTCTATTCAACAACCAATGCTAGAAGGAGTTTCAGCAAATAGTTTTCTAAAGCCTGTAATTTGCGTAGTAATGTAATCAGCTCATCACTGGGATTTGTAGCAATGAGTACTTTTTAGTTCAGCATCATGTCTAAAAAGCATCTTAATGGGCTCAAAATGACCATAAGTGCTATTTTCAAAGGCTTGAAAATTATGGATAATGATATTCTGTGCAGGAAATTATTCTCTTAACCTAATCCCACACACTCTGTGCATTTCATCTGCTCAGGTTTTGCGCTCCTCTGTTCAGAATTGTGTAACATTTTTTGGGTCACAAGCCAGGGGCATTGGTAGAATTCTTTGGGTCTTATTGCTATGGTTTTACAATCCCTGCTCAGTGAAGGCCAAGCAGAAAGTGGCCTAAATAATTTCTAAATAATTCAGAGCAAATTAGCTATGCCATCATCTTCACCTTCCACTGTGGGTGTGAACAGCAAAACTATGTCTATACATGCAGCCAATCGCATCTTGAACGTGGAGTTACATCTCAGATGAGACATTTGATCAGTTTAACATTTTTGACCTTTTTCTTGGTTTAAGTCTCTGAGATTTGAGGTGACTTTGTTTCTGTGACATAACCATTTATCCTGACCAAGAAAAGAGTCCGTGGACTCAGCCTCACCATCAGGCAAATCAATTTCTAAGTCTTAATGAATTCAAAGTTACCTTTCAGCCCTAGCTTTGATGAAGTCACATAAGATTTTGTTATAATTAAATAAGATGGTTGTGGATAATAATAATTTTAATGAAAGAGCAACACAGAATTTCCAGGACAGTTTGATTTATATGTGCCAAAGACCCACAGATATAGACTGATTTCAGCAATGTATATCTTTTAATAAAAAACAATGTTCATTGTAGGCCCATTGCATCTTACAGTATAGCTTTGCAGTACAATTTGCTTGTGTGATGTTTGAACAAAGTCAGTTCTGATTCTCCATGCATACACACTGACTTTATCCTTCAGTGAATGATAGCATCTATATGTCCAGATGAGCAGGTCATCCATACTGGTCCAGTGACACCTGCAGAATTTATTACCTTTCTGCTCTCTCAGGTCCTGGCTTTGAAGATAACCAGAAGAAGGAATAACAGTAATGCTCTAAAGGGCCACGGCTATATGCAATCTACTCATTGTGCCAACTGCACCCAATGTGTGCCCAAGGACAAGGCATTAAGAAATTGTCATGCAAAACACAGCTGAGGTCAAAGCCATCAGGGACACATCGAGGTCACTGTCCTTCCTAAGCCTTCTGTGTGATTGCAGTCCTGTGGGAATTGTGCCTTTTACAGCAAGGGAGTCAGCTATCCTTCTGGTGAAGCTCCAAGGACCCAACACCCCAAACCCGATTTAGACTTGTTGGCTGCTGCCCCATGACCTCCTCTAAAGCCCAGGTGAAGGTGTTAAGTCCTTAAGGACTGGAGAAAACTATCCTCTGAGGAAGATTTAAATAGAAATTATATATATTTTTTAAAAAATAGAATTTTCTTACTCTTCATGCAGTAAGATCCACATGTTCAGTCCTGAGGACATTGATAAATGATGGGGTTTTATATTAATTGATGAGTAGAGAACATGGCACCAACAGGGGGTTATTGGGCACATCTTAGAGCAGCCACTCCTCCTTCATGAAGTGTATGATTGCTTTCCTTCCAGCTCGTACATTTACAGTTTAAAATGGGAGCCCTAACAGTTTCAGGCCATTGTAAATGTACGGAGATCAAAATGTAATCTGTGACACGATCATAACAATGTGAACTTCTTTCCATAAATCAACTAAATCTGCAAAGGGAAACCTGTAAAATGAGATTGTGAATGGTCCATTCCTTAATTTTAAAATTCTCTCATTATTGCTAAAATATTTTAGTAACATAAAGCAGAAAATTCATAAAATATGCAAGTAACCTGGATTTTGGATGTATTGAACAGTGTTCTTGTGTGATGTAATTCCGGGGCCTTATTTGTTACTTCAAATCCTCCTGTTCTCCCAGTCTTTGGATGCTGGGATTGCGTGAAGTTGCTTCACTGAAAACTCTTTTATTAAAGATTGGATGGTGGGGTGCATCTGTTAATCTAGCTTATCCCTAAAGTTAGGAATAGCTGGTATTGATCATGCCAGATTCTGATCCAAATACACCTCTTCCAAAAACTATTTAATGTGCCATCAGAATGTGTATTTAGAGCAATGAATTTGTGACATTAATATGTTGGGCATGTTCCATGGTTGTAAAGTATCCCATAAGGGGAGGTCCTTGCTGAGGACAGACATGGTTTATAGCTGCTGATGAATTACAGGTTGGGAAAGCCAGTTTTCAGTTGCCCTTGAGGATAAGAAAGAGCATGAAAGATAAGGTATAAAATCACTCAAATCTGTCTTAATCTATGGAGATATGGGACGGGGGTGAGAATGCAAGGACAGTGGGCACCTCAAATTCACATCTTCCTTAGGAGTCTTCAACTGAGCCTCTCTATTCTAAGTTCTCAGTTGTCATACTGTCTGATAAGTGTGAGGTTCCCAGATAGGCACAGAGCAAAAAACAGAACAAGAAAAAATAATAAGGACCAACATGGAAGACAGAAAATGCAAAGGACCAGCTAAGGACTAACAGAAAAACTCACAAACAATGTAGAAGGAAATGATGAAGAAATGGTGTTATAAAATATGAAATTTAATTCTTCCATGTTACCATATCAGTGAAAAGGCATAATAGAAGATGATGTGTCCTTATTTTTGTTTAAAAACTGAAATGTTAGTCATCAGAAACAGCAGGTGTTCTATTACTAGCAGATAATCTAGGGGCATCCGGAATCTAGCAACTAGAAATGTACACACCATGAGTTAGAATTAGGGAAAAGCAATCACAAGTTAGCATGGGGCACAAGTTATGAACTCTCTGTCTTTCATTCAAACTCCCTGCTTGATGAGTGGCCAGGGCTGGCAAGAACAGAATCAAAGTTGTCAAAAACACGTAATAAATGGAATGTATAGAATCATCAGAATCATGGACCCAATGATTTAAAGAGAGGAGAACCAATTTTTAGTGATGAGCTCATATGGGTTAAACATAGTTAGGTTCCATATATTTATTAATACTTATTATAATCCTATAAACTTGCTATTATCTTTATTTTATTAATGAAGAAATTGAACAAAGAGATTAAGTGATTTATGTGAAGTCACAAAACAAAATCTCTCTTCTTTACCCCGAATTTCAGGTTCCAATCCCATTAATATTCTCTACCTTCTTGCCTTTCTCTGTCCATTTCAGAAGTAAAGGTTTTTGGCGATTTTTCTTCTGGTTTCCATTAGATTTTTTTTATAGTCAATAATAGGATATGGCTTAAAAATTCAATTAAGATTGGAAAGTATAAAATTAAAATTAGTACCCATCCTTCAACCCTACCTCTAGTCCCACAGCACAGGGGTCACCAAATTCTATGATTTCTGTTGAATTATAAATAATTTCTTAAACCTTTGTTTCTAGTCTATCAGAAATGTCCATGGATTCCAATTATGAATAATAGAATTTTAGTGCTCTTGTGATAACTTTTTATCTTTCTGATTTTCTAGTCACCTATATTTTTAAGTTTTTAGTTTACCTATTCTTATCATTGGAGCTTCACAATAACAAATCAATATTTCTAGCTCCATCAATTTTAGGGAGTTTCTTCTGGCTTGCCATTGTGCACTATATGCCCTTTAGCCATCTTATATAACTTTCCATCTCTTTTTATATTTTGTTCCCACCTTCCATTCAGCTAATCAGTGCTCTTATATTGTCGTGGGCTACAGAGTCCATATTTCACACTATAACTGAAAAGTTGTTAGTATCCTACCTATAAATGGATTTTAAAAATTAGGTATAAGAAGTTTACATTAAACATATTAAAATACCTTCAGTATTTCTTGCTATTTGAACCAAGTAGTGGTTCCAATTCATGGAGATGAAGCTCTAATGACGTTAAGGATGGTCAACCATGTAAGCTTCAGAAATTTGAAGTTGAGAGGAGGGAAAAAAAAACTGACCTGTGGCATTATATGTTTTAAAATTTAATATTGTCCTTTATCATCATTTGATTGAAATCATCTAGCTTCATTTTAATTTTTATGAGGCATAAATTTCTTCTCGAAATTATTCTCAGGGGACTCCCTGGTGGCACAGTGGGTTGAGCGCCACACTGTGAAGCATCTGCTACACAGAAGTGCGAGTTCGATCCCTGGTCAGGGAGGGGACCCACATGGCACTACAGACCTCTCCTCCCTCACCCGCTGCTCTCCTCAGCAGCATACTTCAGTGGATCTGCCTGTTCTGTTCCCCACTCTGTCTTTGGTGAATCCTCTCACCTCCCGCGACTCTGGCCTATACCTCAGCTCTTGTATGCATAAATAAATAAATTTTTAAAAAAAAAGAAATTATTCTCAGACCCTTGAACTTTAAAATAAGAAGAATACTAGTAGAACAACCAAAAATGTATACATGTTAATATGTTATCACATTACTGTAGATATTAATTAGTCATTTTTGGTAGATTTTACTCATAAAATAGAGCTTTAAGAATTAAAGCACTACTGATAAATTGAAGTTCTTTATGCTCCCTTCAATCATTAACTGAAATGTTGATGAAAATTTAATGGAAGGATCATGTTGCCAATGAATTCTCACATCATATAAATGAAATCACATTCACTACCATGTCTGAACAATATATAGAATCTATGAACTGTGTTTTCCCTCTGCAAAGCAACAAACAAAACTGACTCTAATAAAAATTCCAGTTCAAACCACCATCTTATATATCTAGAAGATATAGAAGGGATACAGGAAGCAGCCAGATAATCACAGATGATGCAAAATTCTACAAGATGAAAGATCTAGTTTCCTCATCAAACAATTATATTAGGGGAAAAGATTACAAAGAATGTGAAGGGAAAGTTTCTATTATAGATTTAAAGGGTTTTAGGAAACATATCAAATAATTATTTGGAAATGTTTTGTATTTCAACCTGAATGGTCAGTAAAAGACATTTTAGAAGTATGGGGTCCATCTCCCCAAAAGAGTCGCATAGGCTTTTGTAAATAGGCCCAGAGAGTGTCTCTTGTCACCTTGGTAAGAGAATCAGAAGTCAATCAAGAATGAAAGCCTTGGAAGTTCTATTACCATTATTGTGAGAAAGCTGGTTTTTTGTTTTGTTTTGTTTTGTTTTGCTAAGAACAGCAAGGATCCTCAGGGCTAGTAGAACTTTCTATTCTTGCCTAAGTCCTTTCCTTTTCCCTAAAGGAAGAAGAAATACTTAGAAGAATGGAAGAATGTAGTTTGAAGGGTGTCATCCAATTATAGGTTCATCATAAACATGTCCTTTCTAAGAATAACATCATTACTCTCAGATTAAGAAGAAGGTCATCATACCCCATGTTTGTCATATGAAGTCTTCCTCTGTCTCTCTCCTTGACACCACAGGTCCCAAAATATAGGTTTGTTTTTGATCCATTATTCCATTATTCCTTAGAATTTATTACTGTTCAGTTTCTCCATACTTATTATTAATTTGATTTTCTTTTGTTTTCATTACCTGTCCAGCCCAAGAATAACTCAGGAGAGGATTTTTTGTTTTTGCACTCTAACATAGGCAATTTGGAAAGAAATAGTCAGAGCATTGCATGATGTTAAGATGTTGTTATTAATGTTGTTGGGTTTGCTAACATGGTACTGTAGTTATTTTTTTTTAAATCCTTACCATAGTGCTTAGAAACACATTATTGGTGAAATGATATAATATCTGAAAATTAATTTTAAGTTCTCTAGCAAGACTGAAAAAAATAAGAGGGGGAGAGAGGAAAAGATGAGACAAAAAAAATTGCAAAGTTCTAAAAAGATTAAAGTTGTATATTTCTTCTCCCATGTGCCTGCTATGGGGACCCCTTAAGTGCTCTGATGAAATATGAAGGCTCTGATGAAAATAAAATTAATCACAATGAGTACAGGTATTTTATAATACCCTTTATTTTTATAATAACTATATAGTACTAATTGTTTCTAGTCAAAATTAGTAAATTGGGGAAATCATTTCATTTATAAGTACAATAAAGTGATGAAAAGATTTTTAAGACTTGGAATCACATCCCTCTACATACATGCTACTTCATTTTCATAGTCTTAAAGTGGAAAGGAATGCCAGAAATCCCCCCTAGGCCAAATTTCTACCACTGATGAATTTCAACATACAGCATTCCCATCTTAGATAAACTCTCATATGTCAATGTTCTTTCTCCTTAGGTTTTTGAAACTGCAGTCTAAGTTTATAGCAACTTATTTTTTTTTTGGTCAGCCAAAGATTGAGCTGTGTCATAGCTGCAGTTGTAGACTACTGAATTTGTCCAATTATTATTGTAGGTTTATAAAAATAAATTTAATCTGCCAAGGAAAATCCCCATGAAGTTGTTTTTCTGAAAAACCTTCTTAGTTACATGTCTATAATATTCTTAGAGAAAAACTTTAGGTTAATTTTGTCAAAAAAAAAAAAGCCTATTGGAGTTTTCAGTGGAAAAGTCTTAAACTTGTGGATTAAGAATTAATTGACAATTATGCAGTGTTAGCTCAATAACTTGCTATGGTTTATTTGCTAAAACTATTTGTATTTTTCTACATATAATTTATATAGTTCATGTTTAATTGATTCCTGGATATTTTATATACTTTGATATATATATGAGAGTAGGATTCAAAAATTACATATTTCTAATTGAATATTGCTGATATTTTGGCAACATACTGTCTAATGAATTCCTTTATCTGCTTATCTGTAGAACTCTATTATAATGCAGGATTCTTGATTTTACATGAAAACTTTGATGATTTAAAACATATTTCCTTTCTCTTCAAGATCAATTATAATTGTTGGGCAGTGATATAAATTTTATTTTTCAGGAAAAAAGTTACAAAATGGGAAAGTGGAGTTCATTAAAATACAATTCTAATTATTTATGTGCTTGAAAAATGTCCATAAATAATATCTCTAAATAACTAAATTTATCACAAGATGAATTACACCTGTTCCAGTAAATGAACAATAGATTTTAACTATAATAATAAACGCTTTTCCACCCCAGTGTCAAAAAGTCATTCTCCTATATTTTGTCAATTTATTTCACATTTCACTTTCAGAGCTTTCTTATAACGACGAACTTATTTTTATGCATTTTGTGAGTTGGGGATATATATTTTTATAAAATATTTATTGAAAAGTCCACCTCTTCCATTTAATTAAAACATCTCAGTCATATACAAGGCCTCACAGAGGTTTTGGTCTATCTTATACTTACTGTGTCTGCATTATAATAAGTCTTAATATCTGATAAGTCAAGTGCTCCATGACTTTTCCCAAATCATATAACCTCTTTTTGGTCTATTGGACTTTCACAGAATTTTGACAACTTTGTCTAAGTTTAAAACTAATTCTATATTTCTGTATCTTACAGGTTAGAGAACTATCATCATTAAAAGACTGATTTTCATGCCAGTATGTGAGGATATGCTGTATTCTCCTCATTTAAACTTCTAAAAGTAGAACTCTTAATTAAACAATTTACTCACTTTATATTTAAGTAAATATTGCAAAATCGTCTTCCTCTGATGCTTAACCAATTTGTATTTCTATATTTTTCAGTGAGAAATTGATTTAAAATGCATGTATGCAAATGCCTGATGCTGCTAGGGCAACACTCATGTGCTCCTTTGACCTTAATAATAGTAACTTTGTAAAAGAACCATTGATTCTACCTTGGCATCCCCCCAGCTAGAGACTTGGAATCACGTCTACATGCAGTTAAGACCTGGAATTCAGATGACCATTCAGATGTTAGCAGAAGCTCTCGGAAGCCTCTTCAAAGACACCTACCTTGTGCTGAGCCTTCTTTTCCCCTTTTCCCTTCTTCCATCTCCTTACCTAGGACTGGGACACAGAGTTGGAATTCTGGCCTTAGTCTTAAAGGATCAAGGATTGTGTACCCAGGAGCTAGAAGTCTAATTCCCTAAAGATTTTGTGCAACTGAACTCAACTGCCCTCAGCTCTGTGTCTTAATGATTCTGCTTGACTGAGAAATAAATTTCCACCTTGTTTAAACCACACCTAAGACACACCTCACCGAAGCAGAACTCAACTTTGGAAGTGCTAAGTTGTAAGAACAACACCTAAAATGTGACGTCACCTTAGAAGAAGAAATGATGAAGCAGACAAGGACTCTGTTTGGTGGTGGAAAGTTTATAATCCGAGTAGAGTAGCAGTGCTATATTTGCTCACACTGTTACCTGCTAGAGCTTAAAGGCAAAGTATAAGCTGAGTAGGGTTGTCTTCTTAGTGTAAAGGGTCTGAAGGTTTTAGAAGAGTGACCTCAATGAACTATTTCTTGCCACTTTCAGGCAAGTTCTACTGAAGAGAGATGCACTTGGGTGAACCCGCCGAGTCTGCTGGCACACGAAAGGGAAGGCAGCTCTAACTGTGGAGTCCTATTCTGCAGGCTGCCATGTTCTGTAGGTTGGTACCTTAATGGTCAGAAAGCCTACTACTTCTGTAGCCCAAGTGGAAGCCACCTTACAGGATGACCTTGGATGTTTAGCAGAAGACAGGGAGAGACCAGGAAACTGCCATAGAGAGGCAAGGAAACTGCCAGCAAAGCAGGAAGTAAGATGCCCCCTTTCTCATGGGCCCCTCATTGCAGATGCTTCAAAACAGCATCCAGAGCTGCATCCTGATGAGCAAACACTGGTCTGTAAACAAAAACATCAGGCCCAAATGCTAGCTCAGGGCAAGTGCTTTGGTTTGGTTACTTACTGTTAAAATGAACTAAAAGCAACTACTCCAAAACCTTACTATTTTTAAAGTTAATTGACAAGAATCCTGATTCCATCCTGCTAAAAGCCTGTGGCTATTAATGTTTAAGCCCTGGGTGCATGAGCTAGCATTAGCAAAAATGGGTCTGGAAAGCTGGACAACCCACAAGGAGGTCATTCTGTTAAGGGCAGTTGTTCTCCAGCTGAACCCTTGAGTGATCACGTACAAGGACAAATCAGGGACCAGCGGCTATGGGTGACAAGGATGAGGACGTCCCTCCTAGAGCCCAGTACCAGGAAAGTTCTCCCCTTCCAGAGTGGTGTGGCTCATGGGAGGCACGGTTGGACTTGTTATGAAACAGGATTGCTATCTTTTCCATTCTCCCAGTTTTGGAGTTGGGCATTTCTTTGTCATTACCGTTTCTATTATGGTGTGTTGACAGCCAACTAATCTTTAAATATACAAGTTGCTGGACTATAAGAAGTAGTACCTGGAGACAGATGTAGAAGACTATAGATTTAGATTTTGAGTTAGGAGATAGCAAATAGTTGGAAATTTTTTTTATTGCCTGAGAAGGGGCGTAATGTTCTGTGCATAATGTATGTTTCCACAATTATATTCCAGTCAAATTAATAACATTGGTTGATAAAAATGGCGACCTGTTGCATAGAATTCTTTCTTTACTTCTTTCCTTCCTTTCCCCACTCCCTCCTTTATTCCTTCCTTCCTCACTCCCTCCCTTCCTTCCATTTACTTTCTCCTTAGATTATCTTGGATTTTTGACTTAGTCTTCCTTCCCCAGTTTTCCCTACATTTTAGTAGAAAAATATGTTTATATTTTGGTCAATGATATGTGAGTGAAGCTGCTTTTAAGCTGTCTGTAATAGATTGCAGACATGTGACAGTTACCCTTTATTTTCTCTTTCCTTCCTTCAATCTTGATACCTAGAGCTTCAGATATGAGGAACTTGATCATGGGAATGAGGTTTTGCCCATGGAGTCATGAACTGATGAGTTGAAAAGAACATGGGGAGGAGGGGGAAAAAGATGGCGACAGAGAGACAATAGGCTCAGAAAGCTCCTGGAAGATACAGGAAAAAGGGAAAAAATACAGCAGGCCCCAGTAGGA
>JAGFMF010011456.1:3583737-3616586 GCA_019455555.1 Galemys pyrenaicus
GGGGGAGGGGAGGGGAAGGGGGGAGGGCAAAGACGGGGAAGAGGCCAGAGGGTGCACAAGGGACTGAGGTGATGGTGCACGGGTGAAATGCTGGTGGGTACCCCCTGGGGACTACAAATGATGTCAAATATAACTAATAAAAAAAAAAAAAAAAGAAAAGAACATGGGTTCCTGTGGACTGTACAGAAGCCCCTGAGTAGAGCTAGATCTTGAAGTTATTTAGTCACCTTTGTCTTACAGCCAACCGACTCCTAACTTACATGCTTCCCCAGTTACCCCAACACGATGTAGGAGGTGAGTGGTAAGGAGGAGGAGGATAGAGAAGAATGAGGAGACAGGGAAACTGGAGTTGTGGTAAGGAGTAATTTAATTTGTACCTGACTCCCTGCATTCCCTTAATTAAATCCAGAAACCCCAGAGCAGAAACATAGAAACCATATTCTCTTCTGTGCAACAAAGTCTGCTGAAATAGACTCAGTGCTCTGGGGCATCCTAGGCCAACTGCTTCATGGGGTTCACCCGGGAGAAGCGAGTAATGCAGTGACATGGCGCGTTAGGACATCCGACTCCGGAGCTGTGCGCGTTCAGCCTGTGGGGCCTTTGGGTGGGCTGGAAGTCATTTTCTCCAGATGGCGCTTCTTGTTTCAAAGGCACATTTTGAAGCCTCAGCAACTGATCAAAAAGACTACTGAATATTGTTCTCTGTGTGTGATAACTGCAGTGGGACGCAGAGCTACAGGAAGTGGCTCTGTTGACTTCTGAAGTTGTTCTTATGCAGAGTTTTCCTTCTGGGGCTCTTTCACTCTCTCTCTTTGTAATTGCTACCTCCTTCCTTCCTCCCTCCATCACCCAAACACACACACACACCACACCCACCCACCCACCCACACACACAAACTCTCAACTTGAAGTTCTGACTCTGACTTACTAATCATGCCTTGACATCCGCTTGGCAGTAAAAGATCCATAAGTTCTCTCTGACCACTGTTTGAACCACTGCTGGCTCTCCTGATCACTTCACAGAATTGAAAAATATTAAAAATGAATTCTTGCTTGTGAAGTATTTTAAAAAGAAAATAAATATGAAAACAACCAGCATGTATTTGCCTAGGACTGATGTCTAAATTACCTAGGTTGTTATCCTCTGTGCTATGAAACTGAACCCCAGCTGCCTTGATGATTCCAATCAGAGAAGAGAGTGGGACGGGTTTTTGTATAAACAATCCAATAACACTGGATCATTACAAGATCTCTGTGTGTTCCTCTCATACCCACACAAGCCCTCATTCTCCAACCCCACTGTTTATCAGCATTGATAGGAAAGGCAGTAAGGACAGAATTCAAGCAAGAAAGGACAGAATTTTTCATCATTCTCATGTCCAGTACCTCATTGGGATGACACTTTCCCAAGTGAGGTATTCTCTAGGATCTCCTTTTTTTGGTCAAACCTCCTCAAATCTACCAGAGTGATCTTTACAAAATCATGTAATCATGTCCATGATTAGGGGATTTTGTTGCTTAGAATCCCTCTTTTGTTCCCCACAGTTAACAAGCATCCTTTGAGGCCTGAACTCTACCTGCTTCCTCAGATGTACCTCTATTGATATCTTTACCATGGAAATCTGTAATGCACTCTCACAGTGAATTTCTTACCTCTCTTAAAATACCACATGCTCTTCCATGGCTCCTTTCTGTAGAATGTGTTGGAGGATTAACATATCCAAAGCCACCCAGCTTGGAAGAGCTGGAGTTGGAATTCAAATGCAGGAATGACAACAGTTCACATGCAATTTTCCATTGTGATAGCTGATTAAGTATAAATGCACCTTGTTTCCATTTTAAACAAAGCTGCAGTAAACATTAATAGTTTCCTCAATTATGTAATGGTCTCCTTAAAATAAATGCCATGTGTAGGATTACCAAAACTAAATTTCTCTAACATGGTACCACCTTTCTGGGTGACAATTTTGCAATCCCCATCTTTTTAAATCTCACTATAGAAAACAATATCATGATTTTGATTACTGGTATTTCTTTGGATACTGACAAACTGAACTTTCTATCCCTATGTGATTTGTTGAAATTTAGTTCTTTTGCCCATTTTGTTTTCCAGTTTTGGTGTTGTCTTTTGTCTGTAGACTGGAAAACTCAAGGATATTTGTCTTTTGTCTTTAGTAAATGTCACAAGAGTGCTTATGACATCTTGTAATTTGCATTTTAATTTTATTAAGGTGTTTTTTTTAAATGTTACCCGTGACTAAAACAATAACTATCCAGACCGAGAGATGCTTCCACTGGTCTTAATTGACATTTGAAAGTCAAATCCATTTACATGGTCCACAGTTCTACAGTGGAGGATGGAGGATGTGCTGATAGATGCAGCTCATGTTCAGTTCCCTGACTTTCACTGGGATAACTTCTCCTTCCAGAGGGCTATATAGCTCACCACGTTGCCTGCCTCTCTGACACCACCCCATCTACTAAATGAGTTACTTTACCCAGCATGCACTTCTGCAAGGCTCCACCCATCTCTGGTCCTATAGTGAACTCTTCTGTTGTGTGACTCATTCACTATTTATTCATCCAAATATATTTGAGTACCTACTATGTGCTAACATGGCTTACAAAACAGAAAAAAATCCTTCTCGTGCAATGGCATCCTGGTGGATTTTATTATTATTGATAATAAACAAAATAGACAAATTTTATAGAACATGAGGAGGTAGGTAAGCATTGTAGAATTAGAAAAATTGGGGCCTTCCTGGTGGTGCAAGGGGTTAAGCCTCAGCACTATCAAGCTATCACCAGCAATTGTGATATGAGTTCAATCCCAGCAAAGGAGCTAACCCACATGCTGCAGCAGACCTCTCCTGTCTCTGCCGCTGCTTGCCTCAGTTGTGTATTTCAGTGGATCTGCCTGCCTATTCTGTCTGCTCCCCTCGCTGTCTCTGGTGGTGAATACTCTCCCCACCCACCCGGAGCTCTAAAATAAATCTTTTTTAAAAAGGAAAAATTACAACAGAGTAGGGATACCAGGGAATAAGGTCATGTAGTTATGAGTTGAAATATTTTTAAGGTTGATTAATTTACTATCAAAAGGTTTGAAAAAGAAGAGAGAGTAAGCCTTAAAAGCAGTGGTGTAGAGAGGGATCATTTTTTTTTAAGCTGGAATTTTTTTTTTTTTCTGGAAAAAGTAGGGTATTCAAAGAAGAGAATAAATGTTCATCTTTTGACTTTTTTTTTGATGTCACAGCCTCACAGGTGACTATATCAGCCACTCTATCTTTCCTCCATCAGAATCTAGCACAGTTTCATCCCTCAGGAAGAATTTCCCCACTATTGCCACATAACTGTTGAGAAACTCCATTCAAATAAGTCTCCATTGCAATAATGTGTACCTTTTTTTCTTTATATAACAAGTGAGGACTAAATCTTGGTTAAATGAATAAAAAGATGAATGTCTTTCATGAATGTCTTCTTCCCTCTTCTCCTGGAGGGAAGGCAGCTGATTTAATTTTTCTCCTTCCTCCTCACAGTTACTGAGGTTGTAACTAACACTCAATAAATGCTTTTTATCAAACTGGATCCGATCACTGATGGAAGAGCTTCTAAATAATCCACAAATTCTCTCATCAAACTGTCAACCCCAATAAGTGCCAATAAAATTTGGAAGAGGAATTCAATTCCATGGCAGAATCCCAATGACATTTTCTCACAAAGATTCATAATAATAATCATCACTGCAAGCCTTGGCTATTCATTTCTTATTGTTCTTTGTAGAAAGGCTGTTAGCTTTGGGTTTTGCTTTGTTTTGTTTTGTTTTTTCAAAAACAAAGAATAATACACTGTGACTTTTGAGAAAAGCACAGAGTTAATGAAATGTTACCAAAAGGGATAAAAAAGAGGAACTACAAAGGACAAATTAAATTCTGTCCTTTTTTTTTTTTTTTTTTTTTTTGCTTTGAGAGTGCCAAGTTTTGTATTTAACAAGCATAAACCATCTTTGTCGTGTCCAGAGGGATAAAGACTCATGGAAAGAGGATAATAAAGTACTTTTAGTAGTACTGATCTCTTGTCCATCCTCTCTCTCCTTCTGTCTTAAAAAAAGAAATCAATGATCCTTGTAGAAATATTAGAAAATATATATATGACAAAAGGGGAAGTTTCTAATACTGTTGGGTAAATGTGAAAGAGGAAAATGTATATATGTTCTGTTAGCTTTCGATGGTCTCCTTTGTATTTGTGTAGAATGCAGGAAAACAGACTTAACAAGGGCAAGGGACTTCTCCAAGAAGTGGGTGGGTGGGGTCTAGGAAGCAGACCATTTATTACCAAAACGAGTGCTATTTACTGAAGTGACACCTCTTCTTTGCCTGGCATAACCCCCCACACTGAAGGCCACAGGACCATGGCCTGCCAAGGAATTTCAGAGAACGTGGTGATAAAGGGATGGCTCAAATGGCTGTCAGAAAAGAACTGTCAGCAACCTTTTCCTGTTTTCCTCCTTTTTCTTTAATTGTGGCAGGATAGGAGTGAGGTGGAGGCAACCGCTCTCATCTGCTAAGATGAAACCTGACTGTCACTGAAGACGCAAGGCTGATTTTCTCTCGACTGTGTGATCTGAACAATGATTTTGCCTGATATTATATTTGGAAAAACTGAGAAAATAAGGCAAGATGTACTTCAAGGTCAGCAAACTATTACCTATGGGTTACATCTGGCAGTTTTTGTAAATAAAACTGCATTAAAATATAGCCAATGCCATTCACTAACCTGTGGGTTTTGATAGTTTTTGGGTTACAATGCAGGTTTGCAGTGGTAGCAACAGAGATCTAGTGACCTGCAAAGATAGAAACAGCTCACCACTTCCATAAAAATATTGGTCAACCCCTTTGGTATAGAGAAGACAAATGAACTTGGACTTCATATATCCAGCATCTTGTCCCCCACCTATTTCTATGAGTTCTGTGATTTTGAATAGGTTCCTTTGTCTCCCTATGCCTCAATTTCCTCAGTTTTGTAAAGAAGGATTTCTAATTTCTCCCAACACCAGAGGGAAGAGGTGACCCAGGATTGCCAGCAACTAGACCTTGAAGGGTCTGCAGAGGAGACCAAAACCCAGGTAACAGTTTGTGTCAATGATACAAATTTCAGTGACCATTTCTTTGCCCCAGTGCTCAGTGTCTATTGTAACATAGAACTAATATTTGAATCTAGACTGATGATTTATACCTTTCCACTAAAAAGTTGAGCCTGTTTGAATTTGTTGTGGATTCTGATACATTTGTATTCATTTCCACCATCTCATTCTTGCTTCCTATCTGAACTTTGATCAGACATCTGTAACCAGTCTTAAGTCATATTGATTCACCATTTTATTCCAGTTATTATTGTGGCAACCAACTGCACACAGGTGTAATCTGATAGCAGTTCATCTCAGCTGTTTTATGCATCTTTCCTCCCTTCCCCTTGGGGTGTCTCTGTTGCCACCACGGAGGATATCTCCAGGAATACACTCAGTATTATGACGCAGGTACAAATCTGCATTCATGAAGCAGCTAACACACTGTAGTTAACAGGTGATAGTTAGAAACAATCAGCTAACACTCCCGCTCCCATTCCTCAGGTGGACAATTGTGGGGTATGTGTCTCAGGGCTCCCCAGAGAGTTCTGGGTGGGATTTTCATGATCATGTAAATAATACATCCTTAAATTTGTTCCCCATCACCCTATTTCCCATCACCCATTCCCATCTCCCGCTGCAGATCTCTAGGTCAAATCTTCAAAGAATTGATTCTTCAAAGAATTACCTATAAACTACTCCTAATTTCAGGTTTTGTTTTAGGGGGTAACCCACACTAAGAAGTCTTCATTTCCTTTATTTCCTTTTTCTTTCTTTGCCCAATATTTTAGATAGGTACTTTTTAAATCACTAGACACAACCATTGTTTCCATCATCAATGCCTTTTACATTCCCCCCACCCCCCAGTACCATTCTCTTTACCAATATTTATTATTTTATTACTGAAGTATCATTATTTTACTTGTTTGTTTTTTCAAACTATAGGTTTTCTCCCGTTAGGTGTGGTCACCATAGTTTTCCCATCACCAAAGCACCCAGAGTCCTCCATGACAGTCCACTGGGCTGTCATCTCCTCATTTTCTCCTTTCCAACTATCCCTTCCCCTCGCCCCACTCCTTGATGCCTCAGATCTATGGTCAGCTTTCAAAGATCTATTTTAAAGTTTATCTTTGTCTGATCCTCTGTTTGCTTTCTCTATATTCCACATATAAGTGACACCATCTGGTATTTATCTTTCCCCTTCTGGCTCACTTCACTTAAGATAATACCTTCCAGCTCCATCCATGTTGCTACAAATGGCATGAGTTTATCTTTTTTGATCACTGAGTAGTATTCAATTGTATCTGTATATGCCACATCTTCTTGATCCACTCATCTGCTTTGAATGGTTAGGCTATTTCCGTATCTTGGCTATAATAGTGCTGTTATAAATATAGGAGAGAAGGTTTCCTTTCAAATTGTTGGCCCTTTGGGTAAATTCCTAGGACTGGAATTTCTTGGTTATATGGCAGAAGCATTTTTAGTCTTTTGAGGACTCTCTCATTTCTTTTCATAGAGGCTAGTCCAGTCTACATTCCCATTTACAGTATAAGAGGGTTCCTTATTCTCCAAACCCTTGCTAGCATTTATTGTTTGTTTGCTTTATGATTTTTTTTTAATATGAACTATTCTTACAGATGTGAAATGGTATCTCATTGTGGTTTTGATTTGCATTTTCCTGATCATAAGTGATGATGAACATTTTTCATATGCCCACTGGCGATTGCATGTTTTTGTTGGAGATGGGTCTATTTAGTTGTGTCCATTTTTTTTTATTGGTTGTTTGTTTTCCTTTTGTTGAATTTACGAGCACTTTGTAGATCTTTGATATTAGTCCCTTCCCAGATGTATGATGTGCAAATATTTTCTCCCATGCAGTAGGGTGTTTCTTGTTTTGGTTACTATCTTTTTCTCCTGTACAGAAGCTTTTTAGTTCTAGTTGTTTATTTCTTTCTCATTGTTTTCCTTGCTGCTGCAGATGAGTCCATAAAGATATTTCTAAAATGTTAGTCACAAAATGTTCTTTTGCCTATGTTTTCCTCTACATTTTATGGTTTCAAGTCTTACATCTAAATCTTTTATTCATCTAGAGTTGATTTGCATGTGTGGTGTGAAATAGTGGTCAAATTTCATTCTTCTACATGTGACCATCCAGTTTAACCAGTACCACAAGTTTCTCCTTGCTCCAGTATATATACTTTGCACTTTTGTCACAGATCAGTGGTTCATAAATGTGTGGCTTTATATTGGGTCTCTCAAGTCTATTCCATTGGCCTGTGTATCCATTTTTGTTCTAGTACCATGCTGTTTTCATAATGATGACTTTATAGCATAGTTTGGAATACAGAATTATGATGCCTCCACTTTACCCCCTTTTAGTCAGGACAACTTTGGCTATTTGTTTTTGTTTTTGTTATTGCCTATGAATTTCAGTAATCTTTGTTCTATTTCTTTGAGGAATGTCTCTGGGATTGCATTGAATCTATAAGTTGCCTTGGGAGGGATGGCCATTTTTGACAATGTTAATTCTTCCTATTCATGAGCAGAAAGTAATTTTACATTTTTTATGTCTTCTATTTCTTTTAACAATGTTTTAGTTTTCCTTGTATATTTTTTACCAACTTTGTTGTTTCTCCTCAGGTATTTATTACTTTTTTTTCTTTTGGTAAGGTTATAAATGGGTTGGCTTTCTTAATTTCTTCTTTATCTAGTTCATTATTTGTATACAGGGAGGCAACTACTTTTTGTGTGTTGATTTTGTATCCTGACACTTTGCTGAGCTGGTTTATTGTTTTGATATGTTTCACCATATCAAACATACGGACTTTGGACTTCTTTATGTATATTATTATATCATCTTCAAATAACTGTAACTATAATTATTCTTTTCCTATTTTGATTCCTTTTATAGCTTTATGTCTCCTATTCACTCTAGCTAAAACATCAGCTACTGTGTTGAAATAGTAATGGTGACAGTGCATATCCTTGGGTTGTACCAGAGCTTAGTGGAAAGGCTTTCAGTTTTTCACTGTTCAGAATGATACTAACTGTGGGTTTGTCATCTATGGCTTTTATTATATTAAGATATGTTCCATTCATCTTAATTTCAAAGGTTTTTATCACGTATGGATGCTGAATCTTATGACATGCATTCTCAGCATCTATTGATATGATCATGTGGTTTTTTTTCCATTCCTTTTTGTTGTGGTGGTGGATTACATTAATTGATACCAACTTCCCCAGGGACAGTAGTGGTCCCATGGTTCTCTTAGCAACCTGGATTTATGTGCACAATTTTTTCCTCCTTCAGCCTCGGTTTATTATGATTGAATTCGAATTTAAAAGTTTTTTTCTTCAGGGCTAGAATTTATTTGTGTATGTGTGATAATGAAAAGGTTTTTTATTTTTACTTTTTTATTATTTCTTTACTGAAGAAGTATTGCATTATAAACTAAGTTGGTTTCATTAAAAACCAACATGTATATTACTATATTTAGTTCACCACGAAGTTTTTAATAGTTTTTTTTAAAATTTGTATTTGGTAATGAGTTTTAAGATGCTAGTCAGTGTACCCTATTTCCAAAAATGAAAGTATTTCCTGAGGACTATAAAATGCAGACTTAATAATTAAATATATCTCTTATTCACATATTCTCATGTCCAAATAAATAAGATCAGTGCAAAAAAATGCCCTCTGGAGATCAAGAATCTTTCACTTAACCATGTAATTATTTTTTTCTTTTTATAGGAAACAAGTGGATAACAGACATGAATATTTCATTGTTATGCTGCAAGGTAAGAAAACCACAAGTTCTTTTACAGAAAAAATCTTCATATCTATAACAAGGAGCAGAATGTCTTGTCTATAATTTCCCTGTTTAAGGTTTCTTTGTTTAGAAATCATGCTTGCATAGTCTCATGAGAGATATATTTGTATATGTACATATATCCATGAGCTAAAGGGAGAACTTCCTTTTGGTGCCCTAATAAGTTATAGGTGCAATTATTTATAACCACAATTTCTTCTTTAAAGAAGAAAATAAATTGCATTTACAATTGCCCACTGCCTCCTCAAAAGCAATGTGTATGTGAAAGAAAATCCTTGTGCCCTTAGACCTATCATTGAAAAAGTGAAATAATTTCCAAAGTCCAGCCCATTCAGGCTCTTAAATGATCTTCTTTTTGGTGTAGGATTAAAGCTATAGAGTCAGTATCATAATGTTGTATAATTATAGTCTACAATTCATATAGAGGGAATTTTAATAAGTAATAAAAGGCATCTTTTGACGAGAGAGGGGCTAATCTAAGGTTTTGTCTTAGAATTATGTATTTTGCCTCTTGTTTTGATGAAAAGAATATTTCACCCCAGAGAATTATCCCTAGTTTTTCAGATATTAGTCTTAACTACTGCCTGGCCCACCCTCCACCCCCCCCCCCAACATAATGACAAAATAAAAACAAAAGAATTGGAGAATTGTCATGCCAAGATCCACTGGTGAAGTAAAATTTCATATAAAAGTGTTTCACTTAATCTATCCAGTAGCTAAGACTATATCTCATATGGTGCATTTTTCTCAATATGAATGGATAATACTGTCATGATCATTTCACCTGCTGGTGATGTGCAATCTGAATATGCCAGGGTACTGCTGTTTGTGTTTCCTTGGTGGAGAGCTGGAGTGGTACTCAAAATGTTTCATCTTGCCTCTCCTTGACCTGCAATCATCCTATGCATCTCATGAGTCCTGGGGTCTCTGCTACTGTTCATATCCAATGCCAAAATGTTTTTTATAATTGAAAAATTTCTAATCTGTATGCAGAGATTATTATTCTTTTTGGCCACTAAAGGTCTGAATCCTCATTCCTGTATTTATAAAATCCTGCCCCTTATGAGTTTTGATTGAAAGAAGCTTGCAACTAGGCTATGGCTCTATGGCCCAGGTTCTGTGTCATAAATATCTGAACACCCTAGAAAAAATAAAGGATGACTTATCCTTGCAGTCCACTCAATATCTCACACTTGGTAGGAGGTTCCATAATATGTTTAATGCATAAATGAGTGTTGAAATGAGGTATCATGAAATGGTAGTCTGACCTTGAAGTGACAGATATTCCACAGTTGGTCTTTGACGTCCATTAAGTTAAGCAGGCTGTGCTGCCATATGCAAATATTCCTATAAGCTCCCAACTATTCCTATCCTTCAGGTCTGTTGATACTTATTTCCCCCTTGTTTGATATTCATTTCATCAAGCAATACATGTAGGGCTACATTCAAGAAATATTATGGAGAAGGATCAGCACCAATTGAAATCGTTTATGTGTTTAGATGTGTAGGAGCCAAGTTGTAAGGAGGAAGGATATCAATTAAAAGCCAAGAGGAAAGAATATTTGCTTTTGAGATCCATGGAACATGAAAAGCTGAGAGAAGGACTACTGAGAAATAGAGACATGGTAAGTAAACTGCTGCTTAAGACCCCCTCCTTCTTCTGCGTCTCAGTGTCCAGGTATGAAATGTTGAACTTTATGAACAGTAAGATCATTAAGATCCCCATCCAGCTCTAACTTATTTTTCAGAGGGAAAAAAAAAATCAATCTATGATTTTTCTTTCACCCAGTGAAAAATCCCGAACAATAGATAGAGCACAAGCAAGAGTTGAGCCCCATTATAATAGATGGGAAAGGGGGCCAAAACTGGCTAAGGACTCAGCTGCTGCTGGAAGCCTATTAGCAGCAGCTCAGATTTCCTGGTTCCAATGGGTTGCAACACACTTAGGATTAGCTTTGCCCACAGTCTGTGGTTAATGACTGTTTGTATGGTAACAGTCTGCTGTTATGCCGACAAAATGCCTGTAAAGATTGTACTTGGATTTTTGGGAGCGGCCACATACTCCCCCCATAGATGGCAAAGCTGTTTGGAGAACAAAAAGACTCTGGAATATGTCGCCTAACACCCAATCCAACATCAGTCCCGAGTATCCATCGTTACGATGCTGATGCAGTTGGCATCCTGCACCATGAAACGGAACATTAATATCCACCAAGGATGCCTGGTCTCCTTCTCTCCTTCATCCCTGTTCTATTAATCTTTCCTTTTATGCTTTTTCCCCTTTGTTTATGGGCTTTAAAAGGTTTCTTACATCCCCAAGGTGAAGGAAATATTTATAATTGACAAGATTCTACACCAAAGGTGATTTTGCATTTTCTATTACCAAAGGATTGATATTGCATCATTTCTGGATATTCCAGAGTCTTATTACCAAAGAATAAAGTTCAAGCTCCTTTACATTGTTGTAGTCAACTTTACATGACTCCAATCTACATTTTCAGGATTTTCATTCACTAGTCTGTTTCCTTCTAATCTTACCTTAATTGAATCTGATATTTTTTTCTTATTATTTGAGATCAGGGCTGGGATTTTTCAGTATTAATCATCCTTGCTCACACTCTTGCTGCAATCAGAATGCTCATCCATCATTTCTGCTTATCGACATCCTCTCTGTCATTTAAAGTATAGCCTAATTACTGCTTCCTTCACCAAGTCCTCACTAAGTCCCCAGCAAGTTTCTTTCATATTTACTTCCTTAAAATTCTGCTTTGTAGCTCAGTGATTTGAGTATGTAGAAAGGCTATATATCCCTCATATTTATACCCCTTCTACCCCTGGGCCTGACACAGGACCTTCCTGCTTGCTTTGTTTTGGATTCAAAATTTAATTTTGAGTCACAAACAAAAGGGACTTTAATACAAACACCACACTTCTCTCAATAGACTTGTGATTCAGGGATACTAAGAATATATGAAGTTGACATTTGTTCTTTTTACTGGATCTAACGGAATAAAACTATCACAAACACTTCATCTGTCTTTTTTAGTATCTGTATATTCTGACTAAATATGCTTTAAAAGTAATTATGTTATTGTAGGCTTGGAATTTAGTAAGTTAGTAACTTAAAGCAAGTTGAGTCAGAAGCAAGTTGTAAATTTTAGAGGGGAGCTTCAGGGCTTAGGTGTAAAGAAAATTACTCCTTTCTGATTGAGAATATAATTACAAAGATTCACACAAAGATACAGAGAAAGACCATAATCTTCAGCCTTTTGGGGATTCTGCCAAGTTGCATGAAAGAGAAAAGTTGAGTTCTGAAAGGAGGCAGGGGATAAAAGCTTCTGAGGAATCAGAGAGAGAAAGACAACAAAAGTGGCTCTCACTGCAGAGAGCCGGAGGGACCCAGGAGGCTACAAAAGGTGTTCAGCCGGGAATTTAAACACCAACAGGGCTGCTTAAAGATCAAGGAGAAAGCTACCTACTTGTACGTAGGTATTCTCATTTCTTTAAGATTGGCCTAGAAATATGTCTTTTTAAAGACAGTGTCTTTCATGTTTATCAATAGCCTTTTTTATGGAAGTTCTTTTCTTCTTATCTATTGGAAAACCAGTTCTACAATTCCCCGCCCAAGAATCTAAGTTTAAATGACTGGGCTATTTCCAAAACTTGGATGAATGTGAGAAAAAGAAGAGCCATTTCTGATGATATTTAATGTTTCATGTTCATGTTTTCCCCATAATTATATATCAGGTACTTAGTGGGAGTGTAAGCAGCATTGCCTGTTATATATACATGCAATTGATTGTTACATTATGACAGAACCATGTTCCTACTAACAGGATGCACTGTGACAAAAAAAAAATGCATCACAAATATTGATTTAAAAGTAGAAATACTCAAGGAAGTCCCTCTATTCATTCCAGAAGGTAGTATATTACAATCTAGAATCTCTGACCCGGAGACTCTAACATTTGACATGTTGCCCAGCTCATGTTGCCCATGTTAGCTCATGGTGGATGAACTCATGGACATGAATATTCATGGAAGTGAGTATTCATGGAAGTGAGATATTCATGGAAGTGAGTATTCATAGAAATGAGGTATTCATGGAAGGTGAACTCATGCTTAACACCTTCCCTCTCTTTTTAGGTAAGTGCAAGAACTTGGTTAATGAACAACCATGTTCCTTTTGGCCAGTAGGAGATCCTTTTGCCTGTTTTAGATGTCTTAGGATATTGAGAATGTCAGGTTTTCCAATCCTTTTGATTTTCTGTGGAACTTCTAGATATCAGTTATCCACAGTTAAAGACACATATAATGTCAATCCACGGGAAGATGATGCTTTCTGGAAACTTGTAGTTTAAGGGAAGAATGAGTCTCATAAAAATATTTTAAATACTTATACATTGTAACAGATGCTAATATTACACTGGGAGTAAGTGCTGGAGGGAGTAGAGTTAAGAATGAAGTGTGTACTCAGAGTTGGTTTAACCCACCCCTCTACCACTTAGAACCCTTGAGATGTTAAGTTTCTTAACACTTAGGGCCTCCCTGGTGGTGCAGGGGGTTAAGTCTCAACACTATCCAGCTATTGCCAGCCCCTGCAACATGAGTTCAATCCCCAGCCAGGGAAATGACCCACATGGCACAGCAGACCTCTCCTGTCTCTCCTGCTGTTCCCCTCAGCAGTGTGTTTCAGTAGCTCCACCTATTCTGCTCCCCATTCTGTTTCTGGTGAATTCTCTCATTCCTCACACCTCTGGCTTACATCCCAGTTCTTGTATGCATAAGTAAATTTAAAAAATAATCTTAAAAAAAAGCTTCTTAACACTTAAAGTGTTTTTTCTGCATCTGTAAATGTAGATGACAACACTTTGTAGGGTATGGCAAGTATTTGATGATATACTATATATGTAAGGCATACAGCAAGTGACTAATAAATAATTGTTACAGAGGCTGACATACAAGAGAGGTGACTGTAGGGCAGTAGCATTTGGAGAAGAAGGATATGGAAATTGAGTTAAGACCCAGTCAATTTAAATGAAGAAGCTAACAGAGGGTAACCAGAAGATTCCCTAGAGAGGATAAGGACATAACAGTGGGGAAGACAGGAATATATATCAACTGTCTGGGGTTATGGATACAACTTCTGGTTAGAACAGTAGCTTTGAACAGAAAATAGGAACCAGGAGTGAAGAGAATAGAATGGAGAAAAGGAATGAGTAGGGGCCAGGTCCAGGATGACTGAATTCTACATGGAATAGTTTCTACTTTCACCTATAGGCAATGGACAGTCACCAGAAGTTTTTCAGGCTGGAAAAATAATAAAAAATGCATCTTAGGGAAGGAAGAAGAACCACTTAAGGTTTCCAAGGGAACGCACTGGCACATCTAGAGGACATTCACACTCATCATGTCCTGAACAGCTGAGGAAGAAAAGTTAAAGGGCAAAGGAAAGGGTTAAAAATGACGAGAAGGAAAAGTTGGTAATTATTAGATCTTTGGTGACCTTGGGGAGAACAGTTTTTGTTGAGAGATGGGGACAGAAGTTAGATTTTTATGAGATTAAAGAGAAAGTGGGTGGTAAGGAAATGGAGTCTGTTGGGTGTAGACCACTTAATTAAGTTTACAGTGAAAGGAAGAAAAAGATGGGACAGTAGCTTGAGGGGGCAGCTTAAATTATTACCGCTTCCATGGATATAGACATTTTAACAGGGATCAATGCCTTAAACCAAAGGGATTAAGTGCTGTTGGTGGAATTTCAGTCTGCCAGAAGGTGGGGGAAGACTGTCTACTTTGACACTTTGGGCACCATTTCAAAATCCCTGAAATTACACAGTGAATACACATTTCCCTGTTCTGCGTAAATGTTGTCATCTATATAACTGCAGAATTTGGGGTTCGCCTAACTTACACTCATTTTCACATCTTAATGGCATTTTAACAATACTTTCAGAAACAGTGGTTTTCTCATGGTGGTGATACCATGAAGCAGCCCCTGCAGGGATGGGAACAAAACCCACTTAGCTAAACGTTTGACTTCTGTAAATCTGACTGTCAAAACATCAAAATGCATTAGGAAGTTAGGAAAAATAAACTTGAGTCACAGATGGCTGTTATAATTTCCATACATTTTAGTCCAGAAAAAGAGACTTCTTCCACTAAATGTTTTATGTAAAATAAGACAATCAACATGGCTGTCAATTTCCCCCATAATCTTGGTTCCAGCCAACCAAACACCTCTGTCCCAGTACACACTCCAGTCCAACGCAGACCCCTTAGTGGCCCTGCCCCTCATGCCAAACCTTTCTCTTCTTTGTATTGGTGTTCATTCTGTGGCCCCTGAAACGGTCTCCCCATCATCTCCCACATCAGCCTCCATCCCATCCATCCCAATTTTATTTACTCGTAAAGGTTGTCCTGATAGTTCTCCTTCTCCCAAGCCCTATAGATCAGCAACCATACCATAACCTTGACTTACTTAGAGCTGTATTGTATGTCTGAATTGTCCCTGTAGCTTTATTTCTGATTTTTGAGTAGAGTTTCCTTTTATTATAAGTCTGCATCTCTTTAATTCCTAAATTTTTTCTCATTATATTTAATTCTATTTGACATCATTTGTAGTCCCCAGGGAGTTCCCACCACCATGTCACCTGTGCACCATCACCTCAGTCCCTTGTGCTCTTTCTGCCCTTCTCCCCCTCATCTTTGCCTCTCCCTCTGCCCGCCCCCCCCCCCATTCCCTTTGGTCTATCTTTAATCTTTTGATCTTGGTGAGTTTGTTTGTTTGTTTTTGGTTGTAATTGCCCATTTCCTTGAGCTTTCTCTTGTTTTTTTGTTTTCTTCTTTTTGATTTTTTGTTGTAGTTGTTGTTCTTTCACATTCCTCCTAAAAGTGAAGTCATCCGATATTTTTTTCTCCTGCCTTCTAACTTGTTTCACTGAGTAAAATTCCTTCTAGCTCCATCCATGTTTCTATAAATGGCCCTAGTTTATCATTTTTGCTGAAGAGTAATTCCTAATTTGTGTGCACTTAACAGATGCATGTTTAAGTATTGATTGGAGGATAGTATAAGGCACAGGCTTAAATGAAACCACCAGGGCCTTGACAACATTCCTAAAGATACTGACTTGACAATAACAAGCTTGTGATTCCTCAAGGCGTCCCCTTTGGTGACACTTACCCATCATGTGAAGATTAGTGTGAAGGGTGGCAAAAAGGGGAGGCAGTGGCTGGGAACAGGAAGATAAATTCACAAATAATGACAGTTATCATTTTTGAATTCTGAGATATCAGGGAACCCAATTTGAATTAGGAAGCTAAAATTGCCAGACTGATTGATTCATTCTCCTTTTATGTACAACAGAGTATGTCTTTCATGCCAGCGATATTACATATCGATTTCTGGTGTGCAGAAGTACCGTTGAATGTGGCTGTTCCCAGTGTGACGCCAAAATGCTGTGTTCCCTCTATCTGCCTGTCAGCCTCCCCACATTCCTCTTCTCCCACATTCCCTCTCCTCTCCATCACCCTGGATGAAAAGTTAGGATGAAGGTTTCATGTCATGTTTCCTAGTTTCCCATGTGTTTTACAAGGTGTAGCATTAGTTATTCCTGAAAACACACCCATTAGAAGGTGAGGTGATGCTATTAAACTCATTTCACCTTAGAGCTCAGGAAGAGAGGCACAGACAGGCTAAGTGGCTTGGCAGAAACACCCAGCAATTTGATGGCAGAGATGTGTATTAACTCCTGCTTTCCCTGCCTGCTGGTGAGCCTGCCTGACAGGATCTTACAGAGAATGCCCAAGCACTAGAGCATTTCAGTGTCTTTGAGGGAGGACATTTAAAATAACCCAATGAGAGCGTGTCATGTAGTATATGCAACTGGCAATCAGGTGTGTGTTATTATTATTTAAACCATGCAAGAAGTAGATGGAAAGGGTGGTTCATTTTAAAAAGGGATTTTAAGTCTAAATTAGAAAAGGGGGGCTGTAAGTGGATAGTGCAGGTGCGGTTCTCAATAAACACCCCGTAGCGCTGCAGCAAAGGGCTCTGGAGGGGAATTGGGAAGCCCTGTCTTGCTCTGCGTGCTCTCCAGAAGCCACGCTTGCTTTATAATTCTCTGTGCTGACTTCAGATGCCTTAGTATTCTAACTCCGCCTCTTCCTTTATGGCTTCTCATGACTCTCTCTGATGACAGAGTGGCTCTTTGCCATTTAAAGGTCGAGTGCCGTAATAGAGAGATGGCATTTTATCATCAGATGAGTGCAAGCAGAAGGCAGATGAAAACTTGGTGGATTGAGCCAAGTACAATCATGTCCCTGGGTTGAGATTTCATGAAACTGTGGAATGTACCTTCAATTAACCTTTTACAAATACCTGCTCACTAGAAGCCATTTATTTGAAGGTTGTTAGCTGTGTTTGCAAAGCATTTATCTTCCGCTGAGATGGAGGGAGCACATAATCTTATTCTTGTTTAGCCCCCCAAATCAGAAAGCCCCACAAATCTCCCAGTGATTCCCAGTTACAGATATCCCCCAGATATTCCTGACCACAGAGTCCAGACTGTCAGGGCCAGAAGAGGTAGGACCTTCTGGTCTATTTTAGATATATATATATATTTTTTAATATTGGTCTTCTTGGTAGAGAAATATGTTACAGAATAGAATATGAATAATTGCAATAGCAGGAGATTATAGACCTTTATAATTAAAGCATCTTTTCTACAAGTCTAGTCTCTTTTAAATTCCTTCAACACCATAAAGTAGACAGAGCAGGTATTATATATATGTGTGTATATATATATATGTGTATATATACCTATATATAATACTTATATACACTCCTATATATATACACTCCATATATATATGCTCCTATATATATACATATATATATACACATATATAGGAGTCAGAGAGGTCAAGAAAATGGCTCAGGGTCACACAGCTATTAAGAGACAGAGTTGGGATTTTGAGCCACAAGGATTTTTTTGTCAGGAGCCATAAGAATAAAAAGTCCAGTCTCACTTCTTGGTCAGCCGTATTGCTTGGATAAGCAAGGAAGCCAAAACAAGGAGAGCACCAGAATCATAGCCCTCCCACTCTGCACCAGAATCATAGCCCTCCCACTCTCAAATCCCCAACTAGCAAAGGACAAGTACCCAACACCCAGCCAATCACCCAGAAATAACTCTTCCTCCTGCTCCTCCCCGTAGCCCTCCTGAGCATTCATATACCACTGTTCAAAAATAAAATTTTGAGGCTTGATCAGAAACCTGTCTTGCCTCCATTCTTTGCGTTCCTTGTTTGTCTCATTCTCTTAGGTGGTTCCCACGTGCCCTCGTTGTTGCCCCGCAGGCCAGGGCAATTTTTTTAAACCCCATGCGCCTTTTACAATTGCAGTTACCTCTCAGCATCCTTAACAGAGGGCAGGATTAGGCTTTTCAGAAAGAGGAGAGGTCTCCCTTCTGCCTCTGGCTTAGAGGAAGAGCCAAGCAGATCTAGATTCCTCCCTCCCTCCCTCCCTCCCATCTTTCTCTCTTTCCTTCCTCCTTCCTTCCCTCCCTCCCTTCCACAAACTCTCACTACCATTCTTTTAAAAAGAGAATCCAGTCATTTATTAAGACAAAATCACGTGTCCCTACTGGAGCTGAGGAGCATCACAAACATCATCAGGCCAGGAGGCTCTTCATGAGCTGGGAGCCTTGCTTGCTCGCCCTTCATCTGCTGCTGCATTTGATCTTCACACCACAGAAGGTAGATATTATTTTCCTTAAATGAAGGGTGAGGAATGTAAAACTTGAAGTGGTAAATAATCCCTTTGAGATCACTCCTCTGGTAAGTAACCTGGATTCAAACCCAAGTTGGCCTATTCTCAATGCTTCTGCTCTTCCAGGGTACAGATTCCTAGACCAGCCAAGAAATGAGCCAGGGGAGGGGACCAGAGAGAGCTGGGAAGGTGGCTGGACCGGACTGCGGGGCCAGATCAGAGCTCCCTTTGAGCCAGTGGCCTTCCCAGTGCAGCTTAAGGATCTGGACTCATGGTGCTTTGTCTTTTCTGGGATTACAGAGCCTTTTTTAAAAGAAGGGCCTGGGATTTCTGCAGCAAGGTTAGGGATTTCAGCCTCTGGTAAGTGATGTGAGGCAGCCCTTGTACAAAACCCAAGTCTAAGTAACTAGTAAATCATATGCAAGGGACAGTCTGAATTTCTTCACTTAGAAAATGGGAATAAAGACTATTACTATTACTGCCAAAGCTGCTGTAAAGGTCAAAAACAACCAATAATGAAAGGTCTTTGAAACACTAATGCTTGGTGTTGCTATAGCCATCATTAATAAGCCACAGTTTTTCCACTGTTTTTTTTCATCTGTAGTCCGTGTAACAAGAGCTGGAAAAAAGTGTTTGGAACGAAGCAGGATTCTTGGAAATGCTTGTCTTGTAAATCCAACCCTAGTGGTGACAGCAGGGACTATTTCATCGGTGAGTTCTCTTTAACTCCAAAGCCCTCAACATCTTAGGAAGCTTTGTTCAAGGCAAACCCTCAACACTGAAGTCATTAGGCCTGTAATTTACCCCCTACTAGAACATGAGAAAATGTAATCAAATAAATATTATTGTTTTTCCTTCCTTTCTTAGCAAATTACCACCTTCCGCTCCTCTCTTCCCCCAAGCTCTGTGAGCCGGGCAAGTCTGGAACTGATCTCTGGGCCGAAAAAAAATCTTTTAAATCAAAATGCTGCCATCTGTAAGAAGTTCCCCCATCCTTAAGCCCAGAAACCCCCTTCAGAAATCAGGAAATAAATGCCAATTTGGCTCCAACCGAAGGTGCTCAATTGGGTTATTAAATTCCACATAGCAATTTACATGTGTGCCATAAAATAGAAATTGCCCAAACAAAATGCAGTCTGATGCCACAAGGACAGACTTAATACTCTCCTTCTCCCCAAGGGAATAAACGCAGCACGATTGCACCTTCAGGGGAGGGTGAGTGGTGTGTGGAGATTTAGAAGAAAGAAAAGGAGGGTAAGAAAGAAAAAAAAAACGAGAGGCAGACAGGAAAGAGGAAGGGAAAACACAAGCTGTGGGGGATTGTCTTTTCCACGCACAAGAGCTATCCGTCCTGCACGTGTTTCCTGAATAATACGCTTGGTCCTTGGTGCATTGGTGATAGTCGCGTACACGCATCCCCAGCACAGAAGTGTTTTCTTTACTCTCCCTGAAGAGGACCTTTAACCAGGCCCCCAGTCTGGGAAACGAGGTATCAGATGATGTTCTGCAGATATTTTTAAAGGTCTGCTTGAGAACTTTGTTTCGTTGAGATGCCAAGACAGAGCTCAGAGTTGAAGAGCTAGCTTCCTTTATTCCCTCCCCCCACCCTCTGTCCTTCCCTGCCCTGCCCTCCCCTCCACTTGCATCCTCTGCCCTCTCCTCCCCTCCTGGCCTCCCCTCCTGGCCTCTCCTCAGCTTCCACTAACTTAACAATGGTGTTAGAAACATCCCTAACCCTGCTATCCCAAGCAAAAAGTGTGCTTTGGGCAGTAACCTACATAGCCATCAACACAGATAGCGATTTCCCCTTCCTCCCCCTAGCTTTTCCCCATCTGAGGTAACCATCACCCTGAATCCTGTCTTCATCAGGTCCTTGCACCCCTTCTTTTGTCCATTTACTACACCTAGATGTATTTCTAACAATATTATGAATGCATATTGTTTTTAGCTTTACACAAAGTATGTGGAGCTCTATGTAAAGGTCCTGGACTCATTGTTTTCACTTAATAGTGTTTTATTGTCGCTGATGTTATCATTCCTTATTTTGGTAGCTATGGAATATTCCACTGTATAGCAAGCAATATAGCAGCTTATTCATCTACTTTCCCTTTGTGGGACTTTGCATTGTCCCCTGATTTTTTGCTATGATAAATCACTCTGCTTAAAACAGACTTGGACATTTTTTCTGTATGCGTCCTAAGAGGAATTGCTGAGTTATTACGTATAAGAATGTTCCATGTTAGGAATGAAAGTCTCAATATTATTGCATCTCAGATAGCTTATGGTTCTGTATCTTTTCCAAAATTTTCAGCCTTACAGATTTTTGCCAAACAGCTGACTATGAAATGATATCTTAATGTAATCTTGACTTGCATTTCTAATTTCAGAGCGATATCAAACATCTCCAGCATGTTTTCTGGCTACATGTGAACTGCCTTTATGACTTTTGCCCATTTTTCTTCTTGTCCTCCTGTTATTTATTTATAAAAGTTATTTATTCTTGGACCTCCCTGATGGTGCAGTGGGTTGAGCACAGCACTGTGAAACATCCATGGCACTGCAGCGCAAGTTTTATCTCTGGCCAGGGAGGGTACCCACATGGGGTGCCTCACCCGCTGCTCACCTCAGCAGCATATTTCCTTCAATCTGCCTGTTTTGCTCCCCGCTCTCCCTGGTGAATCCTCTCACCTCTCATGCCTCTGGCCTGTACCCCAGTTCTTGTATGCATAAATAAATAAATCTTTTTAAAAAACTCTGCATTTAAAAAAAAGGTATTTATTCTTGCTACTAGTGTTTATTTCTGTTATGTAAATATCTTCCAGTTTGAAATTATTTGCCCTTTTAAAAGTGTCTTTTAACTAACACGTTTTTAAAATCTTTAATCATCCAATTTGCTAGTCTTTTTTCCTATAGTGAATGTTTTCTGTGCATTGTTTCAGAACATTATCCTTCTCTCAGTGATAAGTGAGAGGTCTAAGTGATATTTATAATTTCCACTAAGGATGTTAAGGTTTTATTTTGACATTTTAAACCTTAATCCATTCCAGGTTGACTTCTGCACAGAATGTGAAAGTCTCTCCTTTCCCCACAGAGCTGACAGGTCACCTCTCTTAATAGAAAAACACCGGGCACATACGCGCCACTTTCTCTTTTCTGTTCTCGCTTCTATTCCACTGATCGGTTTGTCATCTTTCCAATGCCAATACCAAACTGCCTCAGTAATTGTGACTTTATAAGAAGTCCTAATATAATGCAGGGCAAGTCCTTCTCACTGCTTGTGTTTTTCAAAAATATCCTAATAATTCTTAGCCCTTTGCACATTAATATAAATTTTAGAATTATCTTGCCAAGATTATGCAATACCTTGAAGAACCCTACTCATGTTTTGTTTGTAAATGCAAAGAATTCATAGGCTATTTGGGAGAATATTTGCATAGTCACAATATTGAGTTATTCTATCAATAAACATGGTGCACTTCTTTATTTAGGACTTCTCATATGTTGAAAATTTTAATAACTTTCCCTATAGACATATTGTAAATCTGCTGTTAGATTTATTCCTAGATGTTTAGTATCTTCTGATATGTTTATAAATTATGACTTATTTTAGTAATGTTTATAGTTATTTGTTACTATGTTTAAAAATTTAACTGACTTTTATGTACAAATCACAGTGGGCCAAATTGGTAAAGATAAACACTTCCCATATAGCTAGTAATTTGCAAATTCTTCTGAGTTTTCTATGTAGTGGAGCACACCTTTGAATATTAAGACAATTTTTCCTTTTTTAAAATTTTCATGCCTAATTATATTATATTGGTAGTATAATGACTAGAATTTCCATTAATATTAAATAATCATGTATGCCCAAGTCATATTCCTGCTTTCAAAGAGAATCTTTGTAATGTTTTCCCTTTTTGTATGTTTATTCCAAATATATACATACATATGTATATGTATAAACATGCTAAGAATATCTCTTTTCCTTATTAATACCTTTCCTTTTTTATTGTAATGGGAGTTGAATTTTAAAAAACATTTTCGGCATCTATTGAGAAGATCGCATGTTTTCCTTTTAATTCAGGGGCTTTAATACTTTCCCATCTTTAGTCTTTCTCCTAAATTTCCTGATATCATGTAGATAGAGACTTCTATTCCTGAGATGTTTTCCTCTATATGATAAAGATAAAATATTTTCTTCTTAGTTTTAGTTTTTGTATCAGAAATAAATAAGACTTACCAAAGTATTGAACTACTGTTTTATATTTTTTGCAGTATTTCTTTTTGTTGATTTGCTCTTGTGGAAAGAAATTAATCCAAAAGTGTTTATAATGAGGGACTTTGTGTGGCAAAATCTTGAAACCTTATATTCCTGAGGCTATCTTATATCCTGCCTCATACGTGAGTGACAATCAGAGCGGCTATAAGATTAGAAGTTCTATGTTCTCTGTAACTTTTCTAAATACTCCCTACTCTCTTTTTGTATCTAATGTTGCTGCTGAAAGGTCCTGTGTCAATCTTATTTGTATATAGTAATCAACTCTTCTTTATGTAAGATTTTAGGTGTTTATTGATATTTTAAATTACCTGTAATGTATGCAGGCATGAGAATTTTCTTGTCTCTCTTCATTGGTATCTTTCTCTTTTTTTTACTCAGAAAAAGTTTTCTCTCTCATTTTTCCTCCTCTCATTATATTTTTAAAAATTCATTCTATTTCTGTGACTTCTATTATCTGGATCAGAGCACTGTTTCCTCCACCAGATTTTTCCTGATACTTTCTATATTTCTTCTTCTCTCTGGGATATCTCAATCTGTCTTCTGACTCACTAACCATTCCTCCGCTGTACCCTTTCTGCAAACATATTAGCTTTATTTCAACTATTTTAGTTTTTATACCTAACATTTCTTCTTAGTTCCTTTCTAGGACTTCTTGTTCCTTTTATCTGTTGCTAACGTGCAGCTGGGATGGGTTACCTGACATTTTTTGTAGGCTTTTGGCTAAATGACTCTTGTAACTAACGAGCACACATGTGCACTTCTCAGACTGTCACAAGTCCTAGACTTCATCGTTGCCCCAAACTGACCCCTGAGGACTCCTTTACAAGATAAAGCAATAAAGGGCAAGGATTTGTCTTTCCCAAGGCAATCGCAATGAAGAAGCAGGAGAACGCTAGTAACTATTACTACTTCATCCTTCACCAGCCAGTTTCTATAGTAACCTCATTCCCCTAGAGTTTATTACAACTTCCTCCTGTTCTTTGTATTTTCTCTCTCTCCAAGATTATTCTTGTCCCAGGAAACTGCAGTTGTTTGAGTCCAGGTCTTAGTGAGACTCAGAACTGGAACCTCAAATGATCATTTCCAGCTCCGTCCCTTTACAGAGAAGGACTCTACAGCCCAGAGGAGCTAAGTGACCAGCACATGGTCTATTGGTGGTGGATGTAGTGCTACCTGCTGGCCCAACAGCCCACTGCAGACCAGTTATCTGCATTAACAGTGATGCTACAAATGACCTAATATGTACACATTGATTATAGTAAGTTCAAAATTGCCAAAAAAAATATTAATAAGCCTGACTGTAGGGCCTCCCTGGTGGCACAGTGTGTTAAGCACAGTACTATGAAGCAAGCCACTGCAGCGTGAGTTCAATCTGCAATACCAGCCAGGGAGGGGACCCACATGGCACAGCAGACCTCTCCTGCCTCGCCCGCTGCTCCCCTCAGCTGTGTGTTTCAGTCGATCTACCTGTTCAGTTGCCCTCTCTGTCTCTCGTGAGAGGTCACCGCTCGCAACTCTGGCCTATACTCCAGCTCTTGTATGCCTAAATAAATAAATCTTAAAAAAAAAAAAAAAAAGCCTGACTGTAATTCACTTAGTCTTTTCTGAAGGTGCATTTTTTAAAAATGTTTCCTGACTTTCAACAGTATGAGCCACCACTCAAGGAAAAAATACCAGAAAACTGTGTACATCACAGACACAGATTTCTGTCAAAACTTTTGAGTAGTAACAACAGGCCAAAGAACAGCCCACACACTAGGTGAAGCAGCCACAGTGAGTCTCCTGACCTCCTAAATAATAAAACCCCATGAAATGCAGGCTCTGTTGTCCATGGCGATGCAACCACGTCTGAGCTTAGAGCCTACATACTCCTTGGAGAGCAAGTTGCATTTTTTTCTGGGAAGGAAACCAGGACTGGAATTAACTAAGTGCTAATTGAAATGGCAGGATTGACCTCTTATTTCTAAGATCCTGCCATAAGCCTGAACCATATCGTACTCACCCAAGAGAAAATAAGCCACAGAGGAAAAAATGTCCCAAGAAGGGGGATTTAAATTTGATTCCCATAATAAACACCCAAACTTGCCTGGAGGATTTTATTAGCTTCCACCTCCAACAATGAATGCTCAACCTATGAAATTGAGCGCTAGGGATTCAGGCACCAATAATGCTACGGGAAATGTACATATTCTTGTCAAGTATAACACCCAGCCCCTTAAGAAGTAAAAACTTACTGAGTTTACCAGGTATTTGCTTTTGGACTTCAGTCTTCTGTCTCACAGCAGTTCCCTCTTGGCACTCTCTGTGGAAACACCACTAAAGGACAAGCTTTCCCTGCATCTTGGATTGCAGCCTGCCTGCCCAGCTGTCTCTGGCTTTTGAGATCAGTAATTTTGGCCTCATGGGATGTGTTGGAGAGCATTCCATCTTCTTCTATTTTTTGGAAGCGTTTGAGTAGGTTAAGTAGTAGTTCCTCTTTGAAGATTTGCTAGTCCTCACTAGTGAAAGCATTTATTCCTGGCCTTTTGATTTTGGGGAGTTCTTTGATTATTGTTTCAATTTCTTTCCTTATAATTGAATTGTTCAGCTTTCCTTTTGCTTCCTAATTCAGCCTTGAAAGATTGCATGCTTCTAAGAATTTGTCCATTTCTTCCACATTTTCCAATTTGTTGGCATAAAGACATTCATAGTCGTCTTTCATGATTCTCTGTATTTCTGAGATGTCTCTTGTAACTTCTCTTTCATTTCTGATTCTATTTATTAGCGTTTTCTTTTTTATTTCCCTTAGTAAATCTAGCAAAAGGTTTGCTTATTGTTTCAAAGTTTGCTCTCACTGATCTTTTGAACTGTCTTTTTTTACTTTTATTGCATTTATTTCTGCTCCAACTTTTATTATTTTCTTCTTTTGGTTTCATTTGTTCTTCTTTTTCTAGTCTTTTACTATGTGATGCAAGATTATTTGAGATTTTCTTGTTTCTTGAATTGCGCCTGTATTGTAATCCTGCAAACAGTCACTAAAAATACATTGCAAAAGCATATTGCCAAAACAAATTACAATGGAATATTAAAAGTGTATTCAAGTAATTCAAAAGAATTCATGAAGGCAGAAAAGAGAAATAATAAATCAAGAAGATTAACAGAAAATAAACAATAAGGCAGTAGATGCAAATCAACTCCAATTAAAAGTCAGGGCTTATCAGAATGACTAAAACACAAGACTCAACTAAATAAAATTTACAGGAGCCACACTAAGGCAAAGCTAGAGTAAAATGAATTAATTAAAATTGGTATGCAATGTAAACAGTAGTCATAAGAAGACTGGATTTGCTATATTAAATCAAGACAGTGTATTAGCATTGATGAAGAGAAATATTCCATAATAATAAAAGAATAAATAATAAGAGTAAAAAAATAAAGTCATTAATGGGCATGTACCTAATGAACAAGCTAGAAATTATATAAAGCAAATATTGACAGAATGAATTAAAGGAGAAATAGATGATTCCATCATCATGCCTAGGAAGTTTTAAGACGCTCTCTTAACAATTGATAGGCTAAGTATTCAAAAAAATGTCCGTAGAGTCATAGAATATCTGAGCGCCTTCATGTCAGGTCAATGTCATTTGTGAATTGCTATCTGAAGTTGCCATTCTGTAAATGATAGAGATTGTGAGCTTGAAAAAAAGAGTATTTCCATTGAAGAGGTCTTCCATGGAGATAGACTAGATAAAGAACAGTGACCCAGGACAAGTAACTTTCTTATCTCTGACTGTACATCTCATTAAGCTAGGAGCCTTTGAAAATACTGATGCCAGGACTTCTCACACAGAGATTTTGATATAATTCATCTTTGGTTCATTGGTAATGTAAATGCATCATTTTACCTAGAAATTTCATTTTTTATGGAAATAATGATGTACCCATATAATTCAAAGGAAACATAATTGTTCAACAATATGAGAATAGTTAAATAAATTAAATTAAGATGTATAGATATATATCAAAAATATTATGTTGATATGTATAATATAGACCAAGCCAGGTAAATGAGAAAATTTTGTTGCAAAGTGGTCTATATTCTGTATTTTAAAATGTATTCTATATTCTATTTTTCTATTCTATAGAATTCTATAAACTATTCTAAAATAATAGAACAATCTATAATATTCTATAGATTATTAATCTATGCTATTATAATCTATAGTATTAATTTATAATATTCTATAGACTATTATTGGTATTTATTAGTAATAATCTATAATAGTCTATAGAATAGTCTATATTCTATTTTTGAAAAAGTGTATGTGTACCCTCACAGAGAAAAAGTCTTAAAAGTGATGCTTCAAAATATCAATCATAATTATCTCAAGGTGTTGCTATTTTAATTAAATGATATTCTTATTTGTTTCTAATTTATGTAAAATGAATTCATAATTTTGTGTCATATAACAAAAACAAGGAAGAAACAACTCTCCCTGATTATAGTGCCGACTCTGAAATGGGGACAACGTTTCATCTAGCCAGCTCTAATCCTTGAAAGGGGGTCAGATGGATTATTATTCATGCCGGTTAAGGAATTAAGGAAAACTCAGAACAGCTCTGTGAGAGGGTGTGGGAACTGCTCCATTACCTTAGGTGAAAAACAAACAAGGGAGGTTCCCTTTGATCCCTGGGTGCCCATTTCTTTGAGCCTTTTCTGGGTGGATCTGGAAGGCAACCATTACAGAGGGTGAGGCCAGCTTGTACCTACCTGCTGTCCTTCCCAAGGTGTGTCTGGGAAAGTGGGAGCTGTCTAGTTCTACCCCCCATTATCCTTTCACCCCAAAAAGGTCACACCTATCGATCCATCTTCTTCCAAATGAAAGGAGTCCGGGCAGGCTCAGATAAAAGAAATGGAAAGAAAGCAAAGTTTGTTTGGGGCATCTTACTCCTCCCTTGCCCTGTGACATCCTTCATTCGTCCTTTATGCCCGTTGGCCTCAGGATCTTAGATCGCTCTCGGCTGCTTTCAGAAAAGTGATCCTAAAAACCTCAATTTGAGGGAGGAACAAAGAAATAATGTTCACAAATAATGACTCTCTCATGGAAGAATTTTAAATACCAACTTATAAGAAGGACGGTGAAGTTATGGATCAAAAAAGCCTTGAAAACAACTGTGAATCACAGTCATAGCAAGAAAGAAGTGGAAATCCAGTACGCATGGAGACATCTGCCACTGGGACCCTGTCTTTTAAGAAAAATCTCACCCTTAAAGGAGTATCCGTTAATGATTTTGAGAAACTAAGTGAAGAAGGCATTTTATGACTGGATTCTAAAAGTAGAGCCCAGAACCCCTGCACTCACCCATAAAGCCATCTCCTCACAGCCAGGCAAAGTAGCCAGATGTTCTCGATTCTATTCTTAATTTTTTAACCAGTTCCATATGACTGTATTAGCATTATGGGATGTGCTTTTCAGCAATAGCCTTGGAAATGTTCCTTGATATCAGCTCACTCAGCAAAGGTTCAAAGGTGGTGGTCGATCACTGTTGCCCCCTCTTTTTCCATAGCTAGGTAATGGTTTGTTCTTAAAAGGAGATGTGAAGTATAGTTTCCTTCAGCCACTTCCCTGTCTCAGTATTGCTGGAATGATGGGTGCCTGTCCAATACCACCCTCCAGTGACTGATTAGTTCAGTCTCCGATCACAGGGCAGGGATCATTTATCACAGGGCAATCTCTTATGACACAAAATATAGTGCCCTGGTGGCCCTTCACTCTCTAACACTTGCTGACAGCGAATGAAAATGACACCGCTTGCCAGGAACAGCCATAACTCAGCCCCATTTTGCAGGAAATAATCATGGGGCACTACCAAATAATGAGATGTACACTACCTAGAGGTTACAGCACAGCCTAACTATGGTACATTCAGATAAATCAGCTCATCAAATGATCACTCTGTCCAGAAACAAAAACTTTGTTTTCCTACACATTCTACCGTGTAATGCAAATGAGCGCAATTCCATCTTTCTCTTTAGTCAGAACTAAGAAAGTAACCAATACTACCTTATCTGGTTTGGGTTTGAGAAGTAAGAGAAAATAATTTTCTATCCTAATCTCTTTCTTTACCGTGCTTGAAAAGGTGCCTGCATCTGAGAGAATATTAGAGAATGATGATAGTAAATGATGGTAATGGTGATGATATTGTAGCTTATTCTGCTCAATGCAGTATCACACTTATTTTTTTCATTTAAGCTTTACAAAGAATTCAGTGAAATACATAATGCAGGTAAATTGTACATTTTTTCAGAGGAATAACTTAATTCCACAGGATATACCTTATTTAGCATTATGAAAGTTCTTGAAGAGTTGGGGGTGGTGAATGGCAAGGAACCAAACCTGGGTCTTAGGGTCAATTTCACAGCTTCCTCTTCAACTTCCTTCTGGGCTCATTGAGAAATGTAACTTTGCTCAAGTCCATCCCACTTTAAAGACCATGGGACAAATTTAACATAATTAGCATTAAAGTAGGATTTGCAATCAATAGACCTGTACAAATGAAGCAAAATGAAATAAATAAGTTGGCCAAGATTATCTTACACATATCGAGAAAACAAGTTATGTGATGGCAAATTATTAATTTCTTGAATGTTTGAACAGTACTTATGGATCAATTACTCTCTATCAGTTTATGGATCAGCTGCCATCGATCAATCAATGGGTCAGGGTTTGTGGTACAAAGATGTTCTCAAGGAGATACCTCCTAGTTTAATATCATCCCATAGATACTAAGGAAATGGAACACAAATATGAAGATTTATTTCCTATATGTACTTCATAACCCACAGTGAGGTAGAGAGTAGCCATTTTCATCTTAACTGAATCAAGAAAAACAAACTGAAAAGTCTAATTTCCCAAAGGAGACAATAACTGAACACAAATCACAGAATCTATGGGAAATCCATAAAGGACATCTTTACCCCAAACTGTTCATCAACACACTAGTCCAAAGAGGTTGTTTGCCTTTAAAAATAGTGTAAGACCTACTTATGTGCCCTCCTGCCTTTAAATAATAAGGTATCTTCTCCCAAGGAACTATAAGACTACCCGGTGTCCCCTACAACTAGTCTAATGCCTGGCACATAATAATTTTTAATTGATATAACTCACCTACCATAAAATTAAGGTTTTTAAAGTGCATAATGCAGTGGTTTTCAGTATAGTCACAATGTTACACAAGCATTAGCACTGTCTAATTCCAGAAAATTTTCATCACCTTATAAAGAAATTCCATACCCATTAGCAGTAACTTTCCATTCCCTTCTTACCCTAACCCAGTGAAGCCATTAGTTTACTGTTTTTTCTATGAATGTATCTATTTGGCATATTTTATATAAGTAGAATCATGCAATATATAACGTTTTGTAACTGATTTTTATCTGTCATGTTTACAATGTCTATCCATGGTGTAGTATGTATCATCGGCTCCTTTTTTATGACTGAATTGTATTCTGTTGTATGGATGGCTGCTTCTTTGTTTATTCATCAACTGATGGACATAAAGTTATATTAATTTGGGGGCTATGAGGATTTTAGTACGCACTGATTAAACAAGTGGTGGTTTTGTAAATGTTAATATAGCCAATAAATGTGTAAGAACTATTCAACCTTGTCAGTAATCAGAGATCTAGAAACTAAGTACCAGACCATTTTCCAGTTATCAGAAGAGCCAAGGTTTTCTGAATACCATAGCTGTAATGTGGTAATGTGATGTGGTAATATGAAAGTACCTCCTGAACTGCTGACGGACGTGCAAGTTGGTGCAATCATTTCAAAACAAGTTGGTAATATGGATTCATATTTATATTAACATTCATATAAATCAATATAAATTATATATAAATTAATATAATTATATATCAATTATATATAATTATAACACATTATATATTATAATATATAATATAAATTAATATAAATTAATAAATTAATATAAATTCATATTTATATTAACATTCATACAATTTGATTCCCTTAATTATGTAACTGAGAGATGAGACTAAGGGCTTTGTGAAGATATTTATTCATAATGATCAACTATAGGAAACAAACTTAAATGCTCAAAAATAATGAAATATTTAAAGAAAATATAGTGGGTGCATATGATTAAAATGTATATAATTATTATAAATTGCATCTAAAGTTTAATTGCACCAAAAATGTTATTAATATTCAGTAAGAACAGAGATGATTTGGCAGATCTTCAATATGTGAAGATTTCATAGAAATAGAAATTTGGGGAAATCTACAAAAAGTAAATATAAATTTTTTGAAAGGTGAAATTATATGCTGATAGGAATGAAGAAAGAAGAAAAATCTTAGACATAACTGCACCTATTATGTCTTAAGTTAGATAATTTTTATGTACATGTGACATGCCTTACCTTTCAAATGGTAAATTCTGAGAGGGTAATTAACCTCTTTATTAACACCATTTCTATGTTTGATATTCTTTAATCAAAAATTCACATTTACACAGTGGAAAGAGAGCTATGGGGACTATAGGAATATAAGAAAGAAATTTAATTTTAAAAATGTATACCAAAAAAATTAATATTTATTAGATCCCATTTAGCCCATTCATCCAGAAATACTTAGGACAGGTATTTCTAGTAATTATAACAGTCTAGCTAAAGGTAATGGATGTACCTAAAATTGCACTATGTAAGTTACTGAAATTCTTTTCAACAGGGTTATCCTGTAGTTAGTTAGTAGTTAAAGCCTTGGTGGCCTGGGTGTTACCTCCTCCCCTGCCTGCCTCAGAGAACCTGCTGGAACAAAGGACACATGGGCCACTACAGATCCATGTATGTTTGTAAGACAGTAGGTTCAATGACAGAGGCAAAAGACTGATAAGTCAACATGGGTGTAATATGCTTAGGTCTTCTGCCAACACAAAGTGTGTTTTTATCAAGACTATGAGAAAGAGGCCAGTGAGAGAGGACATTTTAGCCAGTTGGTGGGAAACTGAGTGGTAATGGCCTTGATGTTTATGCAACTGTTACAAGTTGTGATTTTGTCAAAGCTTTAAATGCATTTTCCCCAAGCATCTTTTTTCCATTAGATTTAAACATTCAAGTCCTTTTTACAGAAAATATACTCCCACATGGTCCTAATTCACTTCTACTCAACTTATCAAAACATTATCCCATAAGATTCATTTTAAGTCCAGAAAATTATCTGAGCTTCTTATATGAGTCTGGTATTAGTTCTTTTTATAAACAAGTCCTTTCAAATTGCTTGTTATGCACGCCCTTCAACTTTGCATGTGTTTGCGTGAGGAGTTTAAATCAAAATTTAATACCTATGAATTTGAGTTACAGACATTATCCAAATAATTCAAACCTAAGTATCTGTATAGTACAAATGATCTCAAGTAAAGGATGATCTGAAATGATATGGGATTTTGGTAGACAAATGAAAGAACTAGTACCTTAACTCTTTATATATCCATTGTGAATTCATATTTTAGTTACCCTTGTAAAAGTATAATAGGTAGAATTAATTATAAAATTTTATTATGTGTTGGGGTTTGTGTTAATAATTTACAAGCAAGTTTTCATTTAATCCTTGGAATATAACAAGAAGTAGATATTTTTTTGTCTCCATTTGGCAGATGAAAAAATAAGGGAAAAGTTATATGCCCATATGAAGACTTTTTTTGAAATGTTCTGTATCACAGATAAGGTGGTGGTTAATAGATGCGGGTCTTTTGTTTGATATGTGCCATTCTCACTGGGGTGAGGTGGTATCTCATAGTGGTTTTGATTTGCATTTCTCTGATGACAAGAGAAGCTGAGCATTTTTTCATATG